>CM076612.1:8665450-9023825 GCA_038502775.1 Hippodamia convergens | reverse complement strand
CTAATAATTGACAGTTGTCCTGAATAGAGATCAAACCACGGAGAATTGAATCAACTATCCAATCACAAAATAATTATGACACCATGCGTAGAGACATATTATTCTGTGATTAAGCCTACTTGATACTCAATAATTCAAATTTCACATACAAACTTTATTTTTCATGATATCTGGATGAATCTGAGGGCGATGAACGATGTATGATATATTTCTGAAACGGGAAAAAAGGCGATTCTTCCTAAGCCATTTGAAACTATTGTTTCCATAAGAAAAAAAACACAACTTTATGTTATAGCTCAGCAAGGAAACCTCTTGAGGAAAAAACACAGTACGCTACTGGATTGCTATGAAAAAAGTTCCTGTATAATGTTTTCATTTCAATACCTAGCACAAACAGGAACGGAGATAATGACCAAAGTTGAAATCGCCCAAATTTCAATTTTAGCATATAACTCGAAAACAAAAGCAGATAGAATAATGCAGTTGATGGCATTATCAGTTTCTCTAAAAAAGACCACCGTAACGTGCCATTCATTTTTCTCTATCTCGTTGGGTTAAAAAGTTGTAGTTCATGTATCACCAATTTTGCCCACCCTGTACAACATAAAATTCTGCGTTCAGGAAGCACCAGGAATTCAAAATTAGCCCATAATTAAGGTACATACCCACAACTTTTTCGGTAATTAATTAGTTGAAGCTTTCGCGGCTATCGTTCAATGTCACCTGTTTTTTCGTCGTGGAGTAGTCCTCGATGTTTTGCCAGTATACTCAGGCAGCTCAATTTAGCCGAAACATCTCCTGAAATATAACGCCTGAAGATGCCAGACACTCGAACTGGCGGAACGTTGAGAACTAATCCACGACGACGGCCGAAATACTCGACAGAACAGGTGACAACTTTTTCGTTTTCCCTCAAAAAAGTCGATAGGCTTATATCAAGTATTTTCAACGATTCAACGATCTTACTTGACTGTTTAACCCCTTACTAGGTTAACAATAAATTCAAAACTAACTCAAGGAGGTAGGAAGGGGGTTTAAGCCAGCAACAATAAAAGGTGTAATTTGCTATCATAAGAATTATGGAGGTGTCAAAAAAAGTTTAAATATATTAGAAGATGTTGGATGAAAAATGCTAAAAAATAATTGTTCACTTTTTCCACTCAATCTTTTGGAAACTCTTCTTGTTCTGTTGGAATGGAGGGCGGAAGACGATGGTTTAATCAGATTCGAGAAGCTCTAGGAGGACGTCGTCGATATCTTCATCTTCGTCAAGGGTCGGGATCAAGGGAGAATTATTATCGCACTCACTGCCAGGACAGTGCTTGCTCGTGTTGAACACAGAAGGCTTGCTTTTTGACGAATAAGCGGGGATACACGTTTACAAGCAGAGGAGATGCTTCTGAGGAGTGCTTCCTGTGCTACACGATTCTTGTCGTTTAAATGGGTATGTGGCCTTGGGGGTTGCTCTGCCATGTCCACTGCTCACGGTCGAGCGTGTTCCCAAGCCATACTTGAATTTGATGGTAGGAATTAGTGGTAGCGAGCAGCATCGCGCGTAGGAGGCAGGCGTGGATGATGGTCTCCCGTCCCCGTAGCGAAGAAAGAGTGCTTTTATAAACTCTTCGCCGTTAGAGGTGACCTCTTCATGTGTACTCGTCAGATCTCTCTACTGTTCGACGGTTTTATCCAACAATGATGAGTTATTGTTGCGGAAATTACTGGACACTTTCAGCTTCCCGTGACCAAAGATTGCCGATGTTGTGTCACTCCCACTGGAGGCGTGTGTGAATAAAATGATCGCTGGGTCGAATATACATGAAGAAACGCCATAGTGGAGATCACCATTCCTACCTCATATTCAAGACATATAGATTTCTGGTTAAGGGCTGGTTAACGCAACGACCTGTCATGAGGGCCAGAAGGCCAATAAGAGGCTAACAGGCAGTAGGGGCAGGGGGTGGGGCTTTGTGAGCAAAAATCACCCACTCCTTATACCGCTAAAATGGGTTAGCCCAACGACGCAACTCTAAGGAATTGCGTTTTTTCGTCGCAAGTAACTCGCCCCAGCGGGCACTCAATTTTTCTTCAGTTTTTTCTCGATATTTTGAAAAGCATTTCGACGAATGCAACGATTTGAGTACGAATGTATTCAGAATTCAAAAAAGAAAAGTATAAATATAAGTGGAAGTGATCAGGCTCCAAGAATATTTTAGAACGGTAGATAATGTCAAACAATGATATAATCCCAATTTTCAGATTTCAAATAGGTCTGGTTCTCCAGAAACGCATAATAGACCGTCGAACTTGATACATCCTGTATACCTTATCATTTTCTTCAATAGGATTTTTATTTTTGTTTGGGTCCTAGTCCTTCATATTAGATTTGAATATTATATAATGCTACTTGCAGTAGTATAAGAACGATGTGAAAGTAAGGTAATTTCGATATGCATTTTCGTCAATAATCTCACTCTAATTTTATAAATTGACATTTTGATAACAGGGAAACCTTTAAATCTAATCATGATCAAAGAGACTCATTATTGACACTTGTATTTCGAAAAAGAAAGAGTCAGTGCATAATTTTTTGCTTAAATAAGAGATCGAACTGAGTACCATTCTGCTGACCTACACAACCAAAAGACGAATGGGGAATAATCCGAAGAAAATAATCTTCGATTAGCTATTATAATGTTTAAATAATATTAATGTTTAATAATATTAATTTGAGAAACATTTCAGACAAGCCCTTAATGTGTTTTGACAAAATATTTTCAAGATTGACAAAAAACAATCCTTCTCGTTCATTTACTCTTGTGAATATCAAACTTCGAGGAACTTTTTGAAAGCCAAAACAGTTCTGAGTATTGCTCAGTTAGTTCTCCGAAGTTTTTTGATCGATTTCGATCGAAAACCTAGTGGTTCGTTAAATATTAGATGTTGTTATTTAATGGTCAAATCAATAATTATTTAGTTGAAAACAATCCTTATGGAAGGTATGAGTTTCTCTCGACGAGTTGTACGAAAGATTACAATGATTGCAAGAGCGAATTTATAATCTCTATGCTAAGTTTCATACTTTTATACTACAGTTCGAATGGGGGGAGGTCGTTCTTCTATTTGAAGAAAAATCAAACATGTCTCACTAATTTCACATTTCCAATTAAATTAATTTTACTTTCAACAGTAGTTCTGGGTAGCCTTCGATTAGGAAGCTTCACAAAATTTTCAATCAACGCTGATCAAAGTGAAAGAGTTTGAACGAAAATTCAATCCCTATTTTATTGAAAAAAACACATAAATCAGATATAGCCAAATTCAATGCACACAATATAAAACGCAGAATGCATCTACAAAATGATTATTTCTTCAAATTTCTTGCACTCAAAATAAAGTCCGGGATATGAATTTCTCATCCACGGCTGTATTAAAGAGCCTTGTTATTTTCGTTTACAAACATGAACGTAATAAAATGGGAATGGTAAAACTACCTGTTTCCTTGCTCTCTACTTGCCGCGTCTTCGGCTATTCGTACGTAATGAAGAATGCTGAGAATGCCAATACAGAAATCCAATACAGAAATAAGGTCAAATATAACGTTCACGTGCTGCGGTGAAAAGAGAGTTGAAGTGCCGCCATGTAAAAGCTAGGCTACGAACTAGCAAAGCTAACCAGGTTAGGAGAAAGTTATGTCAAAATTCAAACGTTCGCAATTCATCGGGAAGATTCTTTTAACGTTCGGATAACGTACGTTGGCTTTTAGGGTATACGTGAAAGGACGCTAGTGTACGTCGGCCGTTAAGCTGACGCTACCGTTAACGTTAAAAACTGACGAATGCGCATGTGTATATGTCAATTATAACGTCTACGTCTACGTTCGTGAAGGCACTTCAACTCTCTAGTGAGGTTTTTAAACCACTTGTCTTGTGTTACTAACGCATTCAAGTTAGTTGTTTGTAATTTTCTTAGTTTGTCTATGTTACATTGTTTAACTTTATGAAACTTCTTATTGAAACTAATTTTTTGTCGGCGCCTATATTCATCTAAAACCTCTTTCGGAAGTACCCTTCTCAAACAGCTCATTATATGCTCATTTGATTTATCTAAGGAATAGATCTTATAATTAATGTAATCTATCTCTAACCTGATGACTTTGAGTATAATATTCTTGTTCAATTCCTCTACTTTTCGGTTAAATCTACGACTGCTGTTAACCTCAAAAAATCCTATAACACTCTTAACATTTGAACTTATGTGTTTTGGAACTATACCTTGTCTCTTACATTGTAATAAAAATATTCTCCTATTGTACGCTGATGCTAGCTTACTACTCTGCGAACTCCATCTTTTCAGGTGTTGTGCTGCTTCTCTGGAATACCTTGTAGAAATCTCCTGATAAAATCCCATTGTGTACATGAATCAGATATCTAATGGTCGCTAATTTAAAGGTTTGTTTGTAAGGGAATCGGCCTAAATTCACACCAATGATACTCTTTATTTCATGCCAAGCTTTCGGATTTATTTTAATCCTTCTACAAGATAAGATAATATACAATCAATCACTCACAATCAACCAATTATCAGACAACAAACGACCACAATTTAATAGTTCCGACATTAATTTTATTACTTACTGAAAATTGAGGTTCGGGTGTTATCACACTTGATGTTAAATATCATCCAGATTTACAAAGAAATATTAATCAATAATCTCTCAAAAGAACAATTTCTTGAGCTAGAGTCAGCAATATCACAAATCAGCAACAGTCTTATCAAAAGTCGATATTATAATCAATTATTCTAGAACAAAATGGAACATAATACGGAAACAGGCATGCGTTTCATCTTCGTCTTAAAAACAATAATTGATGTGAGACAAGGTACAGGCATATGTGCAAGAGAGATGTGACAAATTCAACTCTTCTATTCATCTACAGGTCCATCATAAAATCTTTCTTTATTGAGGTGGGTTAGTAAATAGGTATATATAGCACTCAAATTCTGTGTATCCGATTTTTTATTTATTGCATTAAGTTCGTTGTTTATATGAATCATCTCGAGTACAGTTCTTTTATTATATTTAGTCTGTTTTTCTAAAATTTCTGCATTTTCGATAAGGAATTTATGATCTTCTTGCAATGCGTGTGCTGTCAGAGCGCATCTTTTATTTTCTTTTCTTATATCACTTTCATGAATGGCAATTCGGTTTTTCAGTAATTGTGACGTTTGACCAATATAACTACGTGAACAGTCCTGGCATTCTATTTTATAAACTACATTTGACTGTAACAAAGTTGGGATTGGATCTTTCAACCTACTGTATAGTTTCTCTACTGTCCTATGATTATAAACTGCAATCTTCATCTCCTCTTCCACGAAACATTTTTTAATTTTATGTGTAAGTCCTTTAATAATCATGATACTACTAAATTTCGTTTCTCTTACATTATCCACTTCAGGTATAGTCCGCATATTAACATCACCTTGGGTGTCAGATGATGAATACAGTAGTTTAGAGACCATTCTTTTTGGGTAACCATTTTCTAAGAGAATGCGCAACAATTTTTCCATAGCTCTTTTTAAAAACCTCGGATGGCAGATTTTATTTACTCTATTCTTCATTTTTTTTATACAGTTTATTTTAATTTGTATTGGGTGATCTGACCTGTAGTGTATCAGTTTATCCGAAGCCGTTGGTTTTCTGTGCCAATCTAAATATATTTCATTTTCTATTCTGTAAATTCTAGTATCTAAAAAGCAAACTGAATTTTGCACTATTTCTATAGTGTACTGAATATGGATATCATGTTGATTGAAGTGTTCAACTATACCATTGACCTCACTTGCAGGTATAGCCATTATGATATCATCAACGAACTTCTTAACGAAAGCAATTCTAAATTTTAGCTTGGAAATGCATATAGACAATGCAAGGTCCATAACGTATTGGGCCACTATGGGACTGACATTTGAGCCCTAGTCACAACCAAATATATGGACAAAAAATTCGTTAATAAAAATATATATATATATATATATATATATATATATATATATATATATATATATATATATATTGATGTGACAATACCGGCAGATGAAAATTTTAGAGAGGTCCTACACCGAAAAACTCACCAAGTATCATGACCTTGCATTTGAGATGAAAGAGATATATAGGTTGAAAACGACATCTATCATTCCCTTGATTTTGTCTGTTAATGGACTGGTTGAATCACACCTCCCCGAGAATACCCTAAGGTTAGGTTTGAAAGAACGCCTCATTAGCATGGCTCAAAAGGAGGTTATTCTGGCTACAACCAGGACGGTGAAAAAATTCCTGACAAGCTCGTAGGGGTATCTTGGCATAACTTGTGCTCGGTACTCTCTCGTAACAACCCGTGTATGAACGGTGAAAAAAAAAATAAAAATATATATATATATATATATATATATATATATATATATATATATATATTAGACTGATTCAAAAAAATCGCCTTTTTTTGTTTTCACGAAACCCCCCCCTAATTATTTTCAGGGAATCGAAAAAAGACCTTTGTGAAAATATCAGCTCCAAATAATAACATTTAGAGGTCGCTCATCAATTATTTCTATTTTGCCTACTAATAGCAGGGGAAAATTTTTTTTCAATAAAAAATTCCTAGAACACAAACCAATAGGCGGATTTCTTTGTGTGATACATTTTCGTGTAGGCAATCAGATACTCTACAAATATGTCCCTAACGATATTTCGATAAAGCGGCCGCTTCAAAAGTTATTCGATTCGATGTTACTATTGTGGTATTTTTGAAGAAAAAAATTGTTCAAAAAAATCGACTTTATTTGTTTTCACGCAACCCGCCTTCTAATCATCTTCAGGGCATAGACAAAAGCCGTCTGTGAAAATATTAGCTTTGAATATTAATATTCAGAGGTCGCTCATCGATAGTTTCTATTTTCGCTGCTGATGGCAGGAAAAAACTTCTTTTTTCAATAAAAAATTTTTTGTTCACGGACCAATAGACGGATTCCACTGTATGATACATTTTGGTGTAGGGAACTAGATACTCTACGAAAATGTTCAATACGATATCTCGATAAAACCACTTATTTGAATACTTTTTTCCAAAATACCTCAATATAAGTTATTAATATAGAGTTATTTTCGAAGAAAAAGTTCGAATAACTTTTGAACGAGCGGTTTTTATCGGAATATCGTATGAGACATTTTCGTAAAGCATCTAGTTCCCTACACAAAAATGTATCACTCAATGGAATCCGTCAATTGGTTCGTGAAGAAAAAATTTTTTATTGAAAAAAGAAAATTTTTTCCTGCTATCAACAGCGGAAATAGAAGTTTTCGCTGAGCGACCTCTAAATATTAATATTCAAAGCTAATATCTTCACAGACGCCTTTTTTCGATACCCTGAAGATAATTAGAAATAGAGTTTCGTGAAAACAAACAGAATCGATTTTTTGAATAATTTTTTTCTTCAAAAATACCTCAATATTAGCATCGAATCGAATAACTTTTGAAGGGGCCGAAATATCGTAAGGGTCATTTTTGTAGAGTATCTGGTTGTCTACACGAAAATGTATTACACAATGAAATCCGTCTATTGGTTTCTGCTCTAGGAATTTTTCATTGAAAAAAGAAATTTTTTCCCTGCTATTAGTAGGGAAAATAGAAATAATTGATGAGCGACCTCTAAATATTATTATTTGAAGCTGACATTTTCATGGAGGTCTCTTTGTGATCCCCTGAAGATAATTAGGGGGGGTTTCGTGAAAACAAGAAATGTCGATTTTTTTGAAACAGTCTAATATATATATATATATATATATATATATATATATATATATATATATATATATATATATATATATATATAGAAATTATTGGGATTCAGCAGTAATTAAGAGCAAACTCTTTTTCTCCAAACTCGAGCTTTCGAGATTTAATTTAATCCCATCTTCAGGAGAATTAGAAAAACATTAGTATGACAAAATGTAACAGTTGATTCTAAATTATAATACTTACAAGAGGTGAGTTTTTTGAAAATATGAAAATGAACATTAGTTTTGTTTTATGTATGGAAATGAAAAAATGTATGTACTATTTGACGGGTTTGAGATTTCAATTTGTCAAAATTCATTTTTTCTTCAGTGAAAATGTAGAAATTAATTATATTCAGAGAAAATCTTCCTAAACCATAGTATTTACATTTGGTTCAAAGTTTTCACATTGAATTAATAACTTAAATTATTTTTACAATAACAATTTTTGTGTTCTGATCAACATAAATGTAATTCATAAATCATTTGGGGTGCAGACAGGGAAGCTGAGACATAATAAAATAATTTTATGTTTTATCGTGTTTTAAGTTGACTCCAAGGATGTGTGATTGCTTCGGTACTGTGATTTTTTTTTATTTTTGTCAATGTTAAGTAAATTACAATAAATAATGTTGGTATGTTCTATATCTGTTCTTTTGTTGATAGTTTTAGTTTCTTGTAAAATTCTCATCATCTCCAAAAAATTACGAACTCTATTATCAGATTCACAATCTAGAATTTCAGTATATTCAAAATTCATATGATGACCAGTCATATTCTCATGATTTGCTAATGCACAGGTTTTTGTGTTCCTTCTAGAATCACTTTTATGAGAAGTGATTCTCTTAGATAAATTTCTTTTTGTTTATAAACTGTTTGTTGTATAAACTTCATCACAATTATGACATGAAATACGATATACTACATTAGGTTTTTTCAAAGTTGGCGTGGAGTCTTTCAATTTACTGAAGAAATAACCAACAGTAATGATATTTCGTCCTACGTTATCAGTTTTCAAAATTTTCATTAATTTTTCTGTAAGTCCTGGTATATTTGGAAAAACTATTGTATGTTTTGATCTGATGAATTTAAATTAGTATTAATAGGATTATCTCTTTGGATGAGAATTTGATATATTATTTTATGTAGTAATTTTTTCGGGTAGCCATTATTCTGAAGTAGTTTAATTAATATTTCAAAATTTTTTTTCTTTGAGTTTGTGATGTGAAATTTTGTTTATTCTGTCTTTTAAATTATTGATTAAATTGATTTTCATTTTAAAAAGATGATAAAAAGTGGATGTATTTTCCTGATGAAATACTTTTACGGTACCAGTCTGTTTTTATTTGGTTTTTATCTCTGATCAATAATGTGTCCAAAAAAGGAACACTTTGATTATTTTCAATTTGTACTGTGAATTGTATATTTTCATCATAATTATTGAAAATTTCCAATAGTGTATTTTCTGATTCTGAAGGAATTGCTAAAATTAAATCATCCATGAATTTTTTACAAAAAGGTAAATCAAAAGGAAGTTTTGGAATACAAACATCCAATAGTTGATCCATTACGTATTGCGCTGAAGTTGGCGATAATATAGATCCCATGGGGGTTCCTTTCATTTGTTTGAAATATTTATTTTCAAAGCTAAAATATGTAGAATCAAAAGTTAATTTAATCAATTTTTTAAATTTATCTTTAGGAATATTTAATTAATTTTTAAAGTTTTCCCAATTATAATCTATTGAATTATTTACTAATTCTAAGGTGATATTTATGAATAAAGACACAACATCTAAGCTTACTATAATGTAATTCTGAGGTAATTGAAAATCATTAATAAAATTCGCAAAATGAAATGAATCCTTTACATAGTAATTGTTTTCGATGTTATATGCGTTATGTAGTATATCTTTAAGAAATTTTGATAATCTGGTACTAGGACTATTAATAGAAGATATTATTGGTCTCAATACTAGTTCTGGTTTATGAATTTTTGGCAAACCATAAAACTTGGGACAGACTGAATCATATGACATCAAACTTTTGGCAACTCTTTCATCAATAAAATGGTTATTTTTTAAAGATGATATTGTCTTATTAATCTTCTGTTCAATAGTGTTAGTTGGGTCTCTTGGAATCATTTTATAATACCTCTCATCACTTAGTTGGTTATAAGATAGATCTATATAATCTTGTTTATTCATTACTACAGTAACACCACCTTTGTCAGATTTGGTAACTATAATTTCAGGATGTTCTTTAAGAAATTTGTGAGTGTGAAATCTCAATGATGTTAAATGATCAAAATCCCTATTGTGTTGAGTCTGTTTATTAACAAAATTCGTGATAATATTTGTGCATTTAGCTCTTATCAAGTTTTTTTCTTTTTGCTCAAAATTACTCGAACAGGATTCAACTATAGAAAGAATTCTGGGTATGGAAATGTCTCTTAATGTTGGTTTTGAACAAAATTTTGGTCCAAGTGAAAGAAATGTCTTTATTCCTTCTGTAACATGTGTTTGAGAAATATGTCTGAAACTTTTTTCATCAATTTTGATACTGATTTTTTGTTGTTTGCAGTCAACTTAAAACATGATAAAACATGAAATTATTTTATTATGTCTCAACTTCCCTGTCTGCACCCCAAATGATTTATGAATTACATTTATGTTGATCAGAACACAAAAATTGTCATTGTAAGAATAATTTAAGTTATTAATTCAATGTGAGAACTTTGTACCAAATGTAAATACTATGGTTCAGGAAGATTTTCTCTGAATATAATAAATTTCTATATTTTCACTGAAAAAAAAAGGAATTTTGACAAAAGTCATATAACTAAATTGAAACCTCAAACTCGTCAAATAGTACATACATTTTTTCATTTTCCTTCCATACATAAAACAAAACTAATGTTCATTTTCATATTTTCAAAAAACACTCACCTCTTGTAAGTATTATAATTCAAAATCAACTGTTACATATTGTCATACTAATGTTTTTCTAGTTCTCCTGAAAATGAGATTAAATTAAATCTCGAATATATATATATATATATATATATATACAGGGTGTACCAAGTTCGACCGCCTATTAGGCGTTTCTGAAGAACTAGACTTATTTGAAATCTGAAAATTTTGATTATGATATTGTTTGACATTATCTACCGAGCTAAAATATTCTTGGAGCCTGACCACTTTCAGTTATACAGGGAGCGAAAAAAAAATTTTCAAAATTTTTTTTTTCTGTTTTTTTTTTTTGAATTTGACAGAGTATGCAATTCTGAATACATTCGTACTCAAATCGTTGCATTCGTCGATATACTTTCAAAAATATCGAGAAAAACCTGAAGAAAAAGAGAGAAAAGAGTATTCGGTATTATGTTTGTTATTCCTAATCTAGATACCTTAAGCACAAACCGTTTTCACATTTTTGAAGTCAAAGACTGTGGAAATATTGTACATTTTTAAAATTTTGACAAACTCATCACAGAGTGTTCCAAATGTTGGGTCAAAAATTGGGATCAAGATTGGCCCATAACTTTCGTTTTTCAAATAAGAACCCTGTTTTTTTATGATTGCGTTGGATTGTATGAAGAAAAATGATGATAGTGTTCTTACATGTTAATGCTCCTAAAATTGATAATTCTTGAGTTATTTAGGATTTTCTGATTTTATTTGGTATGTAGCGTCAAATTCATTTAATCTGTTTCATATCAACTGTGATCTTGGTCATAGAAGATGAATTATTCCACTAGTGACACACACATGAATACATCCGTAATCAAATCGTTGCATTCGTCAAAATACTTTCCGAAATATAAAAAAAAAAACTGAACAAAAAAAGGTAGATAAGAGTATTCTTTATAATGTTTGCTATTTCTAATCTCGATATCTTAAGCACAAATCCTTTTCACGTTTTTGTAGACGAAGACAGTAGAAATATTTTACATATTTAGAATTTTGAAAAACTCGTCACAAGGTGTTCCAAATGTTCGGTCAAAAATTGGGATCAAGATTGGCCCATAACTTTCGTTTTTCAAATTGGAACCCTATTTTTTTTATAATTGCAATGGATTCTGCAAAGAAAAATGATGATAATGTTCTATCTTGTTGATACTTCTAAAATTAATAATTCTTGAGTTATTTAGTATTTTCTGATTCCATGTCGTACGTTGCGTCAAATTCATAAAATCTGTTTCATAACAACAATGATGAATGAATTAAAGAAAAAGGTGTGTCACTAGTGAGTTATTGGAATAATTTATCTTCTATGACCATGGTCATAGTTGATATGAAACAGATTTAATGAATTTGACGCTACGTACGACATAAAATCAGAAAATCCTAAATAACTCAAGAATTATCAATTTTAGGAGCATCAACATGTTGAAACATTATCATCATTTTTTTTTGTACAATCCAACGCAATCATAAAAAAATAGGGTTCTAATTTGAAAAACGAAAGTTATGGGCCAATCTTGATCCCAATTTTTGACCCAACATTTGGAACAGCCTGTGATGAGTTTTTTCAAAATTCTAGAAATGTACAATATTTCCACATCCTTCGACTTCAAAAATGTGAAAACGATTTGTGCTTAAGGTATCTAGATTAGGAATAACAAACATAATACCGAATACTCTTTTCTCTCTTTTTCTCCAGGTTTTTCTCGATATTTTTGAAAGTATTTCGACGAATGCAACGATTAGAGTACGAATGTATTCAGAATTGCATACTCTGTCAATTTTAAAAAGAAAAAAACAGAAAAAAAAAAATTTTGAAAATTTTTTTTTCGCTCCCTGTATAACTGAAAGTGTTCAGGCTCCAAGAATTATTTAATATTTTAGCTCGGTAGATAATGTCAAACAATATCATAATCCCAATTTTCAGATTTCAAATAAGTCTAGTTCTCTAGAAACGCCTAATAGGCCGTCGAACTTGGTACACCCTGTATATATATATATATATATATATATATATATATATATAATATATATATATATATGTATATATATATATATATATATATATAAAGTAGGCGCTCGATAATACAGCATTCGCCAATTCGGCACGCTCGGTAGTCCGGCACTTTGGGACCCCGGACCCCCTCTCTATAATCCGGCATTTTATACAGCTGATCGCCGGACTACCGAGAGGTTCGAGTAGTTTCTCCCGCTGGGCAGTCCGTACCTAACCTCGAAAGTGATGTCACGTATTTGTTTTCTCTTGTTTCACAACGTCCCTTGACAAAATAGCGTTCAAATTTTGCGAAAGTGGGATAGTGGTGAAAATCATATGAAGTTAGCTTTCTTTTTCTGTACAAATTCGGTAATCTGGCATTTTCGATAATCCGGCATGAAGGGTAAAAATCGGGTGCCGGATTATCGAGCGCCTACTGTATATACAGGGTGTACCAAGTTCGACGGCCTATTAGGCGTTTCTGGAGAACTAGACTTATTTGAAATCTGAAAATTGGGATTATGATATTGTTTGACATTATCTACCGAGCTAAAATATTCTTGGAGCCTGACCACTTTCAGTTATACAGGGAGCGAAAAAAAAATTTTCAAAATTTTTTTTTCTGTTTTTTTCTTTTTGAATTTGATAAAGTATGCAATTCTGAATACATTCGTACTCAAATCGTTTCGCACATTTTCGACATCTATCTATCGGTCGGAGTGTTTTTACCTACAATGTTTTTTTGGTATTCTCTCGTAGGGATCACCTGATCCTGAATTGCTGTTATCCTGCCTTCAGTTTCCGCAAAAAGGTAACCCGCTCTGTGGTAAGATAGAAAAATAAAATATAGGGTGTGCCATTTGAAAAACAACAATTTTTAGGTTAACGAATCCTTAATGCAATTCTTAGTACTGAATTCTGAATGCCCATAAAAAATACTACAAATTTGCCCATTTGAACTTTTGTGTACAACCAATATTAACTGAGATACCTAATATAGAGTAAAATATAAACAATCACCCTGTACATACCTATTTCACTGCAATTAAATTTTTTCTATACTTTTCACTTTTGTATTTTTTTGTATTTCACTCAATATATTTCCAGCTAGCTTATCTAATTGTCGATTGCCACAATTAGTCCCATCCCTCACGCTGTTTAGTTTCTGGGATAGTAAATGATTCTAAACACTTCTTGGCCAACATTCAAAAATTTAACAGATGTTTCCAGACGACAATGTTTGGCGCAACACATATTGTACAGGACAATTTTATGTCCACTTTCAAGGTATTATACCATAATAGTTTATTATAATATTAAAGTTGCTTTTTTTGAGGCAGTGCGAAGTCTGCCGGGTCAGCTAGTATTTCAATAATTATTATCCATTCTCCAATAAGGATATTTTTTTTCGAGAAGGGGATAAATGTGGAATATTCTAATTTGTATTCCCATTCTAGAGAAAAATTGTCATTTTTACAAATTCTGCGGGCGCCCATGCATAAATATAAAAAAAAAAGAAATAGAAAGAAACGATGAACTTATGTCGCCTGCACCTCATCGTCTTTCGAAAATTTTTGTTTTGCCCCCTCTGAGAACAAATTCTGCGGGTGCCCATGCAACGCAAGTATCTAGACCCAGTAATTTTTTTGTCTGGGGAATTATCGACTCATTCCCATCACATAGGAACTAAGAGCGATTTCATTCGAAATACAATAACTTTTTGTATGTCTTTCTGGTTATTTGTGTGAACGTGTAAAGGTACGATTCCACCAAAATCGTGTGTGGCACAATAATTGTTCACGAACATTTTGTGCAGTACTTCAGCTGTGCGCGTACAAGCTGTTAACATATTTAGCGACCGTTTCCACCGACAGAGCTGTGCGTAACTTTTGTACGCGCACAGTGCAGCACACAGTGTGCACGAACAGGATGTCACTGTTCTTTCTCAGTGTTTCGCTTTCCTTCAACCGTTGAATATGGAGGATCATGAAAACGTGGTGCTTCGTGCTGCAGCGTGTGTAGGGGTATACACTTTGCTTAAAAAAAAATAAGAAAGAAACATAGATGTTTCCTTTTTGCAACATCTTAATGAAGAGATGAATCGATTTGTGGAATGATGATGAAAATAGACCCATTGAGTAGATTTCAAAATTTCACTCGAGTATCATGCGAACAGTTTGAGTTCCTGAATAATGCTGTTAGTCCTTTGATTGCTAAACGGGATACAAACTACTTTCTCTCCTATACTGAGCCAAAATAATCTTTTACTTCCGCAAAATCTCGGTCGAGTCACAATTAAATTTTTTAGCCAACTCCTCAGTTGCGTCGTGTTTTTTAATTCTGTTCTTGTAATCTCCGTCATTACAATACCACAGAACGGTATAAAGTTCAATTTCTTCGATAAATTCGATTATTTTCCAGTTATTCCACTCCATGTTAGCGCGAACAAATAGATGTTTTCGCTACCGTAGCGGAAGCAAGAATGAGTTCGCTGAAACATGTGTGTGTGTGCGTCGACCCGAGTCCACCGGTAAAAACTGTGCGCGCACAAAAGTATGCAACTGTACTTGCGAACTTTTCAACAGAGTTCGCGCACTTTTGTTGCTGTTCTCTTGGACGAGTACACCGCAACGAACATTTGTGCGGCACACTGTGCGCAACAGTGCCGCACAGTGCAGCACTCCGGTGGAATCGCTCCTTAATCAGTTAAAAAATTTATTGTGGGTGAAACTTCAAAATTTTGTCAAACTTTCTCCAGAATTTGATTGGAGATATTGTTTTCCATTTTCTGGAAGGTGATTCCACAAATTGAACACTCGATTGCCAAAAAAATGTTCTCTGCAAGAAAGCCTCAACGTGCCCTAACGGAGTTTGAAGCAATGTCCCCGAAGTCTCTGATCTGCATTCAGGTGGAAGAGATGTGCAACGTCTACACCGAACATACCATTGAGAGTTCGGTATGTGGTAATGGGATCCCCACGAGTATGGCGATTGGCAAATGCTGGGAGGTCGAAGAGAGCGAGTCTCCTTTCGTATGACGAGCGGGGACGTCCATAAGGGAGACGTGTTTCACGTCGTTGAATAGACCTTAGGAGCGTGGCATCACGAACAAGTGTTGGGGACCAGACAGGGCCAGCGAATTCCAAGATTGGGCGCACATAAGATGTGTAGTCTCTTACAAATGTGTAGGTCGCACCGGGGAAAAGCTTTCTGTTTCATATGAAGCACTCTTTTGGCTCTGTTTGTAATATGCGAAATGTGTTCTGACCACGACAGATTTTCAGAGATGATAACACCAAGGTCAGAATGCATCTTGGTGGCGTTTATCGCTATGCCTGAAAGGTGATAAACGCTCCTCGGATTGTTCCGTCCCATGTGTACCACTCTAAACTCTTCAAGATTGAGAGGAAGGAGCTTCTCCGACCAGTCGTGCGGGACCTGCAGATCACTTTGAATTGTAGCAGCATCTGAAATGGGATTGGCGTATATCTTCGTCGTCGGCGGGTTAGGGATAGAATAATACAATAATACAGCCCACAAAAATGCAAAAATTACCTACGCACAAGAATTGCTGAAAATGATATTTCGCACCTACAAAAAGTATGCAATGCTCACGAACCTGCAGAAAACTCAGTCTTTTTTGTAGAGCTATATGTGGGGAATGTGCAGGTGTTAACTGCCAATACAGTGGTCCAATATTTGGCAAAGATGATGAGGAAACGAGTGACAGTGGTGACAGTGATTAAGAATTAAATTGAATTATTGACAATGAAAATATAAAAATATCAATTTCACGTGAAAAAAGTAATGAATGAATGAAATGTTCAAATGTAACTTTTATTCTGTTATTTTATACAGATAAGGTTTGCTTCCAGGAGTTGAAAAATAAAACAACGGAAAATAACGTTGACCAAATATTTTCTGATAAAATTCTCTGATTGATTTGAAATATTAATAAAACCTCACTTCAACACATTTTATGCTGAGAGGGGGTGCTTAATACATCCTCAAAGAATGTGAAGATCTCCATACAACTTCATAAAACGCTATTAAAGCGAAACATTACTTTTATTCATGTTATAACAAGTTTTGTTCAATTTTGGTAATGAGGGGTAGTCTTTTCGCCTAAAAAATAAGTATATTTCGGCATAGGGTAGACTTTGTGCTTATTTCCAAAATTGAAGCATATTGATATTATTCAGGGGTAATGCCTTATTTTTGCTCTCATTGACTGGACTAAAAGTACGAAAAAAGCTGAAACCTGACAGATATTTGCGAAATACATCAAAATAGTAAATTTTTTTAATTTTGACCTTTAGGTTTTTATAATCGCGGCCACTCTACCGTCGGTAGGTTTTCAGACAAGTTTTGGGGTGTCAAAATGAATATTCCTACGTGTTTTCAGCTATTAATTTCAAATTCCGAGGTGAAAACTATGAAAGGACAGGACTAGTATGCATTTCATTCTCTGAACAAGTCTGTTGAAAGTTTAGAATGGGTTTAGTGCTAAGCCGCGTTGTTATTTGATATGAGACAAGGTACTTAAGCAAGGCCACAGCGAGGAGATATCAAAGGGTATTGATGAAAACATTAAATATTTCCTACAAAACTAAGCTCAATATTTGTGCACAGAATTTTGAGTGCAATTTTTGCAACAATTGGGTTCATTTATATTATACACAACAATATTCAGTGAATAACCTCATGCCCTCATGTTCAGAGCATAGGTCTAAACGAAATATAATACAAAAGATCCTCAAACATATAATTCTGTTCTCATTCCAGAACTAGATCCAACCCGCGGCTCCGCTCGCATAATATTTCAATTTAAAACGATACTGATTGTAAGTCCATCGCAAGTAACGCGACCTCACTTTAATAACCTCGTAGGAGAAACAGGCACATGACTACGTGAAAAAGCGATCTCGCGTAGATTTAATAATTGCACGTTCAAATTGGCATTCTTCAATCTGCCGTATCTTGAAAAGCATCCATTAGAAAACCATACTGTGAACAGCATTTTTCATCAGAAATAAATGCCGCAAATAAAGGTCACATTCACTTTTATATGAATTCAATCCATGCCAGTCAAGAGCCCTCTTCAACTAGTAGATTATTTTATATTGATTTGAACATGTTATCGTGGGTTACCCTTAGAAATTAGACATATGCTATCGAGGACTTTTTCATAGAACTTTTTGAGTATTTACTTCAAAATTGTACTTTGAAATTTTTTTCTATCTGTTATAGTTAACTCAGGTAAAAGCCTGAAATCAACTGTTTCAGGCACTTTTTTTTCATGAAATATCTATGTTTTTCTTCATTTTTTCGATATACAGGACTCAATTCCACATGACAACCTACCAAAATGAATTCTCTAAACTATCTGGTTTCCGAGTTCTTCGAGGACAAACAAACACGAACACATTTATAATATTAATACCTAGTATAGATTGCCTACAAGAATGATTCCACTTATGAATTATCTCATTGATTTGCCTTATTCATTGAAATCGTAAAGATACATTATCATTTAATGATAGTTTTTTGAATTCCATTTGTGTCTTGCAGAAAACAAATTAACAGTAAATTAAAGAACACTACTTCGAGCTCTAAGAAAAATATTTGGAAAGGGACTCTGTTGAAACCGAATTTGACATTTGACGAATGAAATGGATGGACAAATCCCAACCTAGATCGACCAACATGTACTATTGAAGCTCTAAGGGGATGTAACCAATCCTTATTTTCAAATATTCACAAACTAAAATTTTGAATATTTTGTCGAAGTTGCCTGTTATCATGCAACCCTGAGAGGACTTTTTCTTCTCGAAAAGCCTCAAAACTTATTAAAGGAACTGTACGATCTAGGAAAGCTAGGACGATTTGACTTAGATGTCAATCCAGCGAAAAATTGACATCGACATTTAGGAGGTAGCTAAATGATTTGTTCGCTACGAGGAAAGGCAGGAAACTGAAAGTTATCTTCAAATGAGGTATTTCACTAAAGGTTTGCTCATAATAACAAATACAATCAGAATCTGAAATTTAGAGAGTTAAAACCACAAAACTAGACTAGACGAAAATAGTAAAAAATGAATAGTCGCAAACTGTCTTATTATACAGATTCTTTCTGAGATCACCTGATGGTTGAGACTGAAGGAGTAGGAACTGAGTGCAATATCGTTGAACGACCGCAGAGGATCGGTTATGGTTTGAGAAGATAAAGTTCTGCAGCATGATCAGAGTACAGCCACGGTGTGGCATCGGTATGATCGGTATACTCGTTACCTAAAGCTTACCGAGCGCCTATATTCATTTCAATGAGAGTAATGCAAGTTCTGGTTCTGTTTCAATCGAAAATAATTCGTTGTGAATAGACAGTTCTATCGCACGTTAAGAGAATGGAAAGAGGAAAAAGTCTTTTTCGATTAAACAGAAAAATCTCTCAATAGAGTTTATCTGTTCCCATCTCCAAAATTTTCGTCGATTTTCACCCGGCAGGAGTCGATATCAACGTGGAAGGTTTTGACAGCACAATCAAGTTTAGGCAACTCAAAATACACAGTAATTGTCTAATTGCGATAATTGTAAAATGAGGATTTGTTCAAAACATTTCGTCATAAAATTTTCCGTAGTGTTCGGAAGAAAGATAGGTGTATTAACACATGGACTCAGATGCGTTAATAATATTAGAAAATGTAGTTCACCGAATTAATATCAAATATAATACTTTCACGAAAAGGCTTTTAACCGTAGCGACACCTACTGGCGTCATTCGTAAGAAAAAAAATTATTTCCTATTTTTTTTCCATTTCATCAAATTTTCCAGAGTTTCAATGTATTTTATGTTAACCCCGCTGTAAAAGAATCCAACAAAAAATCTCTCATAACAAACAGTTCATCCAATCTTGAGTTATACATGGTGTAACCAACAAAATGGTCGACTTAGTTTTATATATTAAGATATAATCTAAGTAAAATTTTTCAGAGAGAACCAAAATTGAAATTCGGTGGTGGACCTGCAATTTTCGGAATCAGACGAAAGAATTTCAGGAATTATTTGGGATACTGCTATAAGAGATTTATTGGGGTGGTAGAACTACAGGCACAAGAAATTCAGTTGCATGAAGAAAGAGTAGAATCAAAAGACGCTCAACGAGTCTGCTGAAAGAGATAATAGCTATATCTTAAATTGAAAAAAAATCAGATGGCATGCACACAAGAAAGAAAAATTTTGCTGCACAGCGCTTAGATGAATCTGTGGTACAAAATGAAAAAATTATAATCTTGCTCCGTGCAAAAACGAAAAAAAAATACTATCAACAGAAATATGGATTATTAAACGGAATGTTCAAGCAAATAAAATATAGTTTCAGAGAAATTATTTCATAATCTTAGAATTCGACAGCTCAGTTTATTTCATATTTTATCAGGTATTAAGTGAATTTGTTTCTGTGAGTCTCTTTTTCGTGTGCGAAAATATTAAACTATTAATTTTTCATTTTATTGTTTTCAAATGGATTCTGTCTGAATTTGTCATATTAGGGTCTTTCGCGACCTTCTTGCACAAATATTGCTGATTCATACGCAATATTATTCATATTTTGTAACACTAACTACTAACTAAATTCATTTTTGAATAATTCACAATGATTTACAGATCAGACACCAATAATATTAGCAGCATTCAGTCTTTCTCAATTCAATTTAACATCCACAACAACCTAATGAAAAAGCAACCACAAGTTATACCGATTCACAAGTCAAACCGAAACTATACAGGGTCTTTCACGAGGAACCTCACCCATATTTATACGGGAAACTACTGAACGTATTTTCATGAAATTCAACACTTATAAGTATTTCACGATGCTGATGAAATCTAAAATATTTTCAAGGCATGAGCACCTCCGGTTTTTCCGGAAATGACGTCAACTTCCGTTTTTCGAATTAGAACACCATTTTTTTATTGCAGAAATAGATTCCTTAGGAAATTTCAAGTTATTTGGATGTAACATTTTTCAGTTTTGGTTGGAAAATTCTCTCTGAGCGGGAAAATTCGAAAAAAAAAATCGAAAATAGAGCTACGCTGAAACAAGAATAACTTCGAGGTTTTTGAATGGAAAATTTTCATTTTTGTGATTTTTCAAGATGTAAGATTGATGTATCCTCTTTAAAAATCGAAATCGCGATTCATGATACAGGGGGTGAAAAAATCGCTTTCAAAGTTAGGGATGACAAAATCGTGAAAAATCAATTTTTTCAAATTAGAACCCCATTTTTTTATGGCAGATATTGAATCTACGTTAAAAAATAATTTGAGTGTATGCATCACATCCTTGCCCTAAAGTGGATATTTTCTGAGTTATTCACAAAAAACTGTTTTTCGTCTTGAATTTTCAGCTATTTCTTTTCCCTTCACGCCAAAAAGATGAAATTTTCAGGAACTGTTACTTAAACCATGTTTTAAATTTTACTACCCTAATATGCAAGAGAAAAAAGTTACAGGTTGTTCCTAAATAGATGGCGAATTTTGATTCGAATTTGTATCGGAAACCTCTTCATTTCAACTAATCGGCCATCGGTTTTCTCTCCAGTGATAAATAAATAATTCCTTATGAACCATATGCAAAAACTTACCATGTTTTACATTCTTTTTTTTTTAATGATAGATATCATTGATTACATCTGCCAAATTCCTCTTTATTCAGTAGCATTTTGTGTTTACAATTAATTTGGTGATAATTCGTATTAAGTTATAAAATCGATCACTATGCCTAATTTTACCAATGAAGATTATTTAAATCTCATTCTACTTCATGGAGAATGTAATAAAGTTGTAGATAGAACGATTCGACTGTTCATTGAGAGGTTTCCTGACCGACCCAGACCAACGAGAGATACCATTAACAAACTTGGCACACTTGAGAAATGTCGGATCTTTCGTTAAGAAAACTATACACAGAGAAAAAAGTGTAGTAGAAGATGAAAACAACGAAATTACAGTTCTTGCATATTTTCGTGTGAATCCTCAAAATTCTCTCAAAGATGCCGAGATTGATCTGGGATTATCTCAATCGAGTGTTTGGAGAATATTGAAAAAACATAAAATGCACCCATATAAATTCAATAGGGTACAGCATTTGGAGGAAACTGATTTCGTCAGGAGAACAGAGTTTTGCGAAGCTATGATGATTCGATTTCAAGAGTATGAAAACTTTTTGGACTGATGAATCTAAATTCACAAAGAATGGTTCTTTCAATAGGCATAACAGTCATTATTGGGATGAAGAGAACAACCACCACTTTAGACAATGGAACTTTCAAGGGACCTGGAGTTTCAACGTTTTTTGCGCCATCAAAAATAATGCAATTCTCGATGTTCACATTTATAATGGGACTTTAACTCGTAAGATAGAACACTACACCTGTTTGCATTATTTAAAGAATGTTCTCCCTTAGGAGATAGATATTCTGACATATTGACTCAAATAATTGAGCCGCTAGTACAGAACCATAATGACTTATGGTATCAACAAGGTGGCGCGCCTCCACACAATTCACTCAATGTGTCAAATATCCTCTACAGGCTATTTGAAGATCGATGGTTGTCGAACAATGGTCCACATCTTTGGCCACCACGTTCTCCCGATTTAACTCCTTTAGACTATTATGTTTGGGTAGGATAAAAAATATTGTCTACTCAACTCCCCTGACTGATAAAGAGGACTGCATAGAACGAGTCAGAAATGCGTTCAGGTTTGTTTAGATTTTTAGATTCATAGTTTTGAAACTCAATTTGGTTTTTTAAACACTTTTGCAGATCTCTTCCTCCCGATGAAATAAGAAGAGCAACGCACGAAGCATTCCTGAGACGTATAAATAAATGTCTGGAAATTAACGGTCAAAACTTTGAGCATCTTCTCTAGTTATAACGAGAGTTTGCTAATAGTAACTTGAAGTCGGTTTCGAGAAGGGGTGAAAAATCTACAGCATGGTTCAAATAACAGTTCCTGAAAATTTCATCTTTTTGGCGTGAAGGGAAAAGAAATAGCTGAAAATTCAAGACGAAAAACAGTTTTTTGTGAATAACTCAGAAAATATCCATTTTAGGGCAAGGGTGTGATGCATACACTCACATTATTTTCTAACGTAGATTGAATATCTGCCATAAAAAAATGGGGTTCTAATTTGAAAAAATTGATTTTTCACGATTTTGTCATCCCTAACTTTGAAAGCGATTTTTTCACCCCCTGTATCATGAATCGCGATTTCGATTTTTGAAGTGGATACATCAATCTTACATCTTGAAAAATCCCAAAAATGAAAATTTTCCATCCAAAAACCTGGAAGTTATTCTTGTTTCAGCGGAGCTCTATTTTCGATTTTTTTTTCGAATTTTCCCGCTCAGAGAGAATTTTCCAACCAAAACTGAAAAATGTTACATCAAAATAACTTGAAATTTTCTAAGGAATCTATTTCTGCAATAAAAAAATGGTGTTCTAATTTGAAAAACGGAAGTTGACGTCATTTCCGGAAAAACCGGAGGTGCTCATGCCTTGAAAATATTTTAGATTTCATCAGCATCGTGAAATAGTTATAAGTGCTGAATGTCATGAAAATACGTTAAGTCGTTTCCCGTATAAATATGGGTGAGGTTCCTCGTGAAAGACCCTGTAGACTGCGTCCTTTCAACGTGCTCCATTTCCACATGTCTTTAATGATAGAAGTAAGAACATTCAGAAATGCATATTAAAATTACAACAAACAATAAAGATCATTCACGCTGATTATTTTCTCATTATGCCATTATCAGATCCAGCTTTCGAAAAAGAAAACCATTGAAATCGGAAGACCGTCGAAAGTTCTGAGGTAACGAAGATACTGACTGACGTTAAAATGAAAATTTCAAATCGAAACACCATTTAATGCTTTCGTATATTTTTTTCGCATGAGCAGATTCTAATTTCCAGACATACCGACATAGAAATTTTTCGAACTGAGCTCTCACTGCTCAAGAAAATCCAAATTGACACCTGGTGTTCATAATATCACAAGTGCTTCACGAAATCTTGGGAAGTTGACTAAGACACATTAAATACGATACGAATATTTCTTATCGTCTGTGGACCACTTCAAATTCTATATCTTCGAGTCGACTTCGTGTGACTGGCATTTCGCATTCCGTTCAATAGATGGCTTCGGCGTATAAAACATATAATTGTTAATATCTAAAGAACTACAAAGGTGCTATCAAAGATTTATACGGCACCAATCAGCACTATTAAAGCACTAAATATCTGACATAGTTTCAGAATTAGTGCTTCAAACTTTTCGCTAACTTCACACTTGCTGAAAAACAACACTCGATTACTTTTAAACTAAAAATGATATCGCAGCCGTTTCAACGGCACTAATAGGCACCAATTAAGCACTAAATATTGGCATATAAATTTCATTGTGATTTTAAACTTTTGGTGCTGAGCGTGAAGTCAGTACCAAAAACTCGAAAACTACAATGATGCTGTCATTGATTCAAAGTTTCAGAATTAATGAATTAATGCTTCCAACTTTTCGCTAACTTCACCCAATTGTACATTCAATATCTCTATGAATAATAAATAAATACCTATATTTAGTTGCCCAATTAATTTGTTTTACTAAGAGCTCAAATGCAATTACTTTTAGTCCTAGGATTAAAAGTAGCGTTTTTAATCCTATTATTATAAGTGTTGCTAAGCAACGAGCAAATATTTGTACGATAAGGGAATTGATGGCTTTTGCACCTGAAAAAGTACAAATATGTCAACATTTTTTGATAGTTGAAGAAACACTATAATTATTGTGAGATCTATTTCAAGTCAAACTAATTCACAATTCATGTTCAAAATCAACAATGTACGAAGAATGGAAATATACCTTTACCTACCTAGGTTCAAGATGCGATGGCGATTCAGAGTAGGTACTACTGTCTACAGATAACTATTTATTGTTTATATGAGCTTTCGTGAAACATCGTCCAGTTCTTCAGATATCTAGAATGAATCACAATATCAAGAATAAAAAGGTAAAAAACTTAATCTATAAATTTCATATGTAAAAGATTGATGATTGTGATTCATTCTAGATATCTGAAAAAGTGGACGATGTTTCACGAAAGCTAATATAAACAATAAATAGTTAACTGAAGACAGTAGTACCTACTCTGAATACCCAATTACTCATCTTACGTATTAATACAAGTCAGAGATGAACTATTTTCTATATATATAATTATGTATTTTGAGTTGAAGACACCGTTTTTAAAAACAGTTTTATTTAGGAACAATGAGATGATACAACTATGATACAATTATTCTTGAATGACTAATTATTCTTTAGAGACAGATTATTCTTAACTGACTGATTATTTTTGAGTGATATTTTCATATCGCATTAATTAATAAAGCAATGAGATAAGAGACACGTGTGCTTAGTCAGCTAAAGTCAATATGGTCATATTCAGAAGTTAATGAGAATACAATGTATGGAATATATCAGAATATAGGGGGTGCAGTACGTAATTATATATATATATATATATATATATATATATATATATATATGTATATATCTATATATATACGTATTACGCGACCTTACGGAGCCGAAAATGCTACACGCGACTACCCCTACTGAGCCAAAATCATTTTTACGAAGCCCGGATCGGGCTTCCTAAAAATTTGCGTGTATATCTTTCACAGAGGCTTCCTAATAGGTCAGTGAGCCTATAGACGAATTTTCGCCTGGGCCGAATATCGCCCATATAATATCGCAATATATACGCGCTTAGTTCACGGGATCCACCTGTAGGTGGTGCTCCAGTAGTTCCGTATATAAATATATACATTTTGGCGATATAACCCCGATTATAGGAATCCCGCTATGCCTCGCTGTTATTCGAAGCCCGTAAGTTTGGCAATGTCGCATTCTATCGGAATTCGTTAGAACGTTCTCAAGGTAAAATGATTCTCCTGAAAGACTGATGGATGGAGAAATATCGCTAGGAAGGATAGGAAAAATTTCTCATCGGAAGAATCAACGAATATTGGATTTAATCGTCTTCATTAGATGATACTTTAATTTATTGGTATTTCAAGCTGCGCTTTTAAAGATATCATCTACAGGGTGTTTTTTTCAAATGTTTCATTGGACCTATTCGATGAAGGAATAGTTTACGAATTCAAGATTTTGTTATTCTGTTTAAGAGTAGATGAACTAAAATCATAAAATATTTTCGAGCGAAGTATAGTTCCGTTTTTACCGGAACTTCATCATTGCCAAAGTAAACCCTGCATATTCAAACATTTTGGAATTCTTCGATCAATTTTTCACTGATTTGATGTATGATTGCTAACTGGATCAATATGAATAACAGAAAAATAATAGATTAGGCCATTCTTTTGTTTTTCAAATGAAATTATGAATATTTATTTGAAAATAGAGCTTCGCTTACACAAAAAACAAATTTTTTTATTGGATGATTTTCGAGTTTAGGTTTTCATGAAAGATAAACATCAAGTTTTTGTTATGACCTCGAGATAACAAATTATTATACAGTTCGAAAATGTTAATCAATGTTGGCAAACTGCGAACTTGAAAAAGTGAGTACTAAATTGTTTCAAACGAGAACTTCTTTTCTGAAGCCATGAGGAAATTAAATTAAGAAAATAATGTATGTTTAAAAAAATGGGAATTGCTTCGAATTGCAAAGTTTTTTTCAATTGTGGGAAATCAATTTCTTTGGACATTCTATTTTGAATTTTACTTCCCCGAGAAATACAATTATTGGCAATTATCAATTAATTCAACTGGTTATATTAACCGGTGAGGTGGTATTTCACTGCCATAGAGAGTGAGATGGTTTCTCTCAGACACCTGCAATTTTATATGATTTTTCTCTGTCCATAGCTCTTTCTTTTTGGCTTCTCACAATAAAATTACTATGTCATGAATGTATTCAACTAACGGTTAGGCATTTGGTGTCACCCATTTAAAAAAAATCTGTTATAAAAGCAAAAAACATTTTATTGAAACAAAATTTTGAAAAATAACGATATTAATATTTGCAATTTACGTTGTAAAAATTCTTCGCATTGTCTTGTTGGAAATGTGCAACACAAGTGACTTCCTTGATGCAAATCTATTCGGACTTCTTATCACAGCTTGTCTTACCCGTTCAATATTTTCGGGTGTTTCTGACTATACGCAGACACCTCTACAAAAATTTGATGCCACATTCCCTCTAACATCATAATCTCTTACCCACCTAAGTATGTTTTGGCATTTTGGAATTCGTCCGTGTCTTTTCACATTAAATTCACGACGAAAATTTCTTTGCACTTGCACAACTGAATTATTTAATATGAATTGTTTTACTACATAAATTCGTTGATTCATCGGAAATATCTCCATGGCCAATTGAATTGCAACTATTGACATATAAGAATGTGTCACTTCAATTGTCTGAAACAAATTATTATTTCCATAACGCACTATGAAAAATAGATGAAACCAGATGACTTACCTTGTATTTTCAATGAAATTTTATGAATATATTGGTGAAAAAATGATTAATTTTAAAAACGAAAAGCACAAAATGTGCGGAATTGTTACAAACTTCCATTCCGTATCAACTGCCAAAAAATGAATACGAATTTTTAGGAGAATCAAAATTTTTTTAGTTATTGAATGTGTGGATGAAACATTGAACGCAGAAGAAAACAATCTGAAAAAACTGACAACATGTCAAACTATCACATTTTCATTCCTACTTATTTCATTCTCGCAATACATTGAATTCAAAATTTTTGACTACAAAATCAGCACACTGGCTTTGTACACATTCCCTTGCACTGAAAATATGTTTTCCTGTGAATTTTCGATGGATTCTAGCAACTCACCGTGCATAAATTGAAAGTTACTGGGAGCCCCGATATTGCCATTTGATCTGCAAAGAAGTGATAGCGGATAAAAAATATGAAGGAGTCTGCCAGACTCCACCTCATCGGCTCCGGGTTAAATCAATTTTATATCAAAATTGGTATTCCATTTCGACCATAATGTTCTCGTCATCAATTGTTGAAAAAATCTTATAATATTGAAACAATAAATAAATTGATAATATGTCAGAAAATGTTCATTCCTGCGAGCATACTGCCCTTCTTTGTTATTCATTTCTCTAAATAAAATGTTCAGAATTTTTATTTTGCAAAACAGCTGTTATATATGGAGAAAGCGCAAGAATTGTTTACATAACATGTTGCAATTTCGATATCAGATATCCCGAGTTACCTGGATAACGATAATAAAGTTTCTCAGGATCCAGCTGAATTTCATTGTACAGGAGAAACAAAATCATTACCGTAATCGTAAAAAAAACAAATCGACGTAATGGGTTATTATCAAACTCATCCTCGGTCATCTTTTGATGATTTAGAAGATCAGAGAATCTTATTCATTGATAATTTCTACCCCGTAATAATAATGGTAATTTTTTTGTGAAGAATTTTTACTGAGAATTCAAGAACACAAAAACTTCTTGAAACATATTATTCGGTCTGACCAAGCTAAATTTACCCGACAAGGAATAACGAATGAAACATAGTCAAGGAAGTTCAAACTGCATTTCAATTATCTGTATTCTGCCTTGTCACAGATGACCAACTCAGATATTTCATTTGAAAACCTAGTCGAAAATTCAATGATTGGTATAGGGAAAACAAGAGAGAATATTCGTCAAGAATATTCGAGGAATAGGGGTCGATTTCTTCGACCGCTTCGATCTCCAGATCTTCCCCACTAGATTACTATTTATGGGGTATAATTGAGAAAGAAATTTACGCGAACGAAATATAGAACAGTTGCGAATCAAAGTATGTTAAGTTTTTCATAGTTCAGATCCTAATGAAATTGTTTAGACAACGGAGTCTGGTCGTGATCGATATGTCTCGAACTGAATGGACGACATTTCGAACGTGAATTCTGAATTGGACCTTGTTTGAATTTTTGAGAAGAGTTGAATTCGAAATGTTACCAACAAATATGTTCTTCTTGAATATTTCAGAAGATATACATTTTATGTTAGAGGTGTTATTCCCGCTTATTGTATACGAAATTCAAACAGGGTTTACTCATCAATATTATTCAGAATTCAATATGATAAGCGAAATATCCAGTGACAAAACTATTCAACGAAATTTAGATTCAACATAAAATTTTTTTAAAAAAGAATTCCAAGAAAATTCACGGCATTATTTGAAGACCCTTGGTGGAGGAAAAGCGTTTCATTACTTTGACCCCCTTTTTTCCTAATCTCACCCTACTAACTGTCTATTTATAGGTTATAAGCAGGAAGAGAGTTTACTCGAATGTTATAGGGAACAGTTGCGACTAAAAATGTTTTTTACAAAAGAAAGACATTTCGTGACAGTTAATCGCCTCTTCTGTTCGTATGTTTAAGAAAACCAAAATTCGAAATATGACCGAGAAAATTGATTTCAAGCATTTCTCAAAAAATACGGATTTTATTTTAATTGTGATATCTGCACACCTACAATATCTTTCAATGCAATATATTCAATTATGACTTTTCGTTGTCATCAATTTTGAGACTCACGGTATGCACTGTATCATGACTTGTAATTTCAAGCATTTACACAAAAACATCTTGTCAAATTAAGGTTATCCGTGATCAAACAGAGCTTCATTTCGATTTGAAGAGTGGAAAGTGTTACTTTCGGTCCAACTGGATCTCGAAATTTCAAATGTGAATTTCGATTCCCTTCCAAAAATAATACAACGAACGGAATTGTTGGGATACCTGTGTTTGAAAACAATTAATAATTGCGTACCCTTTGAAATTTTCGAAAGAAAATCTATTCGAGATTCTAGTGTCGTTCGAGTATCTACTTTTTCATCCACGAATAGTTTTGAACAGAAGGTCTCATCAAGTATTTGCATGAAACTTATGACGTACGCAACGGACGTGAAAGCTTTTTTCATTGACTTGAAATGACATTGAATTAAAATTGGAGAATAAAGAAAATTTTGAATTCTTTTTACTACAAGAAGATTTGAAACAATATTTCACAGAAAATAATCGTAGCGTTTTCCTTATCTTTCATTCTCCGAAAAACAGCTCTCGTGGTATCCGAGGATATCAAATCGATGATGAAATGGTATCACCCTCATTGTACAACCAATGACTCAATTCGTGGCTTCGGTTGGCTGCACCTTGTGTCGCATGTATATATCTGAATATGAAACAAATCGAAAATAATACAGCGGAATAATTCAGACGCAATATTCAACTGGAATATTTTGGCAACACTGCTCGGGCTTGCCATAGACCGTGAATCATCTATTTTTTACACAAAAAGGCTTCGTATGGCATTACCATATGACAGGCTTCTAATGGGTTGTGATACGTACTCCCAAATGTATAAATTATACACACCCCCCTTGTATCACCGCACACCCTGGCTTCACTTCACCTGTGTCTTATGGCGGGCTTGGTAAAGATAGTCTAATGCGTATATATATATATATATATATATATATATATATATATAATATATATATATATATATATATATATATATATAATATATATATGTCGTGTTCGAGATGGCGAACGGTGAACACATATGCAAGCGTTGCTCTGATAATTTCATCATGAATACTAAATTTATACGATGTTTTTTCATGTGAAAGTAAATTTCATCTGGACTGTGCATCTATAAAAGATGCGTGGGTTAAAATTATCAGTGAGAATCCCAATATATTCTGGATATGTGATAATTGCAATGGAAAAGTATCTGAAAATCCAATAATGCTAGTGAAGGAGAATGAATGCCTTAAAAGGGAGAAATACCTGCAGGAAAAACTTATCGAGGAGATGAGTTACTCAAACAAACTGCAGAAGCAAATAATTAAATCATATGAGGAAAATAATCACTCAGCAACCAAACGTAACAAAGGTGAATCGTTAATTAAAAGTTTCAATCCGCAAGGTCAACGTATTGAAGGCTCCAATTCCTCAACATCAAGCAAATCGAATTCAATATGTGATAAACAAACAAATGATGATAACACATCCAAGCTGAAAACCCCTTCTGCGTCGTTATCGTTGGGATTGCCTGATGGTGTAATTAATGCAAATAAGACGCCGAAAATCTCATCGTCTCTCTCCAACCCCCGAAATAATTCTCAAGAATCAACCACTGTTAAAAAACAGAAGGAATGGATTCAAGTGCAGAATAGAAGAAAAAGGAAATTTGTAGTAGGTCAAAACAAAGAAATTTCAGAAATCAAGACGATACCGAAGTATAAGTCGTTGCATGTAACTAGGCTGGCACCCCATACAAAAGCGGATGATCTAAAAAAAATCCTTGTAGATGAATTTCCTGAAGTCACTTGTGAACCACTGTCTTCTAAACATCCTGAAATTTATTCATCCATTAAAGTCACAGTTAATCAGGAAAATTTCAAGAATATATGGAAAAAAGAGATATGGCCTAACGGCGTCCGTGTTTCGCAGTTTTTTCACAAAAAGAGGTTCCCCATGGAAACTGGTCCGGGGGATCTCCTAGCTACCAATATGAAGTAGAGAAACCTACTCTTGATCGGAATGCATCTTTGGGAATTCTACACGTTAACATTCAGGGTATCGGAAACAAACTGAATAGTCTAGAAGTCCTAGTGATGGAGGAATGTCCAGATGTCGTAAGTGTAGTGGAACATTGGTGCAATAGTGATAGCATTGAATCTATTTCACTGCCTGGTTACTCGCTTGCTGCATACTACTGCCGTAAGAATATGATACATGGTGGTTCTCTAATTCTTGTTAACGATAATTTAAATCCCAAAAGTTTACAATTTTCTCTTATTGGCTCTGAACTTCATTGTGAATGTTGTGCAGTTAGAATCAAATTTCAAAATGTTGATATATACTCTCTATCTACAGATCCCCTTCTGGTAACTATAATATTTTCTGGGATGAACTATCTCAAATTTTAGAACATATTTTTCAGAAAGCTAAGATAGTCTTTGTATGTGGCGATTTGAACGTGGATTACTTAAATTCATCTTGTAACAAAAAACGTTTGTTAGACGAACTTATGAGTTGCTTCAATCTTAGAGTCACTAATAATGAACCTACCAGGGTATTCACAAATGTAAATAACCGCACTTCCTACGCCTATTAGGCGTTTCTGGAGAACTAGACTTATTTGAAATCTGGAAATTGGGATTATGATATTGTTTGACATAATCTACCGAGCTAAAATATTCTTGGAGCCTGACCACTTTCAGTTATACAGGGAGCGAAAAAAAAATTTTCAAAATTTTATTTTTCTGTTTTTTTCTTTTTGAATTTGATAGAGCAAGCAATTCTGAATACATTCGTACTCGAATCGTTGCATTCGTCAAAATACTTTCAAAAATATCGAGAAAAATCTGAAGAAAAAGAGAGAGAAAAGGGTATTCGGTATTATGTTTGTTATTCCTAATCTACATATCTTAAGCACAAACCGTTTTCACATTTTTGAAGTCAAAGACTGTGAAAATATTGTACATTTCTAAAATTTTGAAAAACTCATCACAGGGTGTTCCAAATGTTGGGTCAAAAATTGGGATCAAGATTGGCCCATAACTTTCGTTTTTCAAATTAGAACCCTATTTTTTTATGATTGCGTTGGATTGTATAAAGAAAAATGATGATAGTGTTCTGACATGTTAATGCCCCTAAAATTGATAATTCTTGAGTTATTTAGGATTTTCTGAATTTATGTGGTACGTAGCGTCAAATTCATTTATTCTGTTTCATTTCAATATGACCTGGGTCATAGACGATGAATTATTCCACTAATGATATACACTTGAATACATCCGTACTGAAATCGTTGCATTCGTCAAAATACTTTCCAAAATAAAAAAAAAAACTGAACAAAAAAAGGTAGATAAGAGTATTCGGTATAATGTTTGCTATTTCTAATCTAGATATCTTGACCACAAACCATTTCACGTTTTTGTAGTCGAAGACAATGGAAATATTTTACATATTTAGAATTTTGAAAAACTCGTCACAGGGTGTTCTAAATGTTCGGTCAAAAATTGGGATCAAGATTGGCCCATAACTTTCGTTTTTCAAATTAGAACCCTATTTTTTATGATTGCGTTGGATTCTGCGAAGAAAGATGATGATAATGTTCTATCATGTTGATGCTTCTAAAATTAATATTTCTTGAGTTATTTAGTATTTTCTGATTTCATGTCGTACATTGCGTCAAATTCATAAAATCTGTTCCATAACAACAATGATGAATGAATTGAACAAAAAGGTGTGTCACTAGTGAGTTATTGAAATAATTTATCTTCTATGACCATAGTTGATATGAAACAGATTTAATGAATTTGACGCTACATACGACATAAAATCAGAAAATCCTGAATAACTTGAGAATTATCAATTTTAGGAGCATGAACATGTTAAAACATTATCATCATTTTTCTTTGTACAATCCAACGCAATCATAAAAAAATAGGGTTCTAGTTTGAAAAACGAAAGTTATGGGCCAATCTTGATCCTAATTTTTGACCCAATATTTGGAACACCCTGTGATGAGTTTTTCAAAATTCTAGAAATGTACAATATTTCCACATTCTTCGACTTCAAAAATGTGAAAACGGTTTATGCTTAAGATATCAAGATTAGGAATAACAAACATAATACCGAATACTCTTTTCTCTCTTTTTCTTCAGGTTTTTCTCGATATTTTTGAAAGTATTTCGACGAATGCAACGATTTGAGTACGAATGTATTCAGAATTGCATACTCTATCAAATTCAAAAAGAAAAAAACAGAAAAATAAAATTTTGAAAATTTTTTTTCTCTCCCCCGTATAACTAAAAGTGGTCAGGCTCCAAGAATATTTTAGCTCGGTAGATAATGTCAAACAATATCATAATCCTAATTTTCAGATTTCAAATAAGTCTAGTTCTCCAGAAACGCCTAATAGGCCGTCGAACTTGGTACACCCTATATATATATATATATAAATATAAATACGACGGTTTAAGGGTATAGAGACTCACGTATCGCTGGAGTAAAATGCGGACTCTTTTTTCTTCAAGGTGAAGGATATATATATATATATATATATATATATATAAAATATATATATATATTTATATATATATATATATATATATATATATATATATATATATATATATATATATATATATATATATATATATATACAGGGTGAGTCGGGAGGAACGGACCAAACTTCAGGTGTGTATTCTGCAGGTCGAAATAATCCTAAAAAACTCATATGTTGTTATCCGATTCTCATTTGTTTTCAAACTATAGGGTAATTAGAATATTTAAATAAGGTCAACTAATATTCAAATCAAGAGTTCCTCGGACTATGGATTGGTCGCTGTGGTCGTAATAGTTGGCCTCCAAGATCTCCAAACCTCACACCATTGAACTATTGTTTGTGGGGCTGCTTCAAGAACGAGGTATACAAAGTTAAAGTTGATACTCGGGATGCTCTAATTCGACGCATTAGAAATACAGCATATCTTTTCAAAGAAAATCACGAATCAATCAGAAAAGCATCGAGAGCCCTTCGCAGACGAATGTGTTTCGAGGTTAATGGCGGGATTTTCGTGCATTTATTAAAATAATGCTATAAATGAAACTATTTTAATATAGAAAATGTTGTTTTTTATAATGACGCTGTAGTTTGGGAACAAATGAAAATCGGATAACAATATATGAGTTTTTCAATATTATTTCGAGCTATAGAATACACACCTGAAGTTTGGTCCGTTCCTCCCGACTCACCCTGTATATTAATTTTCAAACCACTAGCATCAAAATTGGCGGAAGTCTCATACAAACATATATATCCCCTGGTTCTAAGGGTTGGGGGGGTGAAAGATTCAAGTTTAAGAATTTTTCCGTTGTGTGTACTGAAACTAGCTAACATACCAAACTTCAACTTGATAGGACATCGGGAAGTACCCTAACAGTTTTTATGTGAGTAAGTGACTAAATCGATTCTATTTAGATATCTATAAAATCTGAAGTGTACGAGATATGCACTTGAAACTTTGCACATATAATATAATAATTTTGTTCATCTACTGTATTCCAAACTCAAGTTATGAGGGTTCAACATTACAACGAAACACTTCGAGAAAATATAGGTAGTGTCCCGGTGCGGCGCTTCGCTTGGCTCGTCTTGGCGAAAGCACGGTAGTGCCCACGGAAATTCCGACAGAAATTTTAATCAATCAACTATATTTCTAGGTGCTGTAACTCACAATTGAATTAGTTTTTTTTGAATTTGTAACACTTCCTGGCATCTGTTGGATTATTTTAAACGAATTTGTCAAAATGAACATCTGATAGGTCACTTTCTGGATTTTTTACATTAAGATGGAATGCATGCACCGGAGGTGGAGGGCTCTTTCTCCAAAAATGAAAATGACCGAATGCAGTTTTTCAAAGACAATACGCTGGAATGCAGAATTATCAGGTCATTATGTTCCATTGTGGTGAATGTTGAATATCCAAAAATGTGAGGTATTTTCTGTAGGTTTTTGTCACCAAGAGAACATATTAAAAAAAGAGAATGGGAAAATAAATACGAAAAAATTTCACTGCCTTCTGCATTATTAATAAATATCTCCCTTTGTGCATCGATTCTGAGCCTTTTTTCAATGCCAGAGGAAGGTATATGTATAATTTAATGGAGTCAAGGATTTCATCAAAGTATTCCAATAAATATACTACTGCTTGAAACTAAGAGGGCGTTACAATTGTCAATTTTTAGATTCAGCAATGCAAAGTGAATCAGTATTGACAAAACCATGTTAATGGTCCAATATATCGGTCAATAACTAATCAAGTCACATTCAGCGGTGAACGAGTGACAATCCTAGATTGTGCTAGATATTTCATTTCAATTCATCTAGTGATTTTCATCAATTCAATACCGTCAGAGTCTAGGACAACCTTTATCTAAATTGTAAACAACTCTATATGGGAATACTATAATAATTAATCTCATGATGTTGCGTTAATTTGAATTTATCATTTTGCAATGGTACAAGAACAACAAGGTGATGGACATCGAGGTGGATTTCTTAGAGGCGAAAGAAATGGTGGGATACAATATGATCAGTATAAATGATAACATGAGAGTTGTTAATCTCAGAGTAATCATACCGGCTAGATACTTCAAACATCAGAATGAAAGTAAGTATTTATCCAATACTATTTGATATCCTTCTGAAATGAGTTTGAGGAAATCTTTTTCGACTCTCTGTCGACTGATTGTTTTTGATTGAAGAGCTGAAGATCGTCTGTTTCATATTTCGATCGAAGGTCCTCAGAGAAATCTTGTGAAAATCTAATTTAAACTCAAACGAAATTTTCCGAATTCTATTGAAAGAAAAAGTACCGGAAATCGAATCAATGAAATGCAAAGTATATTATTTTCATGAAAATTTATCTCCTTCAAAATGAACCGATTTCGAATAATAAAGACGACTGAATTGCAAATAATTCAATTATTATAACATTTTAAAAATAACTTTTAGTAGGTAGGTATTTTAGGGTAGGTAATTGCCGCAAAACCTCTTGTTTTTTCAAACTTAAACAGGTAATTTCCCGAAATCGGAAAAAAATCGACCAATGCCAAGTCAGAGGAATACGGTTGAATAATATACAGAATGGGCCATCCATAACTTTTCACCCCGAATTTTGAGCTCTCGGATGGAATATCGAAAAAACGCTGAGACAGGTCAAATTTTATTTAAAGAGGGACAAATAAGGGTGTTCAAATGAGCAGCACCTTGTTGGAAAAGCAATTCAATTTTTGTTTCATCACAGAGTGGCTCAAAATTCGGAGTGGAAAGTTATGGATGGCCCACCCTGTATGTTGGGATGTAGACCAAGAATATTTCTTTGAGATGTGGCCTTGAAGTGGCCTATTCACTGTTAAACCGAAATGAAATGAAGAAACCAGAAGTGAGGGGGACAATTCGGCGTTCAATATAAAACAACATCATTCTCACTGCTATAATATCGGACAAGTGCCGTTTTCTCCATTTCTAATTTAACTTTATATCGTCCAGGTGGAGTGATATTTGAACAATTTTAATATTGTTATTACGTGCTGATGACGCATACACATGTTGCAGATTTGATTGTTGGGCTTCTAGTACAAGATCCTAAAGCTGTATGACGTAACCTATTTTCACATGGCTGATATTCATATATGTTTTGCAGAATATTGTTTCTAAAATAGTACCATAAGTGTCAGACACTTTCCATGGGCCAAAACTTTTGTCAGACGCTTTACAGCTGCAGAAAAAATAAATGAACTTATTTTCACATTTCTGATTTTTAAATATGTTATTGAGGTAACTATCAAATTAGTTGAGTGTATACATATCTATATACAGGGTGAGTCTTTGACTTGTACTTGTACATATATTTTAACGGGAGATTTTTGAGATCAAAAGAAGTAGTTTTGTCTTCACCATTTTTTCCGATTCGGCTCGGTTCGGAAGATACAGGCTGCTGAAAATAAAAAAAAAAATTGATTTTCGAATATACAAGGTCATCCACGGTCGATGGTACGTTAGACGTTTACGGAGAACGGAAAGCAGAAATTCATTGAACATTTGGTTTCTTAGACAAGAACAGATTATCTATTGATCTAAAATATTTTCAGTGCTAGGGTGTTGGCGCTAATGTCAAAAAGTAGTAACTACTTTGTTTTTTTTAAAGCACACCCAGTATATTATTGCATTTTTCTGTTCATCGTAGTAACACGATTATTTTGGTATCACTTTCTCATACTTATTTTCAGATATTTTTGAGTAGTTGAATAATTTCCTCTCTTCTTGTGCAAAACATAACTTCCATACTATAAATGTTAGGGAGCTTAAATTTCGTATGCAAAATGCAAAGATCCTATGCATCATGCAAGTGTTACGAAAAATGCTTCTCATTGTACAGAGTCATTCGAATTTCGATAGTTTTTCGAGACATACAAAAACGGTTGAAACTGCATTTTAAATGGAATACCATGTATATTTTGAGAATTACTGAAAGAAATTTGAATTTCCTTTCAAATGATAAATCGTATCCTATAGCTAGATTGTGAGATTCTGCATTGAACTGAAATTTTATGGTTGCGCACGTTTTAGAGTTGCGAACCTCCTGAAACTGCTAACCAAAACGTGCTAGAATGAGAGGTTTATACCGAATAATAAATGAAATCGAATTCGATGGTCCTAGCCAAAAAAAATTTTAATCTTTGATGCATGTACAGGGTGGGCATATTTCGATGTTTTAGCACTATAACTTTTGAACCAGTGAAATCTGACACCCCATTCTCGATCTCTTTTTTGGAGAAACTAACAAGAGTTTTATTCATTTTTGGCTACCTTCTTTTGTTTTCGAGTTATAAGCGAAAATTGGAAAGATGGCGATATCGAAAAAAATTTATATCTCCGCTAATACTGATGATAGAGCTCAGAAATCAAAACATTCTACAGGCACTTTTTTACGTAGAATCCAGTGGCATGCTCGTCTTTTCTGCGCCATTTTCAATTATGAAGCTATGATCCAAGGTTATGTTTTTTTAAATGGAAACACTATATTACTGTGGCATTTTCTGAAAGCTTAATTTTTTCTGATTTCAAAAATATATAGCATCGTAAAGTTTGTATCAATATGAGTATAGAAATTGGTCAAAAACCTATTTTCATGTGAGTCTCAATACTTTCTATGGTTTCAACTGTTGATGAGCACAGAAAAATGTAGCTTCCTAATAAAAGCATAGAAATGAAAACTACTAGGAAGAAATTGTGGTAATTATACGATACTAAATTTTTCGTGCTTATCGACAATTGAAATCATAGAAAGTATTGAGACTCAGATGAATAATATAGGTTCTTGACCAATTTCTATACTCATATTGATTTATTGATACAAACTATACGATGTTATATTTTTTTGATATCAGAAAAAATTAAGCTTTCAGAAAATGGCAAAGAAATATAGTGTTCCTCTTCAAAAAAACATAACTTTGTGTCATAGCTTCGTAATTAAAAATGCTGCAAAAAAGGCGAGCATGCCACTGGATTCTACATAGAAAAGTGCCTGTATAATGTTTTAATTTCAGAGCTCTATCATCAGTATTGGCGGAGATATAAATTTTTTCCGATATCACCATTTTTCCAATTTTCGCTTATAACTCGAAAACAAAAGAAGGTAGCCAAAAATGAATACTACTGTTGTCAGATTTTCCGAAAATGAGATCGAGAATGGGGTATAAGATTTTGTCTCGAAACGTCTTAATAGGTATTCATCGTAGATGGCAATGAAATACCATAACATGATGAAAATTGTCATTATGCAGATTTGACAATTAGTTTGTTGAGAACTATATATATATATATAAAACAATTGAGGTGGTAACTCCCAGAATTTTATGAAATAAAAAAGAGTGACCTAATTACAGACTGATCAATTCCCATACCCCTTAAAACCTTTCTTATATATATATATATATATATATATATATATATACATATATATATATATATATACGCTCATTCTTCATAGTATAAGAAAAATAATGATAAGTATTAACTACTTTTCGACATAAGCGGCAACACCACAGCACTGAAAATATTTTAGATCGATAGAGCATCTGTTCTTGTCAAAAAAAACAAATTTTCAATGAATTCTTGCTTTCCGTTCTCCATAAACGTCTAACTTACCATCGACCGTGTATCACCTTGTATATCTCGTGAATGATTTCATTGAATGAAATGATTTGCAGAATGAAGGTTCTCATTAATGTGGCAAAGCTTCTAGGAACAGAATATTTTGTTCACATGTTTTATATTTTTCATGATCACCAATATATACCATCACATTCCATAATTATATCAGAAGTTCCATAGTCCCAACTCTTGATACTAAGTTGAATGCTATTTACTGAATATTTGGCGATTTTGAAAAATAAAATTATTGTTCGTGAAATCTCGTGAAATGCGCATATTCGAGTATTTATGATTTAAAAAAATCTATATATAATCTATATATAAAATTAGTTACTTAAGCTGAATGCAACTTTGCTCAAAAGATTCACAGAATTAAGTTGATACATTTTCTCGAAGGATTGAGTGATAGATCTAATGGTTGAAAAAGGTTTAGGGTCATTATTTCAGGGATGACTTAGCTCATTTTGAAAGTTCAAAATAGCTTTATTTTTTTTATATAGACTGAATCAGAAAAAATATACGAAAAGAGTAATTCTTCTGACCTCAAGAATATATTGTTTGACCTACAAGTCGAAGATTCATCCTGTGTACAGTATAAAATCTTGAAATGAATGAATACAATAATTCTTATTATTTCGATCATGGTAATTTTTCTGATATTCTCAACTAAGTGCAATAGTATTGTTTATATTGTAAAATTTTGTTTGTATCATTGAATGTTTATCATTTCTCCGAATAGAAATCGAAACACAATAACAGTGAACCATAAATCATAAATATGGTTATATCATAAAATGTATTGTAGCATCATGTTATTGGCTAATTGAAAAGAAGTTGGGGTTCCTTCTAATTTATACGGTGCACCTATCACGCCAATTTAAGTACTCAAGTAAACAGTAATGTTGGATACTTGGTTTCTTTTATTGATGCCGACCTCATGAAGAATTCAAGGTCTATCCACTACTATAATATAGGTAATACTATAGTCGAAAATACAATTAATTTTTATTTTTCATCCATTTCAGTTCGCAATTGTGGTTCTTGTGGCTTGTGTTGCCTACGCCAACGCTGGTTTAATTGCCGCCCCTCTGGTAGCAACCCACACTGTGTCCCACCATGGGTCAATCCAAAGCCATCCTTCTCCAATTGTACATGCGGTACCAGTTGTGAGAACTGTTCCAGTCGTACATACTGCTCCTGTAGTACCAGTTGTGAAAACTGTGGTTCATGCTGCACCAGTTGTTCCAGTCGTGAAAGCTGCTCATGTTGTCCATGGTCCAGTTCTCCTCCACTAAGTCCCACTGCTACAGATATGATGTATATAATTTTCTGACAAATAAATAATCTTAGTTTAATTATTTATAAAATTTCTTTACATTTTATCATAAAACTCTTATCAAGCATTAATTCGAAGAAATCCATAGTTTGGAATTGCCCCTCTTGTGGGAGAGAATATGAGAAATGATATCGCTGCATTTCCTTGCAAAAGGAAGTTAACTAGTTGGAAGCTTCCGTCTTGAGTCTTCAATCCCGTTCTCCGGATGATTGTATACCATTAGAGGAATGTTTTGAGGAACTTCTATAAGAATTGACCAGAGTCAAGAATATAAATAAAATCTCATTATTCATGGGTTCTCTAAAAGTGGAGCTACATCTGAATGGAAAAAGATGACCGAGGACTGTGATAAAGCAGTACGGTGCTCAAATAATCGATATACGAATTTTCTACTTTAGAAAAACAACATTCAGACGTCTAGAGAAGTTTTGTTCGATTGATGGTAGACCTGTGAAAGTATTTATGTTAGAGCATGTACCAAGATTACTCAAATATTCTAAAATCATTGAATATGAAAGAACATTATTATATTCAAGTCTTCGAATAGGACTAGAGCGAGAGCAAAGAGAACACTTCAACAAAATCAAGACGGAATTAAATCAATGAAAGGCTGAAGATGTTCAGATGTTGAACTGAAATTCATAAGAGGTGGTCCAATCATAAAGTCTTTAAACTAAATCAACCCAATTATTACAATCGAAAGGAAGTCAATGGATATTATCAGAATGTTCGGAAATATTAAATGCAAAATGTCGTAAATTCAGAAATTCAGTGTTCGAGTTGTGACGATTTCGTGTGTTCGACTGAGAGTTGGCAACAGGATGTGGTATTATTTCTTCTGCAAATCATCTAACTTATTTTCATTGTAACAGTTCATATTGTCAAAAACTCTCCGATTAGAAAAGTAATTTTTTTCCGGTAAAGTTTGCACTATTCACGCTCTGAATCTTTAGCCAAACGAGCTGATTCAAAAAGTAAGCTTTGTAGTGGATCGATCAATGCTATTTTCTTCGAAAACTTTTTTTTGAATCATCTCTGCCGTGTTTCATGAAGATTTCACAGTGGGTTCCCTAAAATCTCCGTTTTTCTTTTTCATATTGAAAGCGCAGTCTTCTTATATTTTCGCAAGTCTTCCTGAAGAAATTCATCAAACTGGTTCCACAGAAAAGTTCTTGTTTTTCCCATATTTGGAGGTACCAGTTTGGTAATTTCACTAAAAATTTCATCTAGGACATATTTCCGAATTTATTCCCCCTCTTGAAGGCTCTTGTTTCGAATTCCCGAATTGACCAATTGATTTATTATGCTATTTGAAAATAATTCCTGAACAATCTTGAATTCTAGAAATGCCAAAATTGCATTGTTGAAAAACTAGCTCGTTATTCTTGCGAGTTTGCACATTTTATAGCTGTGCAACGAACATCGCTTTTTTACTCAAAATGTAAAGACAGAAATAGTCAGATTACATCAGATACTAATAATATGTTATCTGTGAAAAAGGCAACTGAAAAGTTCCGGAAAATAGGAAATGCTTGTTATGCTTAGTACTCTCACCAAACATCACACAAGAAATAGTCTCCGAAAACATTGATAGCCACCATGAGTATCCACCTTCGTATTGGTAGGTATTTTTAATGCAACTCGGGTGCCCTCGAATCAGATCTGCGAACTGTATTTCTGATTTTTGGTAAGATCAATGAAAATAAGTTATTATGCCTATCTGCAAATGAATGGACATGGAAATTGTCAGTCAGAAACTTTGGCAGATACAAGGTGGATTTCATAAAACTTTAATCCTGAAATCAAATAACCTCACATAAATTCGAAAAAAATAGAATCACTCAATTTGAAATTTCAACGAATCCCAGTGGCTCCAGTCAATTTTATATTGCTTGGGGCAAACACAGTTTTGTGAAACCCACTTTAGATGTATTACTTCTTTTTCTATTCAGTTTTTGAAATAAACAGAGTTTCAACTATTGAAAGGACTAAACTTCGAAGAAAGATCATACAAGTGATATACAAATGTCATTTAACACCAGGTCTAAATGTTGACGGTGTTTCATCCATTTGACATTCCTTGATTTCAGGAAATATTTCAAGTTTTTTTATCAAATCAATTGTACTATTTGACCATAAGATATAATGAATATGCCGATTCTGAAGAACAACATCACTTAATTTTTTTCAGTGGTTTTATTGAAGAAAAATTATTAATTATCGAGATGTTTTCTTTCGACCAAAAAAATAAAGCACTTGTTGTGCTCTAGAATTATAACCAGAGTGATGTTAGCTCCCGGCCGACCTGCTCCCAGCGGCTGGCCTATTCCACCACGGACAATACCGAATTGACTATCTCTAGACAGAAATTGGTTCGTTTGAGTTAAACTCTGCGAAGGAAAGTGATAAATTCTATAGGGGAAAAACGAATTCGAATTTAATTCGAATATAATCAGATATTCTATCATGTCATTTCAACATGAATCAAACTCGGACTATGCTCGGCCGAATTCACTTACGTTTGGGATGTCCGGCCAAGAATTTTGATGAATGCATTTGATGGAGTATATCTTTTCGTACTATGTAAAAAAATTTCAACCAATTCTGTGAAACCTTGAACCCCAGCTCCAAGGATCGAACGTTGTGTTCTCTCAATCCCACAGTTACAGTTTTTTTTTGAGTGTTTGGGATGTCCGGCCAAGAATTTTAATGAATGCATTTGATAGAGTATATCTTTCCATACTATCAAAAAAAATTTCAATCAATTCTGTGAACCCTTGACCCCCACCTCCTTGGGTAATGCATTTAATAGGGTATATTTTTCATACTACCAAAAAAAAATTTGACCAATTCTGTGAACCCTTGACCCTCAGCTCCAAGGATAAAACGCAGTGTTCTTCCGTTTCTTTCTCGACTCTATCCCGTATCAAATGTTTTTGTTTGTGTTTGGGATGTCCAGCGAAGAATTTTGAGTAATGCATTTGATACAGTATAGTTCGTTTCAAAATGATTGGCATCTCGGGCGGCTGTGGAATCTCGAAAATATGTTGGTAATATCCCATCAGTAACTTTTGAGTTCTAGGATTTAGGTTGGTGTTGATTAAAAACACTAACTTTTGACGTTTCAGAGTTTGAATTAACCTCCTGAATATAGGATTTCGAATTTATTTCTGTATGCTCATGTTCTTGATTAAATCGACAAATTAGTTTTGGATTTGAATTATTATTACTGAATTGAAAATGGCTGGAATTCTTCAAGATACCTCTGTCCTCGCCCAACTATAAGGGAACGTGAAGTAGTTTATCGTCGGTACTGCGAGTTTTTCAACAATTCAGCAGGTATTTCTGCCAGTATTAATCGCGTTTTGCTAGTTATTCAGGTAACAATCATTTACTTTTTCGAGGTGTTCTCTGATAAATAATAAACGAGTCTCAAATTTTCAGTTTTCACCTAGACCTGTCAGATGAATTTGGGAGAAAAGAGAAGGCAGTCATGAGTGAGCAGTGGATGGAAATCTATTCCACATGATTCAAAAAGACATTATTCGACGTATTATTTCTAAAATAAAAAACAATGAATTAATCAGTTTGTTGTTTTTGAACTGCCTGAAAAGTAACTGAAATTTAATCAAAATCAATTTGGTATATTATTTAATGAATCATGAAATGGACAGAACATATTAATAAATACAAATAAGTGATCTATTTTATAGCATTTCACACTTCAAATGATTCACAATTTGTCAACAAATATTTTCTATTTGTTTCAACAACTTTGTTATGAAATTGTAAAGTCAGGTCAGCTTTATACTTTTTGTTCCACCATACTCAGGAAAAATAACACAGGGCTGAATTTTCGATAGTCATATCAAGAATGAAAAGATTGCTGAAGGGTTTTCATAGAGAACGAACTTTTATCGTTGATAAAGTCTTAATTATTTAATGAATGATATCTCTACATTGGAGTTCCTCGAAATCCTGCAAGATTTCATATTGAAGCATTCCACGCTATTTTCATCATCAATCCTGAATTCCCATGCTTGATCTACAGCGAAATTGTGTGGGTGTGTACATTTTAGTCATCATCTATCTCAGCCTGTTTCTCTTTTGCAATTGAAGCTAAGTTTGAAGATTTTTCAATACAACAATGATAAAAAATATTATAATCTCACAAAAATTCTTCAAATTCATTTGTCTTGAAAATATATTCAATCATTTTATAGGTTATATTGATGTATTTCTATCTATGATGAACACAGAGAAATTTTTAGTAACTTTTTGTAACTAGAAATAAAGCCCCGGCTGGAATTCCATGGCTTGCTCTGATGACAATCATTTTGAAACGGACTATATATCTTTCCATACTATCGAAAAAAATTTCAAGCAATTCTGTGAATCCTTGACCCCCAGCTCCAAGGATCGAACGCTGTATTCTCCCAATTCACTCTCGTCTCCATCCCACATTTACAATTGTTTTTGAGTGTTTGTAATGTCCGGCCAAGAATTTGGATTAATGCATTTGATAGAGTAGGTATATCTTTTTATATTATCAAAAAAAATTTCAACCAATTCTGTGATCTCCATTTGGTAATTTTGACAAGTTCGAAATATGAGGGAATATCTGTTGATTATGCAGAGAAAAAACTAGCTGAACTCAATGAACAAATCCTTTACGATGGGAATGTAAATGAAGAAAATCTTTCAGATGCTTTGGAAAATCAGGACATCATCAGTTATGATAGTAATGCAAAATCTCATTACAAAAAATCGAATTTTCATGTTGAATTCAAGAATAGGCAAAACGATTTATTGACTGATGGTGTGGAGAAAGCAAATCCTCATTACCATCCAACCTTCATGAATTTTGTGTTAGAACGCTATATAACATATTTACTGATGTGGACATCTATGATCGTAGGTGAAAGGTCATGCAATTCACCAATAGAGAGCTACTTTGGCATATTGAAAATCAATATTCTAAATAACAATCATACATTGAAATGTTCTCGATTTGTCAGGAAATTGAGAAAATATGTTCTAGTGATTTATAAGCTAAATAAATTCGAGATCGATAAAAATAGATGTGCGACGAGGAAAAAGTGTTGTATGTGGGGAAACATGGTCGAAACTAACCATTCTTATTACAAAGGAAGATATTCAAATCAATAATGGAAGAATCAGAATTCTTCAGCAGCATCTAAAGCAGTCTACAAACATTACACATTATCGAGTAACTATCTCATTGACTATGAATACTATTCCAGAAATAGGAAAACGGCATACGTTGTTGCGAAATAGGAATTCATTCAACGGTAAGCTGTACATTTACAATATTTGTACAATGATTCGTTCGGAATATTGAATGCTCCTATAATTTTTGGTAATAGAATCAATTCATGGTTGGATGGTAATTTGATAATAATTTGTTTGGAAATTTTTACTCATGATTCCTTATGTCCCGATTTCATGGTGATAGGAGATGAGTTCAGCAGAGAAATTTATCAGGGAAAACGCGTTATTTCTCCGGTATTTCCTGAATTGAAAAAGAATTCGAAAATTATCATGCCATTCAATTAGAATAGTTATTAGTGCACATTGATTCGAAAAAAATTTAACAAAAAATTCAAAGGTTGCGTCAATTCCCAGCTGACTTTATCCTTCAAAAATGTTCTTCCGTTGCAGCTGGATGATTTCAATTGTGGGATATTTATTATGCATCATGCATTATACATAATATTGAGCCAGAAAAGAATTTCGACCCGAACAATTATAGAATTTACCTGAAACAATTGTTGATCAGACGATCCAGTAATATGAGAGACAACTGCTTATATTGCGGTTGTAGTGAAAGATCGAATGACATTTCATTGATGTGTGAAATTTGCATCCCAAATACATACAAAATGTATCAAACATTGAAATAAAAATTTCCAGATACCACCACAAGGACAATACTTTTTGTGCGATATTTGTGAAGTGTGAATTTTTAAATTTCACTTATTGCTCAATTCAAATTCTTGAATGTTGTTCAATACAATCAAAAGAAGACTACTGATCCCGAGTCAAAATATTTAATACACATATTCTATTTACATGAGATTTTGATACATATCATGGCATATTTATCATGAAAGTTGTTACAGAACTTTCATGACATTTTTTCAACTTAGATGAATTCAAAATAGTAATAATCGAAATGAATACCAATTTCAATTCCTTGGCTAACAGCATTTTCATCATGAGGCTGGAGAAATTATATCTGGGGACCTATTCTTGACCATTCGCAATTTAGACGATCGTTCGCATCTATTACCTTTGAGAATGACAGATGAATCTGTATTTTTGACCGTCCGCATGACATACGACGTACATTTTTATGTTCTGTGCTTAGGACCGTTCGTATTTCACTGCGAGTGGTTTTGAGAACTCTCAAATATTGACAGTTCAAATGATATCATTGACATTGAATTTGAAAGTAAGCTGTTGGATTTCACCGATATTTACCTATATTGTCCGCATAGCTCGAAATTTGAGCTCACAGTACTGCTGATATGTAAATCTATGCCATAAACCTTCCGAAGTTGTCAAGAATGCCGCTTTTGAAACGCAAATCGCCATTCGTAAAAATGCGTATGCGTGGAGTTGCGAATGATTTCAAGAATAGGTCCCCAGATAGTATCAGTGACAGGGGAGGTATACCGGTTTCAGCCTTATTCGTCATCAGTATCTCATACCGCTCAGGGACTGAATCTTCATGAGCATAACGAGTAAAATATTACAAAGTGGCGATATTTAGAAGCGTCAGAAGACAAGCTCCACATCTTCATTCACACGCGAATAATTTTGTTTTATGTTTCATTCTTTTTCTTAATCATTTTTTTATTAAAATTTTGTTTCTACTTCTGTTTCTCAATGTATTCCTGACATGTTTTTCTTAACATTGGTAGAGACGTCCAGTTTGAAATTTATGTATGACAAATAATATTTCGAATTTCTTTTAATAGTATGAAATAAAATGAATAAAATTCACTATCGAATCGTTTCATTGAAATTCTTGGACAGACATTCCAAACACTGACGAAACTTTTAATTGGTATTCAGTCAACGGTGACCTTGAACCTTGAAAATTCTTGGCCGGACATCCCAAACACGAAAAAAAAACATTTGATGCGAGATAGAGTCGAGAGTGCAACGAAGGAACACTGCGTTAGATCCTTGGAGCTGGGGTCAAAGGTTCACAGAATTGGTTGAAATTTTTTTTGGTAGTATGAGAAGATTACTCTATTAATGCATTACCCAAATTTCTTGGCCGGCACTCCGAAACACGAAAAAAAAAAACATTTGACGCGGGATAGAGACGAGAGTGAAACGGAAGAACACACCGTTCGATCCTTGGAGCTGGGGGTCAAGGGTTCACAGAATTAATCGAAATTTTACCTGGTAGTACGGAACGATATACTCCATCAAATGCATTAATCAATATTATTGGCAGGATATCCTAAACACTAAAAAAAAACTGTAAATGTGAAATAGAGACGAGAGTGAATTGAGAGAACACAGCGTTCCATCCTTGGGGCTGGGGTCAAGGGTTCACAGAATTTTTTGAAATTTTTTTTGGTAGTATGAAAAGATATACTCTATCAAATGAAATACTCAAAATTCTTGGCCGGAAATCCCAAACACGAAAAAAAAAAATTGATGCGGGATACAGTCGAGAGTCAAACGAAAAAACATTACGTTTGATCCTTGCAGCTGGGGATCAAGGGTTCACAGAATTGGTTGAAATTTTTTTAAATAGTATGAAAAGATATACTCTATCAAATGCATTCATCAAAATTTTTGGCCGGACATCCCAAACACTAAAAGAAATCTGTAAATGTGAGGTAGAGGCGAGAGTGAATTGAGAGCGTTCGATCCTTGGAACTGGGGGTCAAGGGTTCACAGAATTGGTTGAAATTGTTTTTGATAGTATGAAAAGTTTAACTCTATCAAGTGCATTCATCTAAATTCTTGGACCGACATCCCAAACACTCAAAAAAAACTGTAAATGTGAGATAGAGACGAGAGTGAATTAATTGAGAGAACACAGCGTTCGATCCTTGGAGCTGGAGGTCAAGGGTTCACAGAATTGCTTGAAATTTTTTTAGATAGTATGGAAAGATATACTCTATCAAATGCATTACTCAAAATTCTTCGCCGGACATCCCAAACACAAAAAAAAACATTTGATACGGGATAGAGTCGAGAAAGAAACGGAAGAACACTGCGTTTTATCCTTGGAGCTGGGGATCAAGGGTTCACAGAATTGGTCAAAAGTTTTTTTGGTAGTATGAAAAAATATACTCTATCAAATGCATCACCCAAATTTCTTGGCCGGACATCCGAAACACGAAAAAAAACATTTGACGCCGGATAGAGACGAGAGTGAAACGGAAGAACACACCATTCGATCCTTGGAGCTGGGGATTAAAGGTTCACAGAATTGCTTGAAATTTTTTAGATAGTATGGAAAGATATACTCTATCAAATGCATTACTCAAAATTCTTGGCCGGACATCCCAAACACAAAAAAAACATTTGATACGGTATAGAGTCGAGAACGAAACGGAAGGAAACATCGTTCGATCCTTAGAGCTGGGGGTCAAGGGTTCACAGAATTGGTTGAAATTTTTTTGAATATTATGACAAGATATACTCTGTCATTTGCATCCATCAAAATTCGTGGCCAGATAACTAAAAAACTCAAAAAAAACCTGTAAATGTGGGATAGAGACGAGAGTGTATTGAGAGAACACAGCGTTCTATCCTTGGAGATGGGGGTCAAGGGTTCACAGAATTGGTTGAAATTTCTTCTAGATATTATGAAAACATATACTCTATCAAATTAATTCATTAAAACTTTTGGCCGGACATCCCAAACGTAAGTGAACCATAGACCGAGTTTGATTCATGTTGAAATGACATGATAGAATATCTGATTATATTCGAATTAAATTTTTCCTATAGAATTTATCACTTTCATGTGAGCCTTCGCTGAGTTTAACTCAAACGAACCAATTTCTGTCGAGAGGTAGTCAATTCGGTATTGACCGTGGTGGAATGGGCCAGCCGCTTGGAGCTGGCCGGCCGGGAGCTAACATCACGCCGGTAGAATGATATATGAAACTTTGTACTATAAAAATCTATCAAAGCAGAATAATTTGAAATCATAAACAAAATTCCAATATCACAGATTCTAAGAAAAAATGTAAAGGAAACACATTAATTTCTCATAACAATTTTTTGAAATGTCTACCGCTTTGTTCAATACATTTTACACACGTTTTCGTACTGAACGTGAATTTAATACACTTTTTCATTGAAGACCTTCCAGCTGCTTTTGATCAATGTAATTAATATAAGTCATTAGCGTTGAGGCAATCAGGAAGTATTACTGGTTCACATCTCATTACTCCCAATTACAAGTTGAGCCTTATTGGAAATGAGGAAAAATTGTTGGGGTTTTCTCTTTTCCGTACATGGCCATTTCGCAAATTTATCATACCCAATTTCGTGAAAGTGGCCCTTTCAATCTATAATATCCTATCACTCCCCTCACTCCTAAATCATTCATGATCTACACTTAACAGATCCTGCACTTTTTTCGATTGATATGGATGAAACTTTTTTTAGTACTCCGTGTACCGTAGAATGATGAAATAATTTCACGAGAACTTGTTGTGGGGTCCTCCCGGACAGCTTTAAAGTTAGGTACATGCTGGCCTTGCTGACTATTTCGAAAAACTTTTCTGATTTGGGAACTATCAAATGTTCACTTAGTTTCACCTTATTATCTGGAAACGTGTACAATTGTATGCCTACTAGGTTATCGTCTATTGGATGAATGCAAACCGTACTACGTGAGCATTTCCATTCGCAAATCCATATACAGGGTGATTCAGACCAAGTATAAAAATCCTCGGATTGGAATTAGACACAATTTCAAAACGAACTTGTATTGGAGGAAGGTTCCTCAACCTCTTGGTTTCTGAGATGTGTCGAGATTTGGGAAAAAAATCGGGTTTTCCCTCATAACTTCAGAGTTAAATGAAGTATTTTTGGATATTCTACTTTTTGAATGCAACTGTTCTAAATAATGATGCTTTCGTTTGGCAATTTGATCCAGTGGCGGAGATACAAGGAAAGACCTATACTCTGACACCCGTAACGCCACTTTTCACGTTTTTGGAGATATTGCTTTATATTTGAATTCCTCATTCTGTTTGAACAAAAAGAACTTTTTATTGTGTTTTTTTGTTAGACTCTTATATTTGGAGATAATTTGACTGTGAGATGTATTTTTAATTTTGACTGAAGCGAAATTTCACAGAAATTGAAATTGCTCGATTGAGCAATTGAAATAATTAAGCTTCAGAAATGAATTGAATTCAAAGGTTTGATATTCGATCACAAAGACCTTCAAAATGGAGCAAATTTAATTTTGGAAATCTGGACTTTTTCGTAGTTGTCTTGTTAGCCATGATATTATCGCAGAGGACAAGCAGCTAGCACAAAATTTCATATATAATTTGAAAGCACACTAAATGAGGATCTGTAGAGAGAACATGTCAATAATAAATAATTCTTCATTGATAAAATAATGTTAGAAGTGACATTTTTTGTAGAGAATCACCACTATGATCTCCCCTTGAAGTTTGGCTTTTTTAAAAGCAGATACCCTATACAGGGTGTTTCACGAATTATTGGACATAGCATTATGGTGAATGCAGGACAACTAGGCGTTTCAAAAAAATTGGTTGTTTTGTATCCTAAGACCACTAGTTTCGGCAATAACGAAATTTCTGTGAGGAATGTAAAAAATATAGATTTTGGGGCTTCAAAAAAAAAATCAAGATGTTCTGAGTACTGCCCTGAAATTATGGAAAATTCAAGAATTGTTCGAAAGAGCTTCCTGAAGTGAACAAACCCATCAAATTTGATCGAAATCGGACGTTGCATTCCAGAGTTATAACTATCGCAAATTTAGGCCAATGTTCATGAAACACTCCGTATCTTCGAAACTAATGGTCTTAGGACAGAAAACAATGAATTTTTGTGAAAGGCCTAGATGTCCTGCATTCACCATTAGGCTATGGCCATCGACTCGTGAAACACCCAGTATATTATGCTTTCAATTTTTTGAGTCGTCTCTAGGTAAAAAATCTTTCCATAAAGTGAATAATATCAGAATACCATGATAAATAGAAATAGTTCGAGCTACTCCATTGGTTTCAAACTGCCCCCAGAAACACAAATAGGGATTTCAAATTGATTTAGGTATTTCAGGCGAAAAAAGGATCATTGTGTTCCAAAAAAAAACTCAAATAATATCATTTTCTTATTTTAATTGTTTTAAACAAAACCAAAATCTAGGCTTATTCTAAAATCACAGCATATCAACGTTTCAATGATGGACAGCCAGGATTGGAGCGGGATGGACTATGGTAGCGGTTTTGACGATTGGTACAACAGGGGCAGCGTGTACAATGGGAGCAGAATGTACAACAGGAACAACTGGTACAGATTTTACCACAGGAACTGCATGAACAGCGTGAACAGCATGAACAACTGGAGTTGGGTGAGATTGTACTGATCCATGACTGGATACGGTGTGGGTATGGGAGGTTACAATTGGTGTAATAACTCCAGCATGAGTGAAGCCAACGCAGGCAAGGAGAGCAACAACGGCAAACTGAAAATATAATAAGTGAGGTAATGAAAACTTATCAATGTAATAAAGTTTATAATATTGGTCTAAAAAAAAAGTTGAATTTTTCCAAAATTAATTTCGAATGGACAAAATTTTAGTGACCTTTTTGATGGTCACTAAAATTTGGTTTTTCAGATAAGCAAATATCAAAAATCGTGATAGTTACTTTGAACATTTTGAATTCGGATTTGAATCAATTGGAAGTGTTGAGAATTATGGTCGATACAACTTCAAATCTTGAGAGTATATATAAGAGCAGACCTTCCCACTTCTTGTATTTTCATTGTGTTCTTTCAAGGTTTCAACATTGATCAGCTCTCAATCTTCAAATGATTTATTGAAACTCGTATTGAATTGGTACATACCCAGGGTAGGCTGGATTTCATGCAGGAATTAAACTGGCTCACATTCGGTCAAGTCTGATAGAATTTAGTTGAAGGTGGACGTGATATTTACTCGTACGGAAGGAAGTAATTACATGCAAGCGAAGATATTCATGAGAGCAGTTTATTTTCAACAAAGAGTGTTGTCTCGCCCTAATTATTTTCTTGTTTGACAAGGCGAATTGGATATCCATTCAGATCAAATTTCGTATAGTCTGACTCAGGTTCTCAATATGAACATATTCATATTATCTCAGTATGTTGTGACAGGAGTAAGAAATGAGGAGATATTATATATCCTGAAGTGAATAAAATCTGACAACAAAATATTTTTTTGGAGAATATTCAATTGGCAAATGAGTTTTTGTCATCAACGAATAGTTGAAATCTCTGACGGTGTTTAGTCCTCTGAACGATAACTTTACCCGTGTGTGCGTTCAAAAATCGCCTCAAAAAAGTCTTATTCTCTCCATCGATAATTTTTGAAATTGGGTAGATTTCTCTTTGAATGAGACCAATAAGTTAATCAAATTGGCATCACAATCTGATATAAGGTCCCTATTACTTTTTGATTCCTTTCCCATTCATTCGGAAAATACCGATCGGATCGAATTACAACGTCGTAGGTATGAGTGAAATAATTTCAAGAAGTGAAAAATTTATTTTCTTCACAACCCATATTGAGTTAATATTTTATATGATTCGATATCGTGACTATCGTGTGTCCCACGGTTGGTTGATACTGCACTGTATCTCAGCAATTATTGAAGATAGAGACATGCGGTTTTCGCCACCCTGTCTCACATTTTTGTAAAAGTTTTAAATCCACAAACAGAAATATTCCAATTCAAATGAAACACCCTGAATATTCAGACGTCAAATTTTTCCAATCATTTTTCTGAATACATAGATGTATCACAACCCATTTAAAAAAATTACCAATTTTGTGCCCAATTTTGAAAACAGTGCTCTGAAATGAATTTTCAACTCTGCCAACGACTTTTATGTAAAAATATCTATTAAAAGCAAATTAAATATTTTTATGGGGGCGTCCATTAATCAATTGAGGTATTCAAAGGGGGCGGGGTCAAATCCGACTTGGGGGGGTTTCAACAAATATCACATAATTTTTTTATTTTTAATATTTTTTCATTAGTATAAGTTGTGATATAGGTTGGTTTATTTTATCTCAGTAATATTAAACTACGGCAATATCATCAAATCACAAAAATACTAGTCTTTGCTAATCGTAAATTAAAGTAATAGAACAAATAATTTTTTGTATTTTTTTCAAATCAAACGGGTTTACAGCCATAACACATTGCAAAAAATTTCACGTGAGATTTGGGGGAAGGAGGAAGCTAAGAAAAATCTTACGAAATCTCACTAGAGGGAGGGGGGAAATATAAAAATTCTAAAAAATGTCTCACGTAATTTATGGACGCCCCCTAACTTATTCAGGGCCTGAGAGATAATAACAATTGAACCCTGCGGTTAGTAACTCAGCTGTCGAGTCACAATCTTAGAACAAGAATCCTCTTAAGATGTCTACCGCAGATGTTGGCGGAACGTTAGGTAAGATAATGCTTAATAGACCACGACCAATAAGCCCGGAAGACTCTTTTAATGTCATTATTCCGGGTCGTGAAAGCTTCAATCTATTTATGCATCGCATATCAAATGTACATTGTGTCCTAAATTGGGTGAGACTGCACTGTAAAAGGGGACCTGTAAAAGATAAAGGACATTTGAAAACTGCTTTCAATAGATATTTTTAGAGTACTGTTTTTGAGACTGAGCACATAATTTTTAATGTTCAAATAGAACACCCTGTATAATTTGACGTTGAATTACAATTACAATTATTTTTCTGAATACATTGATATATCACAAACTAAATTTTACTAAATTTCAGCTTCAGAAATCAGAAGAATCCATATTTTGTTCGTTTTTTCAATATCAGGCCATGAATTCCTTCACACATAAATTTAATTATTACTTTTTTAAAACGCCTTGTGATTCAAACCTAGTTATTTAATTAACTTTCAATTTTTTTCTATCCTATACAGGGCTCGAGAAATAATATCATCTCCAATAATGCACATTTTTCGTTTTAGCCCTGTATTTCAGAAACAGAAAGTAGTTAGAAGTTGAAATATTTCTGTTTGTGGATTTGAAAGTTTTACAAAAATAGTGACACAAGGACATCATCGTTTTCGTCCTGTATTTCAGAAACAAAAGTAGTTGGAATATTTCTGTTTGTAGATTTAAAAGTTTTACAAAAAAGTGACAGGGTCGCGACTACCGCATTATTCTATCTTCAATAATAGCTGAGGTACAGTGCAGAATCACCCAATTTGGGACACAGTGTACAGTTCTACAGTTGAAACTGACAGTTAAAACTGTACGTGAGTGGCCGGCCTCCACGTTTTATCCAGATATTGAATTTTCTGATAGATCTCAAATTTCAGCTTTTATAATTCCTACCATTTAATTATATTTCGGAGTAATTACTTCTGTGGTCCCTCATTTGAAGGACTTCTACTAACCCAACCGACAGCGAGATCGTAAAGAAGAGAATATTGCAAGTAATAAATCAGTCTCGATTCACTAATATTTCCCGAGCCAGCCTTCAATTGTATCGGTCATAAATTGGTGTAGACAACTCATATGACAGCTTCTTTACTCCTTGGGAAGGGGACATTTCATTCTGAGTTAGATAGATTGGAAAACTTTTCAGGAATCTCTGCTCTGATGATACAGGATTTTTCTGGAGGACAATTTCCAGATCTGGCGTTTGAAATTCAGACTTCCTTTATATTATACAGGATGTCCCACCGGGAGTTCCCATTTAAAAGTTTATGGAGAAATAATTATTCGATCAATTTAAAATTTTGTGTGAAGATATAAGCCAAGAAACCTTCATTTATGATATATTCCTAAATATCAATGACTTCCGCTTTCACCAGAAATGGTATCAATTTTATTATTTCAAATGGAACATCCTGTATATTATGACTTTTTCGGATAAACCTTCGAATGCCTCATTTATTTTTTGTATCATTCCCTAGAGCCATCTAGAGCCGTTTTCGAGTTATTCGCTGTTTTTTGAAATAAATTACAAATTGAGGCTTGTAGAACACAGAATTCAATGTAAGTGCAACGCACATTCTCAGATCTGTTTTTTGAAATTGGTTACCGAAAAGATATTCGACGTCACTTTGTAGAAAAAATATCGTTTTGACATACTGGGAGGTAAAATGAGAGTGTATAGTTCTTTGAAGAAACTGATTTTGAAAATGGAAAAAACTGACAAGTTTTCAAGAAAATTTTATGAACTCCTTTCAAGTTTTGGTGAATTTTGTGGGTTTATCACCGAAAAGGTCCCATATTACAGTACTTCATATTCTTTACAGAATTCCATGTATGTAGATCTGTTTTCGAGACATTCCTTGTGACTCAATTAATAAGTCGCTAATTTCCGGCAAATTGCAAAATCGACTCATTTTTTGAAAATTTGGGAAACAATGCGCTTGTGGGAAATACTCTCTTCACTAATGACAAGTTCTAGATACATTTCAGGGGTTTCAAAATTAGATTTTATTTGTTTGAAAGTATTTTGCCTGCGAAAACATTTGCCCTGATAAATTTAACCTCTGGTACCTAACAGTGCAAAGTTCAGAATAATTTATTTATTTATTTATTATTACATACAGGAATGCAACAGGGGAGAGCCCAAAATAGCATTCTCAAATTACAATGTTAATAGTATTAAAGTAAATCCGAAACAAAATTTTTCTCATTTTCTTGTACTCACTGGAAGAGCTAAAACTAACTAAGAGAGAAAAAAAGAGTAAACATTCAGAAACAAAAAAGAGATATAAAAACAGAACACTGAATATATCAAATTACGGTGATCAATCCATCAAACATGATTTCAACATATTCTTGGCCGACAAAACTGACACATTGAAAATATCAGTCTCCTCATTCCGCTCGTTGCGGAGCCCCAACATCCTACAAATGGGCGAGTTCTGCGAAAGATTTGTTTTTCAAAACGGCAAATAAAATGAATCCGTACTTCGCAATCCCAAGAAATTAGTGTTAGGGAAAATTCAGTTAATAACTGAAGTGGTTCAACCTCTTGAAAATTTGTAATTATGACGTTTCCAATATTTGGGAAACTAATGGACTGTAATTTATTTGTAAAGAAAATCCCAACAAATTACGACTAAGGACAAATGCGATCAAATCAACAATATCGATTCTTATATTTGTATAGATGAAGATGAGAAGATGGACCTTATGATTGTACTCACGCTCCAGAAGCAGATTGATTGAGCTCAACGAACTGAACCGGGGTGGAAGGTCATTGTAATGATGTGCTGAAATGTTGATAAAATTCCACTTGTCCTTGAGATCGTCACCTTACACGCCACCGATAAAGGCGAACTAACTCGATCCAATGTATTGTTCAATGTTCAACAAACTATGATAATGTTTTTAAACTCAACTTAAGTTCACTTTGAAATCGATGAAGTGGAGACAGAATACAATGATTTTCGGAAATCGTGAAAACTAAATCAATTTTACGATAATGGAAGCAGTGAAAAGGCACATATGTCAATCTTTCGTATTGTACGTAAAGATGAATACTGACCGGTGAAAATCAAAGCATGTGCACAATAATTCATTCAACCGCAGGAGAGGCGAGGGGTGACAAGATTCACAGCTGGTGTCAATATTTTCCGCCGATAATAAATGAATAAAACGAATTCTCGGGAATTCGAACCTACGAATGAAAATATTACCTACTTGAAATATACCATTAAATTCGAGAGCGTTCACTTTGCGTGAACAAAACCGCCCACCTAAAATTAACGTAATTTTACAAAAAAAGCAACCAAGCCAACTACGAATGAAACAATATAAAATTATACTTTAAGAGGCACCAACTTTGTTAGTGATCTCGTATATTGACCCGCTGAAGTTTTAACGGACGCAACGCGAGCTATACCATCGGGTCCGGTAATAGAATATTCTAAAACAAGTTGCAGAATGAGCTCTTATTCCAACACGAATGCGAAGTTCGAAAACGAGCGACGAAGGAGCGAGTTTTCGATAGCATGAGTGTTGGAATTGCCTTCTGCAACGAGTATTAGACGGTATTTTCTCTATTTCAGTCAATTTGTGTGAAAACCCCTGGAAATTCAAATGAAAATTCAGATTAGTGACTTTTGTTTTGTATCTTGGCAGTTGGTGTGACATACGAAATTTGACAGATCACGGAGTTTGAATTGATTTGATTCGAAACTTGATTCGATCGGAGGTCAGTACTGACAATCATAAAACGAAAAATATAACTGAAAACAATGCTATAATGAGTTTCATTACAGCACTACTTTTAGTACTGTAATGAACTCATTACGATACTGAAATAGAGAAATAATTTATCGATTCTCCCGATAGGCCAAGTGGTAGGACTAGAATCGAAATCTTTTATGAGATTTATATCTCCCTCGGATGGGCATGATTTATCCTCATGCCACTTTCTACGTTGCATTATTGTATGTAGATATTCATTCGACCATCTTTTCCAAAATTGTTGGAACATTCTTCGATGAAGTTTCCATCTTTTAAGGTGCGACTTCTCATCCTCATACATAATTTCCGGTGTGGATAAGAGGGGTGCACCTATGAGAAAATGGCCAGGAGTCAAATAATCCACGGAGTCAGAAGGATCAGAGGATATCGGGCAGATCGGTCGACTATTCAACACCGCCTCAATTCGGGCAAAAAGAGTTGAAAGTTCTTCGTAAGTGCAAGCGGTAGAACACAACATCTTGTTGAGTAATCGTTTGGCGGACTTAACGCCAGCTTCCCATATACCTCCAAAATGAGGTGAATTTGGGGGAATGAACTTCCACGTAATGGATTTGTTTGACATATTACGGTAGATCTCGTCATTATTTTTCTTCAAAAATTGAGAAACATCAGCTAAATACCGCGCCGCGCCGACAAAGTTACGGCCATTGTCTGACCAAATTTCCTGTGGCAAACCTCGTCTAGAAATGAAGCGATCTAATGTTGAGATGAAGGCCCCAACAGTAAGAGACGAAACTTATTCCAAATGTACGGCTTTGGTAACCAGACATACAAACAGGGCGAAGTAAGCTTTCAAAAATGTCGGTTTTCGAGCGTTATTCGAACGATACGAAAAAGGCCCGACGAAATCTACGCCAACCTTACTGAAAGGACGTGAAATATTAACCCTGGAAGCAGGAAGTGGTGCCATTAATGGCTGAAATGTGGTGCCCCTGAATCTGGTGCAGGTGACACAATTTCTTATATATGCCCTAACCAAACCTTTTAGAGAAAGTATCCAAAACCTACGTCGGATTAAATTCATTGTGGTATTGGGTCCAGAATGGAGCGCAATTAAATGAAAATAATGGCATATTAATCGTGAAATGCCACATTTTTTTGGCAGTAAAATTGGATGCTTAGCCTCCTGAGGCAAAGAAGAAAATTGCAGTCTTCCGCCCAATTCCGCCCGATTCAAAGTTCTCAGAGCCTTTCCAATAGGCTTATTCATCTCTAAATTTCTACGCAATTCAGTGAAATAATGATTCTGTGTGATCAATAGAATTGAATTCAAAGCATCGCTCAGTTCATTCTGAGAAATGGGGCCAGACAATCGCAATTGTGATCTCATTTTGGCACGACAATCGAAAATGAATCGATGTATGTACGAAACTACTCGTTTTACTTTGTTCAAACTCGAGAAACTCTCTATTACTAACAAAAACGGATTAGTAGGTCGCTCTTCTGTAGTAGCAACATTAATTTGAGTAAGGGCGTTTTTAAATTGGCAATGTAAGCAGGCCAACTAGAAAGAGCAGTGGTCAAAAATTGAGGACCACTCATCCAAAATTGATGAGTTTCACGAACTAGAAACTGTTGAGGTGTGAGACCCCTTGAAGGCAAATCAGCAGGATTTGACTCCGTCGAGATATGATGCCAGGATGCATCAGGACAATAATCGTTTATTGCGACAACCCGATTCGCGACAAAACTTTTAAGTTGATGTGGAGGCGTGGATATCCATGAAAGAACAATTTGTGAATCTGAGTACAATCGAACTTCGTTGATTGGAACAGGAAATTTATGACTCAAAATATTTTTTACAAGTTTGGCCAACAAAACCGCACTAGATAATTCTAAGCGAGGAACAGACATTGTTTTTAGAGGAGCAACTTTAGTTTTAGCAGCCCATAAGTGTGATGAGATGCAATTGTTTATAGACACTGATAGATACACAGTGGCTGCGTAAGCCTTCTCTGATGCGTCGCAAAACCCTGCGAGAATGACTTGACTTTGAGGTGACGAAATAATGCAACGTGGAATCGTTATATTCGACAGTGATTGAATGTTATCAACTAGTCTTGACCATTCATCAGTACACGAAGTGGGCATAGAGTCATCCCAACCTAGCTTTTCCGTCCACATTTTCTGTATAAGAATTTTCATTGAAACTACTACGGGAGCCAAAAATCCGACTGGATCAAAAATACAAGCGATGTAAGATAAAACCGATCTTTTAGTTGGTGTCGAATTTACTAACATTGAAACAGAATGAATCCGTGACCCAATTCTAAATAATTAGTCATGAACTTGTCATATGAATTGTACGAATCACAACTTTTCAATAACCGTTTTTCCAAAGAATGAAATGATTTGAAAGAGCGATTTGAGTTGTAAAACAGTTTTGGAGACGTATTTTCTATTTCGAATGGCAAGGAAACAATATAACGACCGTTCTTGTCGCGGGAATTAGTCGATGAAAAATGGTTTTCGACATATGCATCATCGGGATTAAGCATATAAACATCCGAAACTTCTGCTAAGTTCCAGAATTTCTGTATCTGATCACTCAGATCAGATTGCGTGAACAAAATTGATTTGTTCGAAGAAATTGCATCGCTAATTGGACCGATGATTGTCCAACCAAAAAATGTATTTACGGCAGCCGGGAAGCCAGGCGAGGTTCTACGGCCTTCACGATCGAATACAATAGAATAGGTATCTGCCCCCAAGAGCATATCTATTGGTTGTGAAACGTGGAAGGTTTCATCAGCCAGGTCTAATTCTTTATATGATTTGATGATTTCGTCTGATAAAGAAACCGAAGGTAAGTTATTTGTGATGTTTGGTAATACGGTGCATTTTACTTGGAAAGAGTTTGCACCGGATTTCGGGTATAACCTACAGTTAACTAGACCTGAAGGTTTGGCATTTGTTTGTCCAATACCTGAAATCGAAACATTGATTGGATCAATTTTGAATCCTAAGCGTTTAACAAGCTGGAGATTGATTGCTGAAATCTGTGATCCTGGATCCAGTACAGCTCTAATAGAAATCATTGAACCGCCGACAGATTTTACTCTTGCTTGGACGGTACCCAAAAGTACCTGACCGATGGACTCGAATTTCTTATTTACACAATATGAACTAAGAGTATCATTTGAACTGGTTGTTCGAGAGCGTTGATTAGAATTGGTAGTTTCGCGGTCAGAATTATTTGACCCATTACCTACATGAAAATCTTCAGAGACGGAATTTTTGTTGCGAGATTCGTTATCTTGATGGAGACTAGTGTGGTGGCGATTTGATTGGCAAACTTTGCATGACTTTTTGGAAGAGCAATCTTTGAAATTATGGAGACCGAGGCAATTGAAACATCGTTTTGAATTTCTCAAAAATTCAAATTTATCCTTCCTAAGCATACTAACATACTGAGGACAGATGAACAGAGGGTGAGCGTCGTGGCACTTAGGACAACGGAATTTTCGGAACGTTGTTTGATTACGGGAACTTTGATTCCGAGAGGTGGATGCAGAGTTGGTGATCAGCATGTTTTGACTCTTATTTTAATTAGAGTTCATGAATCGATTTAAAGTTGCAGATTTTGAAGAGTTCTGCTCGCCATATTCTTGGGCTTTTAATTGTTGAGTGACAAAATCTATTAATGTTTTGTACTCTGGAATTTCCGACGAACCTAATTGACTTTCGAATGCCTTTCTAGTTAGTCTAAGATCCGAACCTACCTCCACCTTCACCGAGCTGATAATAGAAGAGAAACTATTTCATAATAAACTTCAGATGTTAGATAATATATAAAAATAGGTTGCCTAAAAAATTCCTGGACAGAGTATTTTTAATAATTTTTTCAAAAATGATTTTTCATGACATTTTGCAACATCATGATAATAAGAAAATTTCATACTGGACTTGTAGGATGAAACATGTAGAATCTGCAAACATAGAGTTGCCTGTTATTAACCTGGACGAACTACTGGTTGCCTGGTTGAAACAGCTATGTCGAAATGAGATAATTTCACCGGTGTGATAATAGAAAAAAAAATAATATCAGCATAAGCGCTGTTTTATTGTGAACACGTTGATATAGGGTTGCCTGCAAAAAAATTGGACCTAATAGGGGTTGCCGAGGTGTGAAGGTTGCATTGTTGACGCAGTCTTATCTGAATGTAAGACAGTGCGAATGTTCGGTACTTTTACTCAAAGAGTTACCCCTACTACATAGGTACCTTCCATAGGCTATATTGAGAACAATACGGCAATATTCTGGAGCAACTGACATTTGAATTTAAAAAAAAAAATTGAATACATAACAGTCCAGTGTGTTCAATGCCATAATATATTATTAACTTATGGGTATAATGTGGACTGCCGAAAATTCGGGTAATGCAATAACAAGAAAAATGTCAGAAGATCTTGTATTCTATTAATAAATTTTATTACAGAACAGCAAAAAAACAAATAATAATATCAATGAAAAAAAAACGATCAATATCTTCTATTTCATATCTGAATCATCTGAACTTGAATTGACACTCTCAAATTTATCGGTCTCATCGAGTTCATCCTCATTATTTTCCATTTTAATTATATCTCGTATTTTCAAAGGAGTTTGATCTCCTATAAAACCAGTTGGTTTCAAATAACTATTCAAATACCAACCGTAATTTATAGGGTTTAACTCTGCACATACAGATTCTGTTGCATTAAGCCACATGGAATTTACATATATTGTTCGTAAAACTTTTTGTTGTAGGAAAATCCACTATGGCGGTATAGAGTTGGAGTCAAAACTTTTAATTTCGTTTGAAAATTGTTCGCTGTCTTGTTTTGCGCCGTACTTTTTCATGAAAATACGAATTCTCGCATCGTTTACTGTCGACAGTGCTTCATGCCATACATTTGTGCTGTGAACTCTTCAACAGTATTCATTTTTTCATGGTTCAAAATATCATCTTCATCATTTAATGACGCAAAAATATTTTGATACGTCTCATTTTTCGAGAATATTTTAAATGGTTTGACCTTTCCTTTATTATAAATTGCTGGAGTGTAATCCCAACCTGTGAATGCATGATAATCATGTAGACTTCTACATATTTTGTGTCCCAACTTTGAAGCTGAATCGATGCAATTAATGCAATCAAATTGGTTCGATTGCTTCTTAGTCGTTGACCCCACCGTGCAGTCATAGTTGGGAATGCGCGCGAGGATATTGGTATTCCAAATATACCAATACCTTCGCGCCCATCACATTTCAATTGCATAGAACATACATGTGATATGAGCCAAAGAAAATAAGATAATCATCCAACTACCTTTAATTGATCTGGGAGAGCTTCTGCCCCGTTTATGGAACCAAGAAATGTTCAACAACCTCGTGTGCAGTATGCAAAGAAGATGTTAAGCTGTTATTGATGCCCGTGGAGGCCATACATTTTATTTATAGCCTTAAAATGCTTGAATTCTCTGTGAATATAATTTCGTTTTTTACTCGATTTTTCTTAACCACCCTGTATACGCTGCAGACCCACAGGCTAAAATTAAATTTAATTCCCAGCTTGAATTCATATCAATATGAATTTTCATCACAAAATCTCATTTAAAATATATTTTTTTGCAATTTGAGTCAATATTCCTTACTCATGTGGAGCAGTTCATATCATGTTGAGATCACTTTAATCATCTCTCAATAGCATTATACAGTATCGGATAAGGAAAATACATAAAAAAACGATAAATTCTTGGTAGATTTCATTCAGAATTCGGTAGACTTTTGGTAGATTTCGAATTGATCTTAGGCAGATTTTCCCAAATGAAAGGTGGTAACATTGATAATGCCGTACTGTTTTCAATATGGTCTATGGAGGGTAGTAGGGATACCTCTTTTCCCCATAGTAGGTATACGTCCCGAGCATTCGCACTGGTTTACATTTAAATACGACTGCGATGTTTGGTCCTTTTTTATTACCTGGCGCGACAACAATCCAACCTTCAAACCTCGGCAACCCATATTAGGTCCAAGTTTTTTGCAGGCAACCCTATATCAACTTGTTCACAATAAAACAGCGCTTATGCTGATATAATTATTTTTTTTATTATCACACCGGTGAAATTTTCTCATTTTGACACATACGTCAATCTTTCGTATTGTACGTAAAGATGAATACTGTCCGGTGAAAATCAAAGCATGTGCACAATAATTCATTCAACTGCAGGAGAGGCGAGGGGTGACTTGATTCACAGCTGGTGTCAATATTTTCCGCCGATAATAAATGAATAAAACGAATTCTCGGGAATTCGAACCTACGAATGAAAATATTACTTAAAATATGCAATTAAATTTGAGAACGTTCACTTTGCGTGAACAATTAGTTTTAAAAGATATGCACTGAAGGGTGCTAGGGACCAGCAAACAGCCGCTAACAATCTAATACCGGGTTAAGCCTTTAACGAATCGATATAATGACATTATAAGAGTTTTCTGGGTCTATTGGCCTTGGTCTAGAGGCACAGCCGGATAACCATATGGGGGGCTCCTAGGAAGTGCAATTTTCTGGGCCTCATTTCAACTATAATTTTTTTTCTTGCATAGGCCACGTGGCCCCTAACTGATGCGGGGCCCCTAGGCAATCGCCTAATCTGCCTAATGGTTAACCCTACTGTTACAGTGTGTTTATTAAAAGAACACCTGTATATTATTCTCCGTTCTTCGCGTTGCGAGACGCGATCGTTTTTTGTACATAATATGTAGATGAGACCATATGAGGGTATTTTCAGTTGGTATATTCATTCATTGTACATTTTGAATTGGGAGTAACAAAGTGCTGTCGAAATATCTAGTATTCTTTCATATTTGAATCTCTCTTGCAAAATCAAGAGTTATAACAGTGGCGACGAGGTTTTTAAGTGTTTCAACATTGTGATTAAAAATCAAGTTGACAAAAATGTCTGAAGAAATACCTGCAACGATCGGATATCTCAGAGAATTTGATGCCGTGAACAATGACTGGACAATATTCAAGCCCAGGTTATTAAATTTCTTCGAGGCGAACAAAATCACGGATGGTGCCAGGAAACGAGCTATATTCCTTAATCTGCTTTCGGAACATTCGTACAGGCTCATATTTAGCCTATGTATGCCCGCAGCTCCAGAAGCCAAGTCCTATAATGAATTGTTAGAATTATTCAACACGCATTTTGGGCACCAACAATCAATTTTCTCGTCGAGAAGTGAGTTCTATAGTGCGATACAACATCCAGAAGAACCTATTAAAGAATGGGCTGTTCGAGTGAGAAGCCTAGCAGCCAATTGCAAATTTAAAGAAGAATTAAATATTTGTCTACGTGACTATGGGGTTACTCAAAGGACAAATTAGGAACAGACTTTTCGAGGAAGAAGGTGATATAAGTTTTGAAGACGCCATAAGAATTGCCATTAATAAGGAGGCAGCCATTTTGAAAAAAGATTTTCAACGTTCAGCAGTAAAAACCGAACCTTTGCAGTATGTGCGCAATAACCAGGTGCGTCAGAGCAAGACGTCACAAGATAGAAAAGGATCGACGCAGCCAAGATCGCCATCTCAGTCATTTTCTAAGAAGAGCACAGCAGCCTGCGCAGTTTGTGGTAGAAGAAATCACTTGACGCGAGACTGTAAATTCAAGGGTTACAGCTGTCATAAGTGTCATAGAAAAGGACATCTAGCACCGAGTGTCGTGAAAATAAACAGGTATATGATTCCAAAAATAAGAAAGAGCATAATTTTCTAGAGTCTGATTTTTCTTTATTTAATATTTCTGAAAACAATTGTGATAAAACTATTTCCTTGAAATTGAAAATAGAAAATAACATTATTGATTTTCAGGTCGATACTGGGGCAAGTGTTTCAGTTATTTCAGAAATTTTTCATAAAAATAATTTTTCCCGTTATGAGCTTTTTGAGACTAACCAAATATTTTGCTCCTATGTGGGAGAGTGTTTCCAATCTATTGGATTTATTAAAGTCACTGTAAACCAAATTAATACTGAAACTATTGCTCCGAGAACTTTGAAATTATACATTATTAGGAATGGAGGCCCTCCATTATTAGGGAGAGATTTTCTCCGTATTTTCAAATTTGTTCTTTCTCCTGTAAACTATTGTGAAAGTTTTGGTCTGATAGAGCGACTGAAGTCTAAATTCGATAAATTATTCGAACCGGGCATTGGTACCTTCAATAAGGGTAAAATTAAATTAAAATTAAAGAATGAAAATATCACCCCCAGATTTTTTAAAGCTAGACCTGTTCCATACGCCTTGAAATTTAAAGTAGAAAACGAGTTGAAACGTCTTGTTGATTTAGACATTATTACACCGGTTCAATATTCAGAGTGGGCTACACCTGTAGTTCCGATTTTGAAGAAAAATAATACGGTCAGATTATGTGGAGATTTCAAAATAACGGTAAATCCTGTTTTGGAAAATGATACGTATCCCCTACCGAAACCAGAGGAATTATTTTGTAAATTAGGTGGCGGTAAGAGGTTTTCTAAACTTGATTTGAGTTATGCATATCTACAAATCATGTTAGATGAGGATTCTATTTCATTAGTAACTATCAACATTCATCTTGGGTTATTTCAGTATAATCGATTACCATTTGGAATCAAAAGCGCTCCATCCCTTTTTCAACGAACTATGGAAAGTTTATTATCTGGTATACCAGGCGTTGCAATTTTTCTTGACGATATTTTGATCACCGGGGAGACCGAGGAAATTCACTTAGATAGATTGAATCAAGTTCTAGCCAGATTGCAAGATGCAGGTTTGAGAATTTCGGTTGAAAAGTGTCAGTAGAATATTTAGGGGTTAAAATTGATGCTCAGGGTTCACATCCCACGGATTCAAAAATCGGAGCAATACGATCAGCTCCTATTTCGAATAATATCACACAATTGAAATCATTTTTGAAGAGTCAGTAGAATATTTAGGGGTTAAAATTGATGCTCAGGGTTTACATCCCACGGATTCAAAAATCGAAGCAATACGATCAGCTCCTATTCCGAATAATATCACACAATTGAAATCATTTTTGGGACTAATAAATTATTATGGTAAGTTCATTCGAGATTTGGCCACACATTTGTCTCCTCTCTACAATTTACTGAAGAAATCGGTTGAGTGGCGCTGTACAGAAAAATGCCAACTTGCATTTGATTTTGTGAAATCCAAGTTGACGTCGGATGATGTTTTAGTGCCATTTCAACCCGATTTACCTATCAAACTGATTACCGACGCCTCTCAGTATGGAATTGGAGCAGTTATTTCTCATGTATATCCGGACGGTAATGAAAAAGCAATAGCGTTTGCTTCTAGGATTTTGAATTCGAGCGAGAGAATGTACTCACAAATAGAAAAAGAAGGTCTTTCAATCATATTTGGATTGAGTAAATATGGAAATCATTTTATTTTAGAAACAGATCATCGACCTCTAACTACCATTTTTTCGCCTGATAAAGCTATTCCCTAGTTTTCCGCAAACCGCTTACATCGGTGGGCGGTGATTTTGTCAAATTATAATTACACGATAAAATTCGTTAAATCAGAAAATAATCGAGCAGACGGTTTATCCCGACTACTTATACAAGGCGATAATGAACATATGATTGACATAGATTCAGAATTCGACTATGTTAATTTTATCGATGAAGCCAAGGAATATTCGTTTTAAAGATGTTCAAGATGCGACGAAAAATGATAAGTTCCTGAAAAAAATAATTTACTTCGTTCAGAATAATACATGGCCTTTCTATTGCTATAGTTTGGATAAATTCAGACCATTTGTTAGAAAACGATTCGAGTTATCAGTAATTTCCGGCTGTATTTTTTGGAATAATAGGATTTTCATACCGTACAAACTTAGATGTAAATGTCTTCGAAATTTACACGCAACACATCTTGGAACTTCAAAAATGAAAGGAATTGCAAGATCGTATTTCTGGTGGCCAAAAATGGATCAGGATATAGAAAAAATCACACAAAATTGTGATAATTGTAGTTTGTTGAGTACTAGTCCATCAAACTCCGAATTGTCTACTTGGCCATGGCCGAAAATACCATGGTCGAGATTGCACATTGACTTTTGCGGACCTTTCCGAAATTTATATTTCTTATTAGTTGTAGATGCTCATTCCAAATGGCTAGAAGCTTATCCCATGCAAAAAATAACTTCTCAAGCAACCATTAAAGTTTTAAGAGAGATTTTTTCAAGATTCGGACTTACTAAAATGATAGTGTCAGATTAGGGAACGCAGTTCGTGTCTCATGAATTTCAAACGTTTCTGAAAGCGAATAATATTGAACATTTAACGGGTTCTGCTCACCATCCTCAATCAAATGGCGAGGCGGAAGCGGGAGTGAAAATAATAAAAAATGGGTTGAAGAAGTGCTTATTTGACAACACGAGTCAAGATATAAATTTTTTACTTTCAAATTTTTTGTTTGACTATAGAAACTCGGTACATTTCACAACTGGCGTAACTCCTTCGGAAATGTTATTCAGGCATAAAATTCGGACACGTTTTAGTTCATTATTACCGGATAATGAAAATGTACGAAATATCGTTCGGAAAAGTCAAGATAAGCAAAAATCATATTTTCGCGGGAAAAGAGCAGAATTCTTCCAAGTGAACGATAGTGTTTTGATTAAGATTTATCAGGGTAACAAGGAATTCTGGGAACCAGGGACAATTTTAGGTAAATGCGGTAAAAAAATGTATAATGTAAAGGTTCAAAACGGCGGATGGATAACTACACGTCATTTAGATCAAATAAAAAGGTACCACAAATTTTCCTTGCCAGTTTCTAATATGGGTAAAGAAACAATTTCAAATACAGTATCCCAAGAATCGACTTCTAGTAACATCAGACCAAAACGTATTAGAAAAATACCTGATAGGTTTGGATACCCATAATTATTATTGTAAACACATATTAAATTTTTTGTTTTGTGATATTTCGTAAATATGAGTGACAATATTTGTAGTTAATCAAAAATATTACTTAGTGATTAAATATTTCAATTTTTTTTTCATGTTTCATAAATTTGGGGAAGAGGTGTTACAGTGTGTATATTAAAAGAACACCTGTATATGATTCTCCGTTCTTCGCGTTGCGAGACGCGATCGTTTTTTGTACATAATATGTAGATGAGACCATATGAGAGTATTTTCAGTTGGTATATTCATTCATTGTACATTTTGAATTGGGAGTAATAAAGTGCTGTCGAAATATCTAGTATTCTTTCATATTTGAATCTCTCTTGCAAAATCAAGAGTTATAACACCTACAGTGGATGGGTGTCTTTTTTCAACAGCAAGGGACGTGTAGGGTCCTACAGACCCTAATATAATACAGATAATAAATATATATAGATAATTTTATTGACGATTTTCTTCATAATGTAGATTCTATCATTATATTGAAAGAGATATTAACTGAAAAATGTATTCATTAAAAAAAAATGAAATGTGAGCACTTTTTAAAGTGTTCTTCAAATGTACGGTAGGCGCTCGATAATCCGGACCCGATTTTTCCCTTCATGCCGGATTATTGAATTTTTACAGGAAAAAAAGCTGACGACTATCCAACTTTCGCAAAATTTGACCGTTATTTTGTCAAGGGGCGCTGTGAAACAAGAGAAAACAAATACGTGACATCACTGTCGAGGTTAGGTCCGGACTGCCGAGCAGGTGAAACTACTCGGCGTAGTCCGGCGTTCAGCTCTATAAAATGCCGGATTATGGAGCGGATTACCTGAGTCCCCAAAGTGCCGGACTACCGAGTGTGCAGAATGGCGAGCACCGGATTATCGAGCGCCTACTGTACATAGATCATAGATGAACATGTCAGGATATTACACAGAGCAAATTGTTCTGGGTCTAATTTGGACAAATATGAGTTGAATGTTCTAGACGAATGTTTTTTGACAACTTTCACAGAAGTATTTGGTTTTCCGATTTTTGCAGAAGGCAAAACCCCCTCTACACATATTTGATCGTCAATACAACAATTTTGGTACACAACTCTTAGCATCATTGGAACGTACTGAACGGCGGAAGTTCGAATTCCCGAGTTTAACCGAATAATAATACTCGGGCCTCTGAGACCTGACCCGTGCAGTCTAGGATTAATCCGGCTCTGTCTATAGGGAATTATTTCACTACACGTTTCTTCTTAATCTGCGGTAGACATCTACAGCAGATTCTTGGACTGAGTTCGTAACTCAACCGAAGAGTTACTGACCGCTCTGTTGCAGAACCGTTATTTATAGCTCCGGTAAGGGCGGCCCTTAACCTGCCTGTCCAAGATCAAGTAAGCGCCCTGAACCAAGAGTGTTACATCTCTTCTATTCATGTTATTTTTTACACGCTTTCATTAGCTCAACCTGTATGTTCGTTTGTAGGTTCGTAACCGACTCCTTTGGATTCGATTTAGACCCACCCACTCTGAATGGACATATATAATTCAAACTGTGTACATATACAGGGTGTTTCATTGGTAAAAAGGAATACTTAACAGGCGGATAGGTGGCACCGAGGTGGTGGATCTAAAAATAGCATATTTATTGGCTCTTACTCTCTTCGTCACCGAGAAACAGGCTGTTTTATGAATTTTGCTCGTTTCTTAGCGAGGCAATATCAGACGAAGCTCCCGATAAATTTTCTTCATATTTGGCACACGTGTTTCTTATTCGAGGCTGAAGGGTATCATTCAATAACCAGAAGGAAAATCCAGGTCCGGGTTAACAAAAAATTGTTTGAATTCTCTAAACAATACCCTGTAGAGCAAAATTTTTAAAATCTGTTTCAATATTTGAAGTTTTTTTTGCAGAGGTTTTTTCTTTCATCTACCTTATATTTTATGCAAGGTACCCTGTGAGTAATTTGCTTTATTGTTTGCGAATTGTATTGAATTATATCATCATTTGTTGTAACTAAAAACTATTTATTTTAATCGAATAACATCACAATATTCATTTTTTATATTGATTGGATATCTGCTTGAAGTTCAGGTAATTTTTAATTTCAGATGTATGGAATGATATAGTAGTACTCCTTCATATCATATCAAATACAATAAATCCACAAAACAAGCATATTCGTTTATTTTCGGATTATTTGTTATCCGCTCATAAGCGCCCTAAAAACCCCTTGAATTTTTAGATCAGTTTTTATTTCCAGATACGCCTTCGGATTCGAAGGATAAAATTTATTGAGTATCGGGGAATATTCACCAAATTAAATCCAAAAGGCTGGAAATAACTCTCAAGCTGAAAAATCTTTGTCTATCAAAGGCAGTAAAATTTATCATCCTACACGTAGGAAAGAGTCTTGTTAGTCTGTTGCGTAATAACCTGTTGGGATATTGAAATTTAGGTTAAGGTAAAACGGCTGAGCTCTCGAGCATCTATAGCATTGAATCAGTGCGGAAAATTAATTTTGGTACACTCTTTCCTCACGATAAATACCGCTTAATTGGCGTCGAGAAAGTTGGATCGAGTGCCGTGACACGACCAAATTATGTTGTGATAGTGGTTACATGCATAATAACTGGTTGTTCAAAATTTTCGAACTAAGATGATTCGGGAGTGACTTCGAATTGATATTTTTATGCTTCCACATTCCTGATTGAATGGACCGCTTCAGTTACCCTACTATTCAAAGGCGAATGAAGTGGTATACTTGGAGTACATTGAATGATTACACGTAGAATACTCAGATACCCGTTAAACAAATTCCTGGTAATCGGAATTGAGCACCAGAAGCTGAAGGATTACTCGGTGCATTCATGAAATCAGTTATTAATTTGGACAAATCATTCATTCCTTTTGATCTAATTGAGTAACTATTTTTAAATCGTTCAGACCATAACTAAGAAGGATTGTGAAACCATTGTTGGTGTTGGAATAGAAGGATTTGGCAAGACACTTCGAATTAGAAAAAAACCATAATTAGCACTAAATTAATTCGCAGAATCAAACATTCTTATGATCGTTTTCTTTTACTGCACGTGAAGCATACACATATTTTTCTTATGAAGAATACCATTTCACTGGTTTGCGAATTTCAAGTATACCCGAAAACTTTGTGAATGTACTCACCTATCCAAGGAAACTGCTATTAGACTGTAAACAGATGCTGCAACAGAAACGCCCTGTATATAAGGAACAGTTTTGCACATCCACCATCCGAGTATCCAAGCTGAAAGAAATTAATATTCATCATTATCCTTTGCTACTCCAATGCACAATAGAGTTTTTTATGTGAATATCAAAAAAAGGGTGTTGAAAAATAAAGTTTCACTATCTTGGGAGCTGATTATAGACCGCAAAAAAGATGAAATATTTTTTTAATGGGCCGTTATGGAGATATAAACGATCTTCGGTTTTCAAATAAGTTACTAGCGCAACCAAATACGATATTCAATTTATTTTATCAGATGTCTCATTCAGTGGACATTTAATTGTAATGGGTTTCAGTCGGTTTATTAAAAAAAATCACAACTGGCATCAAACATTTGCTTTGCATATGCATACTTTTATTTTTTTGCATCCGATTCGAGTTGTTTGCTTTCTTTCACTTTGTTGTTGAGAAAAAAGTTTCATTTCTGAATTTGAAATACCTCATTTTGATATTGAAATGAGTAATAAGGTTTTCATGTATGGGTGTGCCAATAGAAGTGGTCCTGAAGCACCGTCGCCTTCACGCAGAGGTTTATCGCCATCTTCCTCCCCAAGTTTCAAAAACTATTGATGGAAATTGGTTTCTTGAAAAAAAAGACTTGTGTTACGGGACATCCCAGATCTGTAAGTACTTCAAATGTTGAAGAGCAAAATTTAAATATTTTAGCTGAAAATTCCGCTACAAGTGTAAGCAAGAAGGACATTCTGTCAGAGGGATTTAAAAAAAATTTCTGAACAGTTTTTAACTCTCATAATAACCATATTTGGGCAGATGAAAATCCTCACGTCTCACGCCATTCATGCATCCAAGCATCAACAGCGATTTAGTAAAAATATATGGCTATGTAGTTTAGGAGATCGTTTGTTAGGACCAGTAGTTTTACTTTCTTCAAATTACCTTGCTCGCTTCTCAAGCCCCCGTATTATACACCTCTTGTTAGAAAACATTTCTCAGCCATTATTCGCTAGATCTCCCGAATAGAATCATGTGAACTTTTGTATTTAAGGTTATTTGAAAACTTAAGTGTATTCAACTTCAGTGAATAACATCGAAGAGTTGCAACATTGGATTGAACTATCCCGTCAAACGATTCAAACTCAAGCAGGTCTTTTCGAAAGAGTACGTAATTCCTTCATGGGACGATGTACTTAATGCATTGAAATGGACAGGGTTCATATGGAATATCTTCCGTATAACACTAGAGGTCAAAAATCAATCGAATATGCCCTAGTAGTTCTTATTTAGACAACCGAAAATCACTCATATTCCCAAAACGCCTAATTTGGCGGCACCTGATTATATAAAACTTTTTACTTATTTTGAGGTCTAAAATCAGGTCCCAGAATATTAGTTTTCAACACCTGGCACATATACAGGGTCATTCATTCTTAATCACCTCCTAATCTAAATGGAAAATTGGAACAATACTTTCATGAAGTTCATTTTCAGTAGAGAATCAAGGATGAGGTGGGAATCTTGAATATTTTTTATCGTTCGTCATTCACGAACAGTATCATATCTATTTTTCTACGAACATGCTCTATTATATCTCATTTCTGTTTCTCTTGAGAATTTTGATGTGAATTTGACCTCAATGATATTCCGAACGGACTTTCAAGAGATATTTCATCTTTCATAAAAATTTTTGCTGTTCGATATATGATCACAAAGAAAAAATAGCTTCCTGATCTTTGATATGAATTTTTATGTTCATTCATTGTTGTATTTATTCACATAATTCTGTATGGTTTCCACTTCGGATGAAAAAAGGTTACAGAGATCTAATAAAAACATGATAAATCTCCATTCGAGTTTACTCCAAAAACCCATTTTTTTTAATTATGATCGTACTTATAAAAAACAATAAGAAATTGTAAGAAATCGAACTACCACTGTATGGTTGAAAACCTGGTGACGAGGTCAGAAGAGACCGCTCGCCAGTTATAGAGCAGTCGCAGTCGAGTTCGATCTAGCGTTATGTTATGTTATTAGTCGGTCACATAGTCACAGGCTTTTTAAATTGTAATGTAAGGATACTTAGAGACAATACATAGTAAAAGTTTGTACTGTGTTTCAATAAATAAAGGAGAATAGAATTCCTTAAAAAATATACATTAATACATTTTCGATGCCTTTATTCATCAGAAGACACGTTTCGTTGGAGTTTTTATAACACATACCCTACGGGGTGCGTCTATGAGAAACACTTTTTTCTCGTACAATTTGTCTCGATTTAGCTAGAAAAAAAGATGTAGCCAATTTAAACTTTCACAATGGGCTATACAACCCCTGGAAACATGCCACAAAAAATTTATGGAGCATTAGATCTACCGCCTGAACTGAATTCTGTGAATCTTTCAGAGTTGCATTCAGCCAAAATAGCCAATGATTTTAATTTCGTTGAAATAAATTTTTTTAAATCAATTGCTCAAAAAGTGGGCATTTCATGAGATTTCACGAAAAATACTTTTATTTTCCATAAAGGAGAAATATGCCTTGAATATTATAATTATATAACTACTTCTAATAGTTGAACTTCTAGTTAAAATATAGTATGTTATGGTTATAATAAAAAATATAAAATATGTGAGTGGCATTTTGTGTTAGTAGAAAATTCACCACCATATATTCCCAAAATTATCTCATGAGATGAAATCATTCACGAGTTATTTTCGAAAATTAGACGTTTTTATGGATTTTCAACAGCCTGTATCTTTTCAACCGAGTCGAATCGGAAAAAAATGGTTGAGATAAGAACTGAGGCGAATCCTCTGTCAAAATATATGTACAAATTCAAAGACCCAATCTGTTTATTATATTATTATATACTATAATATTGAAAACTGAAAAATCACATGTGCCCAATTCATTCGCATTTGTGTCTATTGTCGTCAAAATTTCGACAAAATGTGTGATGTCCGGAAAGAAGGTGTTATGTGAGGTCATACAGTTGGCAACACTACTCAACCTAGAATAGTTAGTTAGCGTCTGATTAGCGACACAACACGAAGCATGTAAGATTGATTTAATAATTACAGCATATAAATAAAATATATAATAAAATATATTCGTCTTCATGTCTGTGAAATAAATAGCATGGTGTCAGGTGTTTAAAAAATCCACGATCATATAAAAAACGTGAAAGACAAGAAGATTCATTCTTAACCATGGAATATGGAAGGACAGCTACCACCTCCACGAGAATTAATATTCGATGGAGACGGTGCAAATTGGAAAAAGTTCAAACAACAATTGGATATATGTGATAGCTGCTGCCCTAGATACTAAAACCGATGACAGAAAAATTGCAATTTTCATGAATATAGCCAGTGAAGAAGCTTTGAATGTGTTCAACACCTTAAATCTGTCGGAACAAGATAAAAATAATTATGGAAAGGTAGTCGAGGCTTTCGAAAACTACTGCGTTCCCAGAAAAAACGTCATAAGCGAAAGTTTCAAATTCTTCAGTAGGATACAGCAAAGTGGAGAATCATTCGAACACTTTCTGACTGACCTAAAATGCAAGCAAAACTGTGTGAATTCAGAGACCAAGAAGAGAGAAGAGAGACTAATAAGAGACAGAATAGTTATTAGTTATAGGTATAAACGACCAAATATTACAAGAGAGATTGTTAAGAGTAAGGGACTTGCATTTAAATAAAGCAGTGGAGTATTGTAGAGCATCAGAAGCAGGCAAATTGCAGGCTAAAGCGTTGCAGCAGAAAACTATAGAAGTGGCCGATATTAAAAACAAGAAAAATACATATAATAAGTAATATAATGGGAACAAGAATGAGTCCAAGAAACCCTGCCGAAAATGTGGTAAAACCCATAAGTTTAAGGAATGTCCAGCTTCGGAGGAAACATGTACAGAGAAGAGTATGAAGGAGCCAGTGTATTCTTCGACACACTGGTAATGAAACCAAATGGGCAATCGAAGAGTTCTGAGGTCAGTGTTAATGTGATTCAAAATACTAGGTAATGGTTTAAAAATATCAAGGTAGGAAATAATATAATTAGATTTAAGATAGACACGGGAGTAGAATGTAATACATTACCTTAGTGTTATTTCAAAAAACTGAACCCTAAAATGTCAAAGTTACAAGAGTGCAATAAAATATTAGTCGTTTACAATGGCAATTAAATAAAGCCAATGGGAGTTGTGCGAATTCAATGCGAATTTTCTGGTCAATTGTCAAAAATAGAATTTGTAGTTGTTGATTTAAAAAATACAGTCCCTATCTTAGGATAACCAGAATGCATTAAGTTAAATTTGGTAAAGAGGTGTGATATAAATAATGTAATTTTAGATATAGATCATGAAAAACAGAAATTACTGAAAGAAAATGAAATATTGTTCACGAGATTGAGAAAAGTAGGACATTATTGTATGAAATTAAAGGAAAATAGTGTACCTGTTATAAAACCTATAAGAAGAGTACCAGAATTATTAAAAGATATGTTGAAAAGAAGCCTGGAAGAACTAGAAAAAAGAGGAATTTAGTAATTGTTGAAGAACCAAATGGTTCTTCAAGACTTTGCTTAAACCCAAAAGAATAAAATGACTGCATAATGAGAGAAAACTTTCAAATATCATCACCAGAGAAAATTCATAATAGTTTAGTAGGTAATGAAATTTTTACAGTTCTTGATTTGAAAGATGGCTTTCACCAAATCACATTAGATGAAAGAAGTAGTATTTATTATTATTATTATTATCCTGAACAGAAGTAGTAAGATATGTACATTCGGTACACCCTTTGGCAGATACAAATATAAAGTTGATTCTTTTGGCATTAGTACTGCGCCCGAAATTATGCAAAAAATGAATTCGACAATTTTTGGTGATATACAGGGATTGAAAATATATTTTGATGATTTTATAATTGCAGCAAAAACTCATAAAAAGCATGATGAGATATTAAAGAAGGCTCTGGAAAAAGCAAAGCAATACAATGTTAAATTCAATTCAAATAAAATTCAATACAAAGTGAACGAAGTAAAGTTTGAGGAACCTAAAACTGTGAAACAATTACAAAAATTTCTAGATATGAAACTATATTAGTATACAGGGTGTACCAAGTTCGACGGCCTATTAGGCGTTTCTGGAGAACTAGACTTATTTGAGATCTGAAAATTGGGATTATGATATTGTTTGACATAATCTACCGAGCTAAAATATTCTTGGAGCCTGACCACTTTCAGTTATACAGGAAGCGAAAAAAAAATCTTCAAAATTTTATTTTTCTGTTTTTTTCTTTCTGAATTTGATAGAATATGCAATTCTGAATACATTCATACTCGAATCGTTGCATTCGTCGAAATACTTTCAAAAATATCGAGAAAAATCTGAAGAAAAAGAGAAAAAAGGGTATTCGGTATTATGTTTGTTATTCCTTATCTACATATCTTAAGCACAAACCGTTTTCACATTTTTGAAGTCAAAGACTGTGGAAATATTGTACATTTTAAAAATTTTGAAAAATTCATCACAGGGTGTTCCAAATGTTGGGTCAAAAATTGGGATCAAGATTGTCTCATAACTTTCGTTTTTCAAATTAGAACCCTATTTTTTTATGATTGCGTTGGATTGTATGAAGAAAAATGATGATAGTGTTCTAACATGTTAATGCTCCTAAAATTGATAATTCTTGAGTTATTTAGGATTTTCTGAATTTATGTGGTACGTAGCGTCAAATTCATTTAATCTGTTTCATTTCAACTATGACCTGCGTCATAGAAGATGAATTATTCCACTAATGATACACACTTGAATACATCCGTACTGAAATCGTTGCATTTGTCAAAATACTTTCCGAAATATAAAAAAAAAACTGAACGAAAAAAAGTAGATAAGAGTATTCGGTATAATGTTTGCTATTTCTAATCTAGATATCTTGACCACAAACCGTTTTCACGTTTTTGTAGTCGAAGACAATGGTAATATTTTACATATTTAGAATTTTGAAAAACTCGTCACAGGGTGTTCTAAATGTTCGGTCAAAAATTGGGATCAAGATTGGCCCATAACTTTCGTTTTACAAATTAGAACCCTATTTTTTTATGATTGCGTTGGATTCTGCGAAGAAAGATGATGATAATGTTCTATCATGTTGATACTTCTAAAATTAATATTTCTTGAGTTATTTAGTATTTTCTGATTCCATGTCGTACATTGCGTCAAATTCATAAAATCTGTTCCATAACAACAATGATGAATGAATTGAACAAAAAAGTGTGTCACTAGTGAGTTATTGAAATAATTTATCTTCTATGACCAAGGCCATAGTTGATATGAAACAGATTTAATGAATTTGACGCTACATACGACATAAAATCAGAAAATTCTAAATAACATAAGAATTATCAATTTTAGGAGCATGAACATGTTGAAACATTATCATCATTTTTCTTTGTACAATTCAACGCACTCATAAAAAAATAGGGTTCTAATTTGAAAAATGAAAGTTATGGGCCAATCTTGATCCCAATTTTTGACCCAACATTTGGAACACCCTGTGATGAATTTTTCAAAATTCTAGAAATGTACAATATTTCCACATTCTTCGACTTTGAAAATGTGAAAACGGTTTGTGCTTAAGGTATCTAGATTAGGAATAACGAACATAATACCGAATACTCTTTTCTCTCTCTTTTTTCAGGTTTTTCTCGATATTTTTGAAAGTATTTCGACGAATGCAACGATTTGAGTAAGAATATATTCAGAATTGCATACTCTGCCAAATTCAAAAAAAAAAAACAGAAAAAAAAAATTTTGAAAATTGTTTTTTCGCTCCCTGTATAACTGAAAGTGGTCAAGCTCCAAGAATAGTTTAGCTCGGTAGATAATGTCAAACAATATAATAATCCCAATTTTCAGATTTCAACTATGTCTAGTTCTCCAGAAACGCCTAATAGGCCGTCGAACTTGGTACACCCTGTATATATTCTTATGAAAAAGAGAGCTAAAATAATACAATAAATGTTGAAACAAAAAGTACCTAAGCTGAGGTGAAAAAAGAATGGGGTATCATAACATTCTTCCTATGATACTATAGAATCATACCATCCTATCATCACTAGTATCATACGATACTATAGAGCCAGGGGAAAAAACCTCAGCCGAAAAAACCTGTCTCCCCGTAAAAAAATAACATAAAATATTAAATATCAAGAAAATCTTGAAAGACATCAGTGTGATCATCTTCATGTTATCCGTCGATGGGCTCGGATAAACAGATTCTTCCCAAAACGGCTCGCAATTCTTAATCTGAAATGAAAAAAGACAAAAGCAGAAAAAAAACGATTATTCAGAATAAATCAAATTATTTTGAAATTAACCACCCATTTTAGAAATTCATTTGTTACTTTAAGAAACATCAACATTCAGATTTCTTGGCCAAATAATGTTCGGAGGTTTATAAATATTTATGACAGAAATGTCACAAAATTTGAAGGAAATGAAAAAAAATCCATCAATTTCCCCTTTCCGAAACTGTTGAACATTATACGAACTGATAATTTTTTAACATAACAAGCTAAACCGTATATTGGACTCAATAAAAAATTAATTAATACATAACCTTTCAACTGTCCTCTTTCACGAAGATTTTTTTCTGTTGCCGTGTGGGTTTCTTGCAGAAGAATCACTTCGATATCATGTTCATCAGCTAATTTGGAGACGTTATCACACTTGTTTTTCGAAATTTTTTCGATATTCAAATTCAAAATCCTCAAATTCTTGCTCTCTGGTCGTGAGGGTTTTTCAAACCGAGTACGACCTTCCAGGTGTTGATTTTTCGCCAATGAAAGGCAATCATCTCCCATAGATAATCCAAACATTTTATAACACAAGAAAACAAAATATTTTTCAGGACCAAAAACTACGACATGTTCCGAGAATTGTCAAGATGACAATATATATATATATTAGTAAATATATTCCTTGTTATTCAGAGTTAACATATGCATTAAGATCATTATTGAAAAAAGGTGTTATGTGGATATGGGATGAAGTGCAGTCCAGTACTTTTAAAATACTGAAATTACTTGAAGTATAGCACCCACATTAAAAATATTAGATAAAAGTGGCCGATAGTTTTACAAACAGATAGTTCTAACTGGATTCGGAGCATGTTTAATGCAAAATAAACAGCCAGTATCTTTTTATTCACGTAGTTTAACTGAAAGTCAAACAAGGTGGGCACCGATAGAAAAGGAACTATTTGCTATCTGTGCTTCATTTGACCTATATCACAGATTATAGTATATGGTAGAAAAATAGTTGTTGAAACGGACCTTAAACCACTTATTTCAATAATTGAAAAAGATATAGGAAAAACTAGTAAAAAATTACAAAGAATGATTTTGAAATTACTTAAATACGACTTAGAAGTTAGGTATATTCCAGGTATTAAAATGTTCATGGCAGATTATTTATCTCGAAATATTATAAAGTCTAATGCGGAAGAAGATCCATCACTGAATGAAGTGGTTCATAGTTCTGAAATTGAATTACCAATCTCAGAGAGAAGATTTACTCAGTTGAAAGAAGCAACTGCGAAAGATGACATTTTAAAAGAAGTTATTAAAATGTATAACACAGTCTGGCCAAAAAATGTCAAAAATATTCAAGAAAAAGTATTAATGAATGACATCAAACTCAAAGATGAAATTTTTGTTTACAACGATAAAGTCTATCTTCATGATAAAATAATAGTTCCAGCTGCTCTGCGCAATGAAATAATGAATTTGGTTATTTGGGAATAACAAAATGAAAAAAACGCGCCGGAAGTTTATTTTATTGGCCTAAAATGTCATCAGATATTGAAGATCTGATAAGATCTTGTGCACATTGTGAAAAATTTCAAAGGTCAAATGTAAAAGAGCCTATAATATCTCATGATGTTCCATCAATACCATTTTTAAAAGTTGGTGTAGATATTATGTACTTTGAAGAAAATGATTACTTAATTTTCGTTGATTACTTGTCGAAATGGATAGAGGTATATTTAGTGGTCATGGAATCCCGAAAATAATAGTAAGTGACAGTATGCCATTCAACAGCTATAAGTTCAGAGAATTTACAAAATAATATGATATAAAGAATGTTTTTTCTAGTCCCAAATATCCTAAATCAAATGGCTTAAAGAATATGATGAAAAAATGTGCAAGTGATAACTCAGATTGTTATTTGGCTCTCTTGAACTACAGAAATTCACCTGTCGCAGGTTTGAACGAAAGTCCAGCTCAAATTTTAATGAGTAGAAGATTGAGAACTAAAATACCTCGTACGAATAATATTTTGAAACCTAAAGTTACAGAGAATGTGAAAGAGGAATTAATGAATAGGAAATTAGTATCTGAAGAGTATTATAATAAGACATCTCATGTCAGAAGTAGCCTCAAACCAGGAAATGACATTTTGATACAAAATTTATCAAATGAAACTTGGTCACCAGGAACCATAATCGAATGTAAAGGTCCTAGATGGTTCAAAATCAAAATGGCAATTTATTAGGACGAAATTCATTCCATCTTAAGGTGGACTTTCTAGCTGGGTGTCTATAGCGACAGTGACGCCGCGACAGTAGAAGTACAATGAAATTGCATAGAGTAGCATTCGAGCAAAGCGTTACTCACCCAGCGACAGTGACAAACGTCGAACAATGCCAAGCTTGAACTTCTATTGTCGTGTTCTCGTAGTTGACAGACGCCGCGTCACTGTCGCTCGGCTCGGAAGTCCACCTTGGGTCAATCAGAAAATAAGTTTGAGGTATCTCCAGATCCTGATGTAGTGGGAACAAATTGTGAGGAGATATCTCCAGATCCTGATGTAATTGGGGAGGAATCTTTTGTTGTAAATGAAGATACAATGAATGATGTTGTACCTAAACCTACTAATTGTTCTCGAAGTGGTCGAACTATTAAAAGACCCACATATTTAAATGATTGGGTGTAAAATTTTCTTTAACTGTGTAAAAAGGGGGGATGTTATGTAAGGTCATACAGTTGGCAACACTACTCAACCTGGAATAGTTAGTTAGCGTCTGATTAGCGACAGAGCACGAAGCATGTAAGATTGATGTAATAATTACAACAAATAAACAAAATATATAATAAAATATATTTGTCTTCATGTCTGTGAAATATTTATCAGAAAGTGTCTAGTGTTTCAAAATGATTGTCTTCAGAGCAAGCCATGGAATTCCAGCCGGGGCTTTATTTCTAGTTACAAAAAGTTACTAGAAATTTATGTGTGTTCATCATAGATTGAAATAAGTATATCAATATAACCTATTGAATGATTGAATATATTTTTCAAGGCAAATAAATCTGAAGAATTTTTGGTGAAATTATATTATTTTCATCATTGTTATATTGACAAATTTTCGAAATTAGCTTCAATAGCAAAAGAGAAAGAAGCTGAGATGATGACTAATATATACACACCCACACTATTCCCCTGTAGATCAAGCATGGGAATTGCAGGATTGATAATGAATGCTTAAACATGGGATCTTGCAGGCTTTCGAGGTACTCCAATGTAGAGATATCATTCATTAAATAATAAGGACTTCATCAAAGATAACCAAAAGTTCATTATCTATGAAGACCCTTCAGCAATCTTTGCATTTTTGATGACTGATGACTATCGAAAACAGGGCCGTTCCTCAGTTATTTGCCGCCCGCGTTAGGTTAAGATTTTGCCGCCTTTTTTTTTCTAAGTACGAAAAGGGACCGAGCTGGCTGCCGCCAGGGCCGCTGCTGAGGCCGGCATACCGGGCAAACCACCAGGGCGGCAAATCAGATTTTTCATTCCAAAATTTTTCTTCTTTAAAATCGAAAAGTCACCTGTTATTCAGGGTGAAATCCAAAAGACGCCTCTTGACGTAGCTTTTTGATCTCGACCAAGTTTGCAGTCAAATAACTCAATAAAAATGCGGTATATACCCTAGGAACGGCCCTGATTACAATTTCATAGCCAAGTGGTTGAAACAAATAGAAAATATTTGTTGACGAATTGTGAATGATCTGAAGTATGAAATGCTAAAAAAGATCATTTATTATTTTTATTTATTAATACTGTCAATTTCATGATTCATTAAAAAATATACCAAGTGTTGATTTTGATTAAAATTCAGTTAATTTTCAGGCAGTTCAAAAAAGATGTACAAACAAGTATATTTGCACAAAGAACTGATTTCAAGCAATGCAATGTTAAGATTTGTGAGGGGGGTCATGACCCCCAGGGACCGCCCATGGACTGTAATGACTTGTCTTGCCTTCTTTTTTCTCTAAAATTCATCTGACAATTCTAGGTGAAAACTGACATTTTTAAACTCATTTATTTATTAGAAAACACCTCGAAAAAGTAAATGATTGTTACCTGAATAACTAGCAAAACGCGATCAAGGTCTAACGCATGCGACCGACTAGCAGAAATATCTGCTGAATTGTTGAAAAACTCGCAGTACCGACGATAAACTGCTTCACGTCCCTTTGTAGTTAGGCGAGGTGAGAGGTATCTTGATGGATTCCAGCCTTTTACAATTCGGTAATACTTGAAAAATATTCAAATCCAAAACTAACTTGTGGATTTAATCAAGAACATAAGCATACAGAAATAAATTCGAAATATATTCAGGAGGTTAATTCAAACTCTGAAATGTCACAACTTAGTTTTTGAATCAACACCAACCTAAATCCTAGAACTCAAAAGTTACTGATGGGATATTACCAACATATATTTGAGATTCCACAGCCGCCCGAGATGCCAATCATTTTGAAACTGTAACTCATTCTTATTCGCTGCCAATATTTTCACATTGTTGATAGGTAATCATAAAGAGATTTTTGTACCTGAATGACGTTGAAAGAAATCAACGACTATATTTTTCAAGAGACAGAAGAATTCTGAAGGAAACTAATCGAAATGATTATACAATTTTGTATATTTTCGATCTGCTCATTTGAACGGACGTATCAGAATTTACCAAGAAGGCACATTAAATAAGCTTCGTCACCTCAGGTACAATTTTGTATATTTTGTATCTGCTCATTGGAACGGACATATCGGAATTTACCAAGACGGCACATCAAATAAGCTTTGTCACTTCATTAGTTCTGGAGTTATCATGTGTTGTTCAACTGTTCCCACTTTTTTCCCCTCAGTATTCCCGATAAACCATCAGAATGTACGAATCTATTTCAAACGTTCTTCTTAATATCCAACTTCATCCATAAGGTGGCAGCACCATTTCAGAGATTGACTAGACTTTTTATATAATATTTTCATGTCAAAATTCATAGAAATATTAGTAGGGTGGTAAGTTGAAATCATTCATATAAATTCACTAATAAAAATAAATCAACCATATTTTTTTTTCATTTGACAAAAAAAATTATTGACTTTCACCCTTGAAAAACTTTTTGAATAAGATAAAAGTGAAAACCGCATATAAATCTGATGGACTCTAGCTCAAGGTATTTCGATTCGCGTTTCGAACTGACCGCTGAAACGGTGTAGAACATAGATATAGAATATAAAGGAAGGAGCATTTGTATCGTTTTTGTTGTCCGGAATGGTTACCGCAAATGAAAAATGAAAATATTTACCAAATACGAATACCTACATCATGAATACAACACAACAAATATTATTCTCGATTCCAAACACTAATAACGATAAACGCTGCGGATAGAACCAAATCACCAATTCAAATTTGACAATAATTGTCAAATTAATAAGAATTGGTTTTTGCATATGGCCGATTTATGTTGCAACCATTTCGCTGCTAAATCGACGATATGTGTCTTCCTCTTATGTTCTTCATTCTATGATGTAGGCCCTTCTTGAACACAAATCCTTTTTCGAATCTTTTATTCTTTACGATCACCATAGAAAATAAATAACAATATATAAATATATGTTATATATATATATATTTATATATATATATATATTAGACTGGCCGTTAAAAAAAATGTTCGTGCTCCAAGTTGATTTTTCTAAAGTTGAACAAAAAGAGAAGCGATCCTCCAAATCATCAGCTCTCTATCTCAATATTAAGGCGAGCCGGTGGATTTTTCTATTTTTTTTAAATATGATTTTTATCAATTTTTCATTTTATTTATCTCAGGGGCCTGCAAATTGTGAAAGAGTTAAAAGTCGTAAACGATACTGCAGAAAGAGCTGTAAGTTTAGTAGAAGGCTACGTGAATATTTCATCAAGAGATGAAAACCAGAAGCAATTTTTAATCCAGGTATTATCAAACTACAAAAAGAAATATCCTGATTCCTTGAAACAAACAGTCATGAAAGAATTCACTTGAAAATGTTTACATTATTCTGTTTATCTTGATAATTTTTTTATGTTTAAAGTAAAAAAAAATGTTCTTCACAATAGTATTTTTTAACTTATAATGACCTACTGATAAGTATCCAGAAAAAGTATAAGAAGAAAACATATTAGAGAGTAATACATCGACAATATTTAACACGTTATTCTATGTAGAATTTTCCACGCGTGTTCTTGAATTGTTTATCAATAATACCTTCAAATAATAGCGTGAAAAATATCACCAGGATCATACTCATGTGTCTGCAATTTAATTTCTGTAATCGATAGGAAAGAATTCAAGAATGAAGTGAAAAATTGATAAAAATCATATTTTAAAAAAAATAGAAAAATTGAGATAGAGAGCTAAAATTTGGAGGATCGCTTCACTTTTTGTTCAACTTTGGGAAAATAAACTTGGAGCATGAACATTTTTTTTAACGGCCAGTCTAATATATATAATATATATATAAATATATATATATATATATATATATATATATATATATATATATATATATATATATATATATATATATATATATATATATATATATGAACTGAATAATCTGTCACAGGTGTATTAAAATATCCCACAATTATTCACACAAGTAAAATCGGTCGACTCAGGCAGATCAACTTGTGGAGTCTCAATAGGGGCCCCCAACCGTAAAACACACTCCTCTAGAATCACCCTGTATGTCATAAATATTTTTGTTCATGAAGACAAAAGAATATGGAATTTTCCAAAGCGTTTCCTTTCAGCAAATGGTACACGAATATACATGATCTATGTTATAGTTATCATATTTCATCGTTATGCATTCTCTGGCAAAGTTCAAATCACCTCCTGTCAAATTCCGTGGTTTTTTGATGAATGAGCAAGAAATTTGCAATTTTGTATTGTTTCCATATTGGAAAAGCCACCATCAATCTTCTTGCAGATGATTTTATAGGAACTGATTTTTCATGTCATATGTCATGTTTTGTGCAATATTCGCAGACGGGATATTTTAACTGATTTTTCATGGCTTCGTCGAGTGGAATGAGTAAAATGTATGAGTCGCAAGTAATAGTGTATGGAATACACTTTCCAGGTTTTTTAATAAACTGAAAATTTAGTAACCAAATCTATATTAATACACTAGAGCTCACGAGATATCTAGAGATCCCGAACTTACTACAGTCCGTTTCAAAATGATTGGCTATTCGGGTGTTTGTGGAATCTCGAAAATATGTTGTTAATATCCCATCAGTAACTTTTGGATTGTAGGATTTAGGTTGGTGTTGATTAAAAACAATAAGTTATGACATTTCAGAGTTTGAATTAACCTCCTGAATAGATTTCGAATTTATTTCTGTATGCTTATATGTTCTTGATTAAATGGACATATTAGTTTTGGATTTGAATATTTCTCAATTATTACAGAATTGAAAATGGTTGGAATTCATCAAGATACCTCTCGCCTCGCCTAACTACAAGGGAACGTGAAGCAGTTCATTGTCGTAACTGCGAGTTTTTCAACAATTGAGCAGGTATTTCTGCCAGTATTAATCGCGTTTTGGCTAGTTATTCAGGTAACAATCGTTTACTTTTTCGAGGTGTTTTCTGATAACTAAATTTCAGTTTTCACCTTGAACTGTCAAATGAATTTTGGAGAAAAAAGAAGGCAAGACAAGTCATTACAGTCAGGAGTGAGCAGTGGATGTAAAACTATTCCACATGATTATACTTCCAAAGAGACATTATACGACGTTATTTTTACTAGAATCAAAAATCAGTTAGTATATCTTTCGTGAACTACCTGAAAAGTATCTGAATTTCGATCAAAATCAACATTTGGTATATTATTTAATGAATCATTCTGTTTTACGGTACCAGAAATATAGTCGATTGAAATTTCGGTCAGAACGAATAAAACATCCTGGATCTTGGCAAGGAAAGGTAGGAGACATTTATAAGTGGCCATTTTGTGATGCTGACGGTCGACCCTTTATATGGTAAGAGTATGTAAAGTTCCTCGTGGGACACGGCTGGAATTTTATGGCTTGCTCTGATGACAATCATTTTAAAAAGAACTATACAATACTCGAACATACTATGGATTCCCAGGTAGAGTAGTCAGGTGACTTTTAAGCTTAGAGTCGAAAGACTTGAATTTTAATATTAATGACTACTCATAGATATGTACAAGTCAATGGCATATTTGACAGAAATTGTCCAGATTTTAACCCTCAACTACAAGTACCAGCCGGTTCTTGAACGGAATTAAAAATTTTTTTGGGTCCTCTGCCTAAAATTTAAAATAGTCGACATATTTCATATGAAGGCCCTTATATAGATGAGTAAATTTTAATTTTTGTTGGAAGAAACTCCGATTGCGGATTTTAATACGGAAATGTATTCATTATTTTCTCTAATTCACCGAGTCTTTATACTAACATATAATAATGAAATATAACCATGAAATCAGTGAGAATCGGGTATTATCTCCCAAAATTTTTGTCTGCTCTGGTTTTGTCACCTATGAATAAAGGTATGTAATCTTTAATTACTGATCTAACTAACATATTTCTCATCAATTTGAATGTGTTTCAGTAAAGAGCTGTTCGTTTCAGTATTTTGATTTTCTCAATTTTTTTTGTGAGTATTTTTTTCTATTAGATGGTATGAGCTCGGGTCAGATCGCCTTTCTCGAATAATGATTTTCTTTCTGTTTACTGTAAGTAATTGTTTTTAAATTCTCTTAAAAGTGCATACAGAGTCAGCATCTGTTTGAGAGTATCCAGTCTGATAAGATCTAGTATTTTTTATTTCACCTTGCGCACCGTTTGTATTCAGTTCTTAGCCATGACTTCATCGACTAATTTTTCAATTTTTTTTCGGCATTTATTTCTACATTATAATTTATTCCATCAATCGTCCAAAGTTTTTTCCTAGCGTTTTCTTCTGTAGACGTTGCGGTGGTGGGTTATGTTAATTATTTCGGACGACTAGGTTGCGTATTGTTTATTATGGCTTCTAAGCTTTGCTTTAAACCGCTGTTAATGCTGCATAGCGTGTAAGACCGGTCGTCCACTGGAAGCGTATTCAAGCGCCACAACACAGGCGGCAATAAGCTGCAGGGTTCGTCCAGTGGCAGCGGCGACGGTTGCGGATTCTTGCGTTCTATCAGTGATATAACCGATTGCCCGATAGAAAGACCAGAGTTTATCTTCGAAAACGACCACGTTCGTATTCTTTCAGCATTGAGTACAATATGCTTTGAATCCGGGAGACTTGTACATTCCAGAGTCAAGTTATTTAGTCGAAGACGGAAACACAGAGGTCCTGACGTTTTTAGATTGGATGCACCTAATTTTCAGAGCCAGACAATCGTTGGGAGAATTCAAACATCCCCACAATCCATAATTGGAAAATATCCTGAGCGATTTTTCAATTACTATGGGAAGAGGAAGAAGCCAAGAACATTTCTGAATGTCTTTGAGAAACGATCAAACTTAACGTTTCGGAGTTTATGTCAGACACCCTCTTCAGACAATTTCTCAACATGAGCTTTACGGAATCTTGAGAATTTTTGATTTCTCAATTGGCATTTGTCAAAACATGATGACCATTGATTAATATTAATTACTATGATGATGACTTTGCTATTTCAAAATTTACTGAAATCAGTTATATTTTCAATAAATCATTCCGAATACGATCCACACCCTCCGAACAATTGAATAGATTATCAGTTTCACCCAACGAGCCGACTCGTTGATTTTTCTTTCATAACTGTCAGGTTCCATCATTAGATTTTCCGTGTTATTCCGATCCATCATGTAGATCGCGATCTACCAATATCTCTATTTTTTACGTTATTCTAATTTTCTAATTTCACAGGGTCTTCATGCATTTCTATGTAGGTTATTCCACAAATACAGGAAATATTGTAAATACAATTTTTTTTATCTTCGGTTCTTATTCTAAGGTTTAGTTTTTGTAAGTTCAGATCTTAAATTGTTGTTGTTGTTGAAATCATTTCGTGTTTTGAAAACGGTTTTCATATTGAATTTAGGACCAATTCTTTGTCCATGAACATGAGGAATCAAATTCAATGAAATTGTTCATTCTTGGCGGTTTCTTGTTGGTACCCGATTATCATCATACTCTCTAAGTTTGTAATAGATATTGATTATTCTCAAGAATACTCCGAATGAAATTAATTTCATTATTTTTTATTTGATTTGTAAATGAAATTGAATGAGCCCTACCGTTAACTGTTTTTTCATTACCTGTTTTAACACTCATTCGACTAATTAGAATATAAATTCAGATATCGATTGAGGTGTGTCTTTTTTCTGAACACCCTTGATTCTTCTTTGCCATGTTGTCAAATAATGAAAACATCATCGACATAACGTCACTAAGTCTTCAGGCATTGCACCACAGACTTTTTTCATCACACAAAATTCGATATCAAGATTTCCTTGAATTTCATTCATATAATAGACAAGTGTGTCGAGAAAAAAGGCACACACCAATCGATATCAAATCAGTGTTAAAACATCTTTTATGAAAACACTTTATGATAAGGAGCATTTAATTCATCCACAATTGAAAAAAAAAATTAAATTAATTTCTTTAAAGATATTCTTGAGGATGATCCATATCCAACGAATTTAATACGAATTTCTCTACACTACACAGCCCGGTCGTCCACTGGAAGCGTTTTCATGGGTTTTATGGCTCTCGCGAAACGGGCGTAAACGTGCGGCAAGTTGCTACAAATCCCAAACAATGTATTCCGATGCAGCTGCGTCCACTACAGGCGACTTCGGGCGGGCGTAAACGACCGGCTACGAGCTTCGCCGCTCGATCTGCCTGCAATGGGATCTGTAGCGTGTTTAGCGCGTGTAAGCTCGAAGCGCTTACTCTATTTCAAGGGAGTACCCAGGATTTCAGCTAGGGGGGGCAGCTCATACCTGTTTCGAGAAGATGGTCGGTCGGGTATATTGAAACAAAAAATCATGAAAATTGACTTTTTTTAATTAGTTTGATTATGACACAAAACAAAATATTAAATATAAAATAGTCATAATACATACATATATGTATATTAATTTAACAGTAATCTTCTCGGATTTGCCGAAAATTTGTCTATGACAGTCTTTTCAACAAAGTAACTCTTTCTTTTTAAATAATTTCGATGTACGCTCATCACACATAAACCTGTAAGCCTTTCTTCACCCCCGTCTATAGCTGGCTAGCCAACCCAACATAACGACCCAGATCATTTTCATGATAACCATTGTCCACTATAATTCTAGGATCTACGTTCACGTCGTAAGTTTGTTGGGATGGTGAAGAAAAGTCGGCAACAGATATATTTACAGGTTCTGCTCGAGAATGAGACGCTTGACCAATGTTAGAATGCAATGATCTTGGCATTACATGAGTAGTTTCATCATGCTTGTCATTTTCATCGCTTCCACTGCTACTTTCCCGACTTTTTTTTCTTTTTTCGCGTGTTGTCGCTAAAAAATGGATACACAAAATTACTCTTACGGTGTTTAGGCATAGGACGAAAATAAAGATCAAGATACCTATATAAAAATCACATTCAAATATCATCTACTTCCTATCAGTAAAAGTAAAATTGCGATATTCAAAATTCGTTATTTTGTAGTTTGAACGCCAAATAAGCAAAAATAGGTAATTTGAAATAATACATTTGTTGTGACGATACCAGAGAAAAGGGACTTTGTTCTCGGTATGGATGAGTTATTTGTTTGTAATGATTTGCATGAAAAATTTGATTTGATTTGATTTGATTTAGTAAATCCAAGTTATTTAGAGAAGTGATTTGATAAAAAAAATTTAGGTGTTTGCTGGTTACTACAAAGTAATAACCGAAAAAATTTTACTTTTATTATTATCTCATAAAACTGTCTGTGAACATCTCGGAAACTAAAACCGACCATGAGGTCCCTTTTCCCAAATAACGCCACATTTGTTGATTGTAAAATATGAAATTTTTTTGTGTGTTTGGACGTTTAATTCTCCATCACGCTGTATCGGCTGGACGCGATTTGATCAAATTTGTTTTTTCGAGCATTTCGGCCGTCGTCGTAGATTAATTCGAAATGCTCGAAAAACCAGGTGACATTGAATGATGTCCGCGAAAGCCTCAACCAATTCACGTCTAAAGCTGCATTCGTAATCAATTCGCGGGCCGAAGTGCTCTTCGGCACGGAAGCTGAGCAGGTGGCGTTCTCTGTGACCATTAATAATGAAATTCAGGAGTAGCACGGAATTCGACAGCGACAAAATTTCTTACAATTTTTCAATTCATCGCGGAATTCGTGCCTGTTCATGAGCAGTGCTTTTGTTTCGGTCAATCACATGTTTAACCATAATACAAACGTATTCTTTGTATGATTGTTTATTGTGAATAATAAATTACGTGCCAAATTCTGTGCCGAAGTGCAATTCGACCCGCGAATTGATGACGAATGCAGCTTAATTGATTAATTTAAATATTGTAAGGCTGCTCGTAGACCGGTACGACGCGACCGCGATATCTGGGTTGCGTTCATAAACTTACTCAGAGTAAGCTCCCCTTACTCTGAAGCGTTCACAAACTTGCTTTGTCTTCCTCGCAGTATACTCTGTGAGCGTTCATAAACTTCCTCTGAGTAAGCTCTGCATACTCTGCTATTTGGGAGAGTAAACACATACTCTGACAGTTGTGACGTACGATTTTCATTCTGTCCTGCTCCCGCAGACTTTTTGAAACTTGAATATTATTCGAATAAGTATTCATTTCTGGTTTTGTTTCATTTCAATAACGAAATACGAAACAATTAATTTTTCACGTGAAACAACTATTCTGTGAAATAAAGAAATATAGGAAAGAATTACTTTAATGATTAATAAATTTAATGAAATTGCTAGCAGTGAATTAACGAAGCTCAAAGTAAACTTAACCAGGAGATAATGGTAAAGAAAAAAAGAGTTTCCCCCTGTATTGCAGAACCTAGAGTGGTCCGTTCAAGTTCAAATAAATCGGGACATGAAAAGTCCCACAATAACTGTTTTTTGTACCTGATTAGAAATCTACGTTGATATTTTGTTATATTCGAGAGTTTTAGATCTGTCAAGATTCATTCATATTTTGCTTTATCTTTCAGACAATATTTTTTTAACTTCTTTTTGTTAGCTTCCTCAAATGAAACTATTTCTTGTTACGAAGTATTTAATTTTTTTCTGGCGTAGAGTCAATAAAACAACAAAACATGTAATAACATTTTTAGTTTTCTGCTTGCAAGAGAAGATTATAGACAATAATATCCTTTTTCATTGTTTCTGTCTGTTTAAAAGTAATTCAAAGTCCTGAGAACATTTATCATTTCCCTCACAATCATCAAAAAAATACGGTTGTGCCCTGCTTTTCAAATAAAAGAAAAATGGACTATACTGCGAAGACACAACTAAAAATGTACGACTAGAGAGAATTTTTTTCTTAAACTTCTATTATTAATTCATGATAGCAACAATATTAAAATGATATATAAAAAATGTATTTGATGCAAAAGTATTATTCATAACCTATACACATGTTTAAATTTTGAATGACATTTGCCAGAGTAAGATTGTGAACGACGAGTGTGGAGTAAAGACCGAAGTATATTTCTGATCATATGGCCATACTCTTACTCTACTCTCTGAGTAAGTTTGTGAACGCTGCCCTGGTCGCTCATAGGTAGCGTACGTTATTTTGAATGGGAGCGCGCACACTGGAGATACCGAAAACTACAAACTAAACGGTCGCGTAACGATAGCGATTATATAGTACCGGCTGCCTTAGTACATAATATGCTAAAGATATACGCTTACAAAGGAGCCCACCTTAAACAAATCAAATAATCTTATTAGGTACATATATGTGTTTTGTTTTGACTCACCTCTTTCAAAGAAATTCCTGATATCTATTTGACGGAGTAATATTTCCAGTTGATGCGCAATAAACGTAAATCTCGCAGGAGATTTAAATCATAATACGTCACTAACAGTATACTATATCGAATGTTTAATTGTTGATAGAAAAATATTGAATCAAAATATTTGACTGAAAAGATATTGTGTTTCCAACACTTTGCGCCGAGTAGGTAAGACGTTTTTAATTCCCACTTGTCAGAAAAATTGACGTTAATTTTATCTTCTAGGGGAGGGGCAGATGCCGCCCCCTGCCCCTACCTCGGTACGCCCATGCTCTATTTACGATGTAAAATCCTTTTCGCGTAGAGAAATTCGTATGAAATTCGTTGGATATGGATACTCCTCAAGAATATCTTTAATGCATTTAATTTCATCAGATCTTTTTTGAGTTGTAGATGAATTAAATGATCCCTATCATATCAAAAATAGAGATATTGGTAGATCGCGTTCATGTGAGTTCCAATGCCGGCGATCACATGATGGATTGGAATAACACGAAGAATCTAATGATGGAACCTGACAGTTATTAAAGAAAAATCAACGAGTCGGCTTGGATATCGTTGGGTGAAACTGATAATCTGTTCAGTGGGTGTGAATCGTATTTGGAATGATTTGTTGAAAATGGAACTGATTTCATAGTAGAAGATCCGAACCTACCTCGACCTTCACCGAGCTGATAATAAAATAGAACCCATTTCATAATAAACTTCAGATGTTAGATAATATATAAAAAATAGGTTGCCTAAAAAAATTCTGGACAGAGTACTTTTAATTATTTTTTCAAAAATGATTTTTCATGACATTTTGCAACATCATGATAATAGGAACATTTCATACTGGACTTGTAGTATGAAACATGTAGAATCTGCAAACATAGGGTTGCCTCTTATTTACCTGGACGGACTACTGGTTGCCTGGTTTAAACAGGTGTGTCAAAATGAGATAATTTCACCGGTGTGATAATAGAAAAAAAAATTTATATCAGCATAAGCGTTGTTTTATTGTGAACACGTTGATATAGGGTTGCCTGCAAAAAACTTGGACCTAATAGGGGTTGCCGAGGTTTGAAGGTTGGATTGTTGTCGCGCCAGGTAATAATAAAGGACCAAACATCGCAGTCGTATCTGAATGTAAACCCGTGCGAATGCTCGGTACGTATACCTACTATGGAGAGAAGAGGTATCCCTACTACCCTCCATAGACCATATTGAAAACAGTACGGCATTATCAATGTTACCACCTTTCATTTGGGAAATCTACCTAAGATCAATTCGAAATCTACCAAAAGTCTACCGGATTCTGAATGAAATCTACCAAAAATTTATCGTTTTTTTTATGTATTTTCATTTTCCGATACTATTTAAGGCTATTGAGAGATGATTAAAGTGATCTCAACATGATATGAACTGCTCCACATGAGTAAGGAATATTGACTCAAATTGCAAAAAAATATATTTTAAATGAGATTTTGTGATGAAAATTCATATTGATATGAATTCAAGCTGGAAATTAAAAATAATTTTAGCCTGTGGATCTGCAGCGTATACAGGGTGGTTAAGAAAAATCGAGTAAAAAACGAAATTATATTCTCAGAAAATTCAAGCATTTTAAGGCTATAAATAAAATGTATGGCCTCCACGGGCATCAATAACAGCTTAACATCTTCTTTGCATACTGCACACGAGGTTGTTGAACATTTCTTGAGGAATTTGGTTCCATAAACGGGGCAGAAGCTCTCCCAGATCAATTAAAGGTAGTTGGATGATTATCTTATTTTCTTTAGCTCATATCACATGTATGTTCTATGCAATTGAAATGTGATGGGCGCGAAGGTATTGGTAAATTTGGAATACCAATCTCCTCGCGCGCATTCCCAACTATGACTGCACGGTGGAGTCAACGACTAAGAAGCAATCGAACCAATTTGATTGCATTAATTGCATCGATTTAGCTTCAAAGTTGGGACACAAAATATGTAGAAGTCTACATGATTATTATGCATTCACAGGTTGGGATAACACTGCAGCAATTTATAATAAAGGAAAGGTCAAACCATTTAAAATATTCTCGAAAAATGAGACGTATCAAAGTATTTTTGCGTCATTAAATGATGAAGATGATATTTTGAACTATGAAAAAATGAATTCTGTTGAAGAGTTCACAGCACAAATGTATGGCATGAAGCACTGTCGACAGTAAACGATGCGAGAATTCGTATTTTCATAAAAAAGTACGGCGCAAAAAAAGACAGCGAACAATTTTCAAACGAAATTAAAAGTTTTGACTCCAACTCTATACCGCCATGGTGGATTTTCCTACAACAAAAAGTTTTACGAACAATATATGTAAATTCCATGTGGCTTAATGCAACAGAATCTGTATATGCAGAGTTAAACCCCATAAATTACCGTTGGTATTTGAATAGTAATTTGAAACCAACTGGTTTTATAGGAGATCAAAGTCCTTTGAAAATACGAGATATAATTAAAATGGAAAATAATGAGGATAAACTCGATGAGACCGATAAATTTGAGAGTGTCCATTCAAGTTCAGATGATTCAGATATGAAATAGAAGATATTGATCGTTTTTTTTGTTTCATTTGATATTATGTTTTGTTTTCTTTTGCTGTTCTGTAATAAAATTTATTAATAGAATACAAGATCTTCTGACATTTTTCTTGTTATTGCATTACCCGAATTTTCGGCAGTCCACATTATACCCATAAGTTAATATTATATTATGGTATTGAACACACTGGACTGTTATGTATTCAATTTTTTTTTAAATTCAAATGTCAGTTGCTCCAGAATATCGCCGTATTGTTCTCAATCTAGCCTATGGAAGGTACCTATGTAGTAGGGGTAACTCTTTGAGTAAAAGTACCGAGCATTCGCACTGTCTCACATTCAGATATATATATATATATATATATCTGTTTTCTTGTATTATAAAATTTTCAGTTCGTAATTTTCAACAGATTCGGGAAGGGGAGATAGATGGAGTGTTTTTTTCATTTCTTTAAAATTTTGTGACATTTCTGTCATAAATATTTATAAACCTCCGAACATCATTTGCCAAGAAATCTGAATGTTGATGTTTTTTAAAGTAGCAAATGCATTTCTGAAATGCATTTGATTAATTCTGAATAATAGGTTTTTTTTCTGCTTTTGTCTTTTTTCATTTCAGATTAAGAATTGCGAGTCGTTCTGGGAAGAATCTGTTTATCCGAGCCCATCGAAGGATAACATGAAGATGATCACACTGATGTCTTTCAAGATTTTCCTGATATTTAATATTTTATGTAATTTTTTTACGGGGAGACAGGTTTTTTCGGCTGAGGTTTTTTCCCCTGGCTGTATAGTATCGTATGATTCTATAGTATCATACGTATAGTATATATATATATACATATATATATATATATATTATATATATATATATATATATATATATATATATATATATATATATATATATATATATATTATATATATATATATATATATATATATGTTCGTCAAAGTATCACTTCGGGGACATATATTGTATATACGATATACTTATACTGTCCTCAAAGTTACACTTTTGTATCTTCTATAAATACGTTTATACCGGTTTATACTGTCCCCGAAGTAGTACTTTGGTAAACAATAATATTATTTATACTCTCCCATTATACGATCAGCCCCAGAATTATATGTTCAACCTGAAATGATTCGAAACGTTTCAAAGGATTTTTTTACACTTGTCATACCACGACGAATTGGTATAAATATTTTAGTTATACGTTATTCATTAAAAACAAGCATTGAAGAAAATGAGAGCATCGTATTCAACCTTCTAGAAAAACCCACATTTTGCTCAAATCTAAATATATCTAATGTACTTTTCTTATATATCTAAATCTGATGAAACAAGGAAGTTTTTCTCTATATTTGTACACAGTTCATAAAATTTTTAGCTTATTATTCTCAGCTCTTTCATCAGTTTTTATGACAAAAACAGTTTATGACCTTTTTTTTTTCTCGGGTTATCTGAATTTTTTAGCACACACTTTTCGCAAGAAAAGATGACAATCTCAGCTTTGAAAAAATATTCATTGAAAACTTAGAGTTAAGCAGTTTTCAGAACATTAATTATTTTCGATAATGAAGCAGGTGATTAAAAAAAAAGTTGAAAAATCATCATATTTTCGTATGATTTTCAGACTAGGCTCCACTCGACTCAATTCCCTGCAAATGACGTCAAATCCCCTTTGAAGGATCACGTCGAATTACCAAACACCCTGTATATACCTGAACCAATCTTCGCTACTCCACATTTTCGGATTATACTGAATACACCGAAAAAATGGTCAAAATCTCTTTCAGCATTTTTCCCATTATATATTTTTTAGTCCAGTTAACGAAGGTCTGAAATCACTTTTTTCCGAAAAAAGCTGCATTTTTGATATAATGATTGTCACTACAGTAGGAACTCATGATCAAAATAGCAGATTCCTAAATTTTCAGGAACTCGGAAAATTCGTGAAAATGTCGTGGTAACATTAAGTTTGGAATCGACTGACTTAAGGTGCCATAATATGTATGTAATTATAGGATAAATTTTATACTTTATTTATATATAAAGCTATCCAGGTCACCTTATTTCAATATTTCATTGACATATAATTCCTACAATATTTTTGGATATTGCCTCCATGTTGACGATTTTACATTTGAACGATTCCCTGTTATCAAAATGAGTCATTTAGGAATTTACAAAATCAATGCACAGAAATAAAGTGAGATTATTGCCGAAAATGCATATCGAAATTATCCTACTTTCACATCGTTCTTATAATGCTGCATTATGTGTATTCAAATCAAATGAAGGAGAGGACCCAAACTCAAAATAAAAATGCTGTCGATGAACATGATAAGGTATATACATATCACAATGCAAAACACATTTTTTATTATTTTCTGTAGTAATGTAGCATGATAATCTTAATCTGGTGCTAGAGAAATAACGACCTTTTCGGTAAATTTAGGAGGGGATTGAACTCCTCCAATTGAAAAACTTCTACAAATTTAACGATATTTCCACATCAAAATCACTAGGCGACCTTTTTCTAATCAATCCGTTGAAATATTTATATACATTTGCATTAGGCATTGATGCGAAATCGATTCATTTTTGTTTCTGCCTATACTATCGCATGTCGTCGCTTGAATGCAGAACTATTTCAAGTCCAAAAAGGTCAGTTCAGAGCAGAACATTTCTTTTGAATTTTTTTATTACAGTGTTAACCTGGGTAAAATTCGAAAAAAATTCCATCTTGTACTATGACTTGGACTCACTTTTCACTTTTTTCTTAACAAGAAAAAATTATATTAAAAAAAAAACGAGTAGTGTACATTGTGCATCATATTTCTGAAAAATTCTTGAGGGTGTGCCATCAACGAATTTTCTTTCATTTCCTTTATTTTCTAAAATTCCAAATATGTCGATGAAAAAATTGTAACATCTGATTACCCGGTAACATTGTTTTCTATTGAAAACAGTTGTTTCTTATAATGTTTGTATAGAAAATTTCTCTGCAAAATCCATCATATATTACTCTTTCTGGGATTTTACCGAGTGAAAGAGGAGCCACTTATGGTCAGTTTGATTGAAGGCGTGAAGTCCCAGTTCTAACAGCTCGTAGCAGTTCGGGGTAGTGTTGTGCAACTTGAATACATTTCAGTATCCGGTACTGAAGTATTATGTATTGGATAAATTCATTGGATAGTTAATTGGTATCCAAATTTATACTTACAAAAGTCATACTAAAAAGATAGGTTTCAGAAACCAATTAGTCGAATTAATTTTTTAATTCAACAACAAGAAAAATTTTGAATTTATTCGAAAAATGGGAATATGACCTCTGAATGTGAAAGAACCAAAAACAATGATAAATCTTCTGGATTTCGAGAAAACGTGAATTTTTCGACATTTTCACGAATTCTCCAAGGTTCCTGAAAATTTAGGAAGCTGCATTTTTGACCATGAGTACTCTACTGACAATCATCATATCAAAAATGTAGCTCTTTCCGGAAAAAAGTGATTCCAGACCTTCGTTTATTGGACTATTCAAGGAGATCTGTCCCAAACGAACAGCCCTAAAAAAACTGTCAGAAATATGTACAAACTTCCAATAAAATATTTCAATAATTGTTCCATCACGTTTGGATGACCGAAGACGCGATAAGAGACCTTATGGTTTTACCGAATATTGATATTCGGTTTGAAAGTAACGGAGGAAGTAATTATTGTCAAACTTTACCTGATCCCGGGTATTCTACTGAACACGTTCCTAGTTCTTTCCAATGAATAGAAAAATATCTTGCATTGTTGATGATGAAGTGAAAGTGGTTCGAGTCGTGGTGTAGAAAAAATATTTCGGAGAAATTAATTCCTACATTAATGAACTTTCAGTTTAGAATGAATTTTTTCTTTGTCTTCAAGCGAGGGTTTTGTCGATTAGAGTTTCTGCACAACATTCTGCTGAAGGTCTCCCGAATATAATTCCCGATATAGATTATTTGCAAGAATGTAAAGTATTATAATTGAAATAATACATTAAATCATCATGATTGATGATTGATGAGTTAGAATAAATAATTCGTTGCATCAATATCAGTAGAAAATATCGAGAGCATATTATATATTTTCATAATGGTTATGTTATACATTTAATCATTATTTAATTTCAATATTTTTTATTGCTCCGGTTGTGTACCATTAGGTTATTGTGTACTGATAATGCGTTGTATAGAGATGAATCACTGATTATTTGAATGATTACTTTTGATTAGAATATTCCTCACTAGCTATAAATTAGGCTTAGTAGGTACGTTATATTCATATTAGAAATATAATTCGTTGAATTATATTCAATAATTTGATTATATGTTTTCAGAAGAAATTATTGAAATGACATGTTACATGACCTGGACCTGCTCTAAAAACAAAATAAAATAAAACCACATTGCCGAAACAGCTTATTCATTCTATGAAATGAAAGTATTTTTACCTGAAGGTTTAGTAAAAATCTGGCGTACATTGTGAAATGCTAGAGTCTCCTTTCTATATGCAATTATTCGTAGCAAAAATTATTCAAGATTTCAGTTACCAACGCATCTATCTGGTTCTGAACTCACTGCACGGCCAATTTCAAATGAAAAGTACTTCTCCCGTACTTTCACTTTTCTTCTATTCAAAATCATCGCTTGATAAACGCGGTTTGATCTATAACATCTATGAAGATTTCCAAATTCACAGATTCACAAACAAAGCTATTTTAAATTAATTTTGTTTGACAGGTATACCAATACAACATGGAACATGTAGACCGTATTTAGTTATTAAAACATTTTGTTTAGGAATCATTCGTTTTTTATGAATTTGAGTATTCATCATGATCAATAGAAATATATAAATTCATTCAATCTTTGGATCCCATATGAAAGTATCCAGAATTTCTACAAGATGAGAACACAAAATTTGTATAAGTCGAAATTATTTCTAGTTAAAACCCAGGGTCAATCGGCATCTAATGACCGGAGAAGGTTGTGATAACCAGCTTAACCATTTGTGCCTAGCAGATGTTAAGTGGCTTAACGGAAGAATGCAGTCTTGTTGAGAATGAAATACAAAGACCATATCTGTTTAAATATGAAGTTCCTGATTCTATTTTTTCTGAGTTTATCATTGGAGCACGATATCCAATTCGAACATGAGTGATATATTTAAACATAAGGGATACAAATAATGGTATCTTTATCTATACAGGGTTATTTTTTCAAGTATTTCATTTGAATATTTTCGGAGAAGAAATTGTAATACAAATTCAAGATTTTGCATTTTTGTTTCAGACTACATGAATTCGAATTGTAATATATTTTCAAGCGAAATCTACGTCCGCCGTTACCAATGAATATATTAAATTAAATAGAATTGATTCATTCGAACTTGAGAACTGGCTCTATACAGGGTGACACAGACTCATGGTACACCCCCATATTCTTCCTTGTTTCTGTAGCTACATTTCTGAAATTTGGAACATTGAATATACTAACTATAGGGCACTTTTTGACATATTTAGAAAAAAATCCAATCACCGGTTTTCCCGGAAATGATATCAACTTTGGATTGAACCGAGAAGATACTTAAACATGTCTTAACTCCATTATCGTGTTCGTATTGGTTATACAGAAAAATAGTTGATATGGATGAATACCCCACCGATGGTACTTTCGAATGACGTCAGAGTACCTTTATGCTACCATTTGGCAAAACGGTGTTTCGAGTGAAAAAAGGTTTTGGTTTACTTTTTTGGCACGTATTTCGAACCACGATACTTTTTAAATCGAAGTGTAGCATTATTTTGATTTTTTGGAATAATTTTAGTTTATGGCTCTCTAGATCGAAGAATAAAATGGGCGTTCTGATTAATCAAATATCAATTATGAGGTATCATTAGATTGAGAAAATTATAGAGATTTCAAAAATGTCAAAATATACCGGGTGTCCCATTTGAAAATCGAAAGTTGATGTCATTTCCGGAAAAACTAGAAAATGGATTTTTCTTCTGAATATTTCAAAAAGTGCCCTATAGTGAGTTTATTCAATGTTCCAAATTTCAAAAATATAACTACAGAAACAAAGGAGAAAATGGAGGTGTACCATGAGTCTGTGTCACAATGTATATAGGGTGTACCAAGTTCGACGGCCTATTAGGCGTTTCTAGAGAACTGGACCTATTTGAAATCTGAAAATTGGGATTATATTATTGTTTGACATTATCTACCGCTCTAAAATATTCTTGGAGAACGACCACTTTTAGTTATACAGGGAGTGAACAAAAAATTTTCAAAAATTTTCTTTTTCTGTTTTTTTGTTTTCGAATTTGATAGAGTATGCAATTGCATTCGTCAAAATATCGAGAACAAACTGAAAAAAAAAGGGGGATAAGTGTATTCGGTATTATGTTTGTTATTCCTAACCTAGATATCGTAAGCACAAACTGTTTTCACATTTTTGAAGGCGAAGACTGTGGAAATATTGTACAATGTCAGAATTTTGAATAACCCGTGTTCCAAATGTTGGTTCAAAAATTGAGGTCAAAATTGGCTCATAACTTTCGTTTTTCAAATTAGAACCCAATTTTTTTATGATCGCGTTGGATGCTGCGAAGAAAAATGATGATATGTTGATGCTCCTAAAATCACTAATTCTTGAGTTATCCAGGATTTTCTGTTTCTATTCATGAAATCTGTTTTAGATCAACAATGATAAATGAATTCAGAAAAGAGGAAGTCACTAGTGAGTTATTTGAGTAATTTATCTTATGACCAAGGTCATTGTTGATATGAAACAGATTCTATGAATTTGACGGTACGTACGACATGAAATCAGGAAATCCTGAATAACTCAAGAATTATTAATTTTAGGAGCATTAACATGTTTGAACATTATCATCATTTTTCTTCGCACAATCCAACGCAATCATAAAAAAATGGGGTTCTAATTTGAAAAACGAAAGTTATGGGTCAATCTTGATCCCAATTTTAGAACCCTGTGACGGGTTTTTTCAAAATTCTGAAAATGTACAATATTTCCACATTCTTCGCCTTCAGAAACGTGAAAACAGTTTGTGCTTACGATATCTAGGTTAGGAATAACAAACATAATACCGAATACACTTATCTCGATGAATGCAACGATTTGAGTACGAATGTATTCAGAATTGCATACTCTATAAAATTCGAAAACAAAAAAAAAAACAAAAAAATTTTTTGGAAATTTTTTTTTCACTCCCTGTATAACTGAAAATGGTCAGGCTCCAAAAATATTTTAGATCGGTAGATCCTGTCATACAATAATATAATACCAATGTTCAGATTTCAAATAGGTCCAGTTCGCCAGAAACGCCTAATGGGCCATCGAACTTGGTACACCCTGTATACTGTCCCCAATTTTTTTCATGTCCCCGAACTTCTTTTCACTGTCCCCGAAAGTACGTTAAGTGTCCCTGAAAGTAGCTTTACTGTCCCCGAAATGCAAATGTCCCCAATCTGATACTTAGACATATAGTTGCACTTTGAGGACAGTCCCCGATGTTCCATTTTGTCCCCGAAGTTACACTTAGCGAAACAAAATGTCCCCGAAGTGACACTTTGCCATACATATATATATATATATATATATATATATATATTATATATATATATATATAATATATATATATATATTCAGATAAGACTGCGATGTTCGGCCCTTCATTATTACCTGGCGCGTCAACAATGCAACCTTCAAACCTCGGCAACCCCTATTATGTCCAATTTTTTTGCAGGCAACCCTATATCAACGTGTTCACAATAAAACAGCGCTTATGCCGATATAATTTTTTTTCTATTATCACACCGGTGAAATTATCTCATTTCGACATACCCGTTTAAACCAGGCAACTAGTAGTTCGTCCAGGTAAATAACAGGCAACCCTATGTTTGCAGATTCTACATGTGTCATCCAGTATGAAATTTTCTTATTATCATGATGTTGCAAAATGTCATGAAAAATCATTTTTGAAAAAATAATTAGAAATACTCTGTCCAGGAATTTTTTAGGCAACCTTTTTTTATATATTATCTAACATCTGAAGTTTATTATGAAATAGGTTCTATTCTATTATCAGCTCGGTGAAGGTCGAGGTAGGTTCGCATCTCAGACTATCAGGGAATTTTTAAATTAAGTAGCAATGTCACCATCATAGTTATTAATATTAATCTATGGTCATCATGTATTGACAAATGTCAATTTAGAAATCAAAAATTCTTAAGATTCCGTAAAGCCCATGTTGAGAAATTGTCTGAAGCGGGACTCTGACATAAACTCCGAAATGTTGCAAAGCTTGTGAGTTCGAAGTGTTGTCTCTATGAAGTTTTATCGTTTCTCAAAGACATGAAGAAATGTTCGTTGCTTCTACCATAGAAATAATAATATAATCGCTCAGGATATATTTTACAATTATTGATAGTAGAGATGTTTGAATTTTCCTAACGAATTTCTTGCTCTGAAAATTGGGTGCATCCAATAACGTCAGGACCTCTGTGTTTCTGTCGACTTTTGACTTAATAACTTAACTCTAGAATATACAAGTCTTCCGAATTCATAGTATATTGCACTCAATGCTGAAAGAATAAGAACGTGGTCGTTTTCGAAGACAAACTATTGTCTTTGTATCGGGCAATCGGTTATATCACTGAATATAACGCAAGAATCCGCAACCGTCGCCGCTGCCAGTGGACGAACCCTGCAGCTCATTGCCGCCTGTGATGTAGCAGCTACAAACGTCTGTTTCGGGTGATCGCGAAGCCGCTTGAATACGCTTCCAGTGGACGACCGGGCACAGGCGGATCGAGAGGCAAAGCTCGTAGCCGCTCGTATACGCCCGCCTGAAGTCGCCTGTAGGGAACGCAGCTGGCAGCTGCATTGGAATACATTGCTTGGGAGTTGTAGCAACTTGCCGCACGTTTACGACCATTTCGCGAGAGCCATAACACGCTCGAAAACGCTTCCAGTGGACGACCGGGCGTACTCTCTTGTTCGAAATGACAAAAAAAAGTGCTAGTTTTTTGGACTCGTCGAGTCGACAAGGAGTAGTTTTTTGAAATGGATTTCGTCCTCTTTATTTTCAACTCTATATAAAGTTGTTTCGTCAGCTTTTCCCTATTTTCCTGGTGTTTTGCTTCATTGATGTTTCCAGGCTGATTTTCTACTAATTCTTCTACTCTCTTCTTGATATTAGCTTGTTCGAGTGCGACTCGTTGATGGTTTTCTGTGGTTGTGTGCTATAGCTTTTTGTAACACCAACTTTCTTCATACTGTCATGTCCAGCTCCAGTTCCAGACACGCTCTGATGATCCCCGATCAGCAACAGTTTTCGGAGCTTTTCGCAATCACCATATTTATAGGTTGGAATTTTTTTTCTTGTTTTGGGTTTGTAGTACAGAAACAAAAGCTGAAGGAGCCCCCACATTTGAAAATAGGAAAAAATGGAGGAGTAGTATGGGTAGTTGAGGTCGATGCATACCCCACTGATTGAGCTTGGCACGTAGCTACGGTCACTCGGCTCTGCTAGTCTACATTCAGTAATTTCTTGAAGGTATTTCTTGTACAAACTATCCTGAATTGAAATTTACTGTCACAACATAGCTGTGATTTGACACAATCCACTCTTGAAAATATCAAAATATGGTTATGTGCGTGCGTTCATGTAATCATTACAAAAAAGTTATGGTTGAAAAATCAGCTCCAGTAAAGGCCAAGAAGGAAGCTGAAATCCTCCGTAAGCAATACCTGGTATATTCCTCTGGATCAGACAATTTCAGAAATTTTTCAATTAGACTTACAATCTGTAGACTTTTAGATTTCATTTTGCTGATTCAGAGATTGATCATTAAAATTAACGATTTTACTAAGAAAACATACTGATGTGTAGATGTATTGTCCACAATGTAGCCACAACGACCCCTGTTCAAAATGATTGTTTTTTCGCTTTTCTAGATGCGATTGAGTTCAATTTGACTTGCCCTGAGGATGGCCGAAGGCTTGGCAGTTTTCAATGAAGAACTTTGACTGAGACCAAAAGAGACTTTTCACCCGAAAATTCTTTCTATCATTCACATCTTCCCTTTGAAGTTGGGATGATGATATAAAAGCATAATCCTTTGTCTTCTACATTTTCTACAAGTACGTTTGTGATTAAGCCTAGACGACACGGTCCTGCTAGACTGGCCTCATTCTTCAATATATTTATGAAATTTGTGCTTTTATGATATCCCTTTTAAAAATTCAGGCATCAGCGTCGCACATTGCTCTACTTCTCGCAAAACTGTTTTTGAATATATGTCATTATTCAATCAGCTGAAAAGAGTGGGTCCATCCAAGAAGTATTATAATATTTTTCACAAATAAACATTTCCAGTTCCATGAAACTTCGTCCGTTGCATGACTACACTGATCCCTGTGCAGCTGATGAAACAGGTTATCAATATCCAGGACTGGACTCTATTTTTTTAATATTAAACTGCTCGTCACAAGAAACGTTAATAGTGAAATTTGGCATCAACTTTCACTTCTCATAATTTCTAAAATACTGAACGCATTTTAAATTGCAGCCCAGATTTCAAAAGCTCTTTTCATCGACTATCGAATCATTTCTTACTGCTCCTTTAAGATTGATCAGGATCAAAGATACAGGGTGAAACAAAATTTTGTGCATGTTTAACAAAAATTTCTCCACCCCCACATTTTGTCCGAAGACCACGTTGCTCTTATTTCATGCGGTCATTTTATAAATAGCAACCATACCTCGGAACATTTTTGAGTTTTTGCCAATAACTACAGGGGTTTCGGAAAAAAATATATTTTTTTTTTTTTTTGTTTTGAACTGACTAATTTTGGAAAAGTTTTACAAATGGACACTCCATTCGTGTTGTAGGAGGTACCAAGTTACCCAAAAACAATCAATAATTTATTACTTTTGAACTTACGGTCTATGATAAAAGTTTGAAACCTTAGCGAACAGAACATTTATACAGCTTATTAACAACAACAAAAAAACATCATACATTATTAATATTTTGTTGGGCCTCCTCTGACCGTTAAGACTTCAACCACTCGCCTCGGCATACTGTCCACTAAATTGCTTATGGAAAATTGGGGAATAGCCTCCCATTCACGTAAAACTGCATTCGCCTATTCATCCAAATTTTGAAATTGGTTCCCTTGCCTATTTAATTGCAACTTTAACTCACTCCAAACGTGTTCGATTGGACTCATGTCAGGTATACCTACCTGAAACAACACGAAGCACTGCTTAAAGGCCTCCCTGAGATGCCTTAAGTTTTACAAATGGAGGCTCCATTTGAAAAACTTTTCCAAAATTAGTCAGTCAAAACAAAAATGCAAAAAAAATATTTTTTTTTCCGAAACCCCTGTAGTTATTGGCAAAAACTCAAAAATGTTCCGAGGTATGGTTGCATTTTGTAAAATGACCGCATGAAATAAGAACAACGTGGTCTTCGGACAAAATGGCGGGGTGGAGAATTTTTGTTAAACATGCACAAGATTTTGTTTCACCCTGTATCTTTGATCATGCTCAATATTGAAGGAGCTGTAAGAAATGATTCGATAGTCGATGAAAAGAGCTTTCAAAATCTGGGCTGCAATTTAAAATGCGTTCAGTATTTTAGAAATTATGAGAAGTGGAAGTTGATGCCAAATATCACTATTAACGTTTCGAGTGACTAGCAGTTTTGATACCGTTAATCATGAAGAAAATCACCCTGTAGATGGAACAGTCAGCAAACTTTTCATGGAAGTTAACACAATATTGAATATCCTTCCAGAAAGAGGTCATGAATTCTCGAGGATTCAGAAAAAAAACTAAATTTCGGTTCTCGGATATGAACCATTGGACGGCTTGAATTTCATAGAAAAACCATCTCGAAATGTATGAGAGGTTGAACTCAAAAAGATCTAATCAGTTTAGTTGAAGCAATATAAAATTATTTCAATTTCCAGGGAAGTACTCTCATTTCAGATTGTGGTTTTCAATAGCTGATAGAATCTCCCTCCCGACTGGCGAAAAAAATTTCCTTGGAACACACCATTCAACCTTATCTCGTTATCAGTTCGATTTTAGTTTTGTTCATACAAAAATTTGACAAAACAAATTTGTTCTTCATCATTTGCACTTAATTTGTTACTGAACGTTTGAATGAGACGAATACCTTGAAAAAATAAATTAATTCAACCAGTTGAAATATTTCTTCGATCCTTTCAATCAGAGTAATTTGTCTCAGATCAGGTAGTAAAAAATACTGAATTGGAATGTTTTCATTGTGCTAAGGAGGCATTATTATATCGAAGGAGTAATGAACAGGGTGTCTGAAAACTAGCGAATCAAACGTTCAAGATTACCGGATCTATTGCCCGTAGACTTCTTTCTCATAAGGCTACATGCGAGAATTAGTTCTTCTTCTTCTTTCTTACATGGGATCTCCAGTCATGTAAGTAGGCGTCTGCCTGTGTATTCATCAATCAGCCTCTTCTAACGTAGATGTCCAACATTCTCTCCAGCGTTTCGGCGGTCTTCCTGGTGTTCTCTTTCCCATTGGTTTAGTGTGCTTTGTAACTTTTATCGCTCTACTATCCGGCATTCTCTCTATGTGTCATTCCAGTATCTTCTTCTCTGCCTCACAAACTTTCCCACGTCCTGTATCTTGCTTTGTTCTCTGAGTTCCTCGTTTCTCACTCTATCCAGTAAGGTTTTTCGATGTATCCATCTCATTATCTTCATTTCCACTGTTCCCATCATTTGAGTTGTTTTTGAGGTGTCAGGTCTTGTCTCGGCAGCATAAGTTATGATGGGTCGGATTGCCGTTAATATTAGTTCCAGGGAGCAAATAAAAAAATAATTGAATCAGACATTTCGATTATTTTTGTGAATGATTCACTTTTGTTTTTTTTTTCTTCTTACTTTCCAAAATTATGTAAGGGAACAGTTCTCCTTCTATCAACAAAAAATTAATCCAATGTATTTCAATGCACTTACAACAAAAAATTATCTGTCGATATCGAAAATTTCTGGACAGTAGGTACCGAATGACTGAAAATGATATATATATATATATATATATATATATATATATATATATATAAATATATATATATATATATATATATATATATATATATATAAACACAATATAAGGATGAATAATAGGGATCGGTGAAGTACATGGAAAAGATTTAACGGTTCATTTTCGTTTCAGAGGGTTATGTCCGTTAAATTTTTTCCATATATATATATATACAATATAAGGATAAATAATATATATATATATATATATACAATATAAGGATAAATAATGAGGGATCGGTGAAGTACATGGAAAAGATTTAACGGACATAACCCTCTGAAACGAAAATGAACCGTAGACAGCTGTTTCGGGCTTTCGGCCCTCATCAGTACGGTGAAAAGTTGGAAATTGAAATCACATAACGGAGTCAACACAAGGGCTGGCTCCTTGTGTTGTGTATAATTCACTAGTTCACGAAAATAACAATTTAGCTCCCATTCAAAAGTTTCAATTATTAAAATCCTACCTACGAAATGACGCACTCGCTGTCATATCAGGATTCCAATTATCAAATAATAATTATAGTTCAGCTTATGAAGCTCTAAAATCTCGTTTTCAAAATCCCCGCCTATTAGCAACCATGTATTTGAATAATATTTTTCATCACGAGTCTTCAACGGGTAATTCAGTCTCCAATTTGAAGGAACTGTCATCAATAATATATAGTAAACATGGCCGATAAAGAAACTGCACGTGATCGTGAGCTCCTAACTCGAGAGCTCAATAAGTTGAATAAATCAGTCATAGTTGACATTCTAGTGACTAAAATCATCCCAAGTGATTTGTTGAACAGTTTTCTTACAAATCTGATTTTTCCCGGTTCAAATGAAAAAGAATTATGTGATTCCGATAATCCAGGAAAGGAGTCTGTCAACGATTTCAAATGTAGTGAATTATACGTTTCAATGAAAAGTGAAATTGATACATGAAAACATTAGTTCAACATCTAGAACTACGAATTCGTGATCAGTCTGAAATTATATCAATGCTAAAATCAAGGGACAATTCGATTCTTACTGAAAAAGTAAATATGAAATCAAGAAATTATTCTTCACATACTGATGTAAATAAAGTTGATGAAGTTGCATCGGTTGGAAAAGGACGTCAATATTCAGATGTTTCTGTTAACACACATGAGACACATCAAACGTCAATCTTAGAAGGTTCGCAAAATGTAAACAATGTGAATCGTGATAAACAAGGCGTCCAAAGATCATCTTCAGTAAATGGAGGCAATTTAGATCAGGATGGATTCATCCAAGTAAAAAGGAAGAAACGTAGGGGTAGAATTGGTACCGCAGATGTCTCTACGTCTTTGGAACCGGAATCCCGTTTTGAAGGAAGTGCAGATCCCGAAAAGAAAAAAGTAGGGGTTTTTTTGAAGAGGGTAAAGGATGATACTTCTCCGGATAAAATACAGAGGTATTTAACTAATGTGTTGAAAACCAACCAAAAAGATGTATTTGTTAAAAAGGTCGATACATATCATAAAATTAATGATAACAATTGTTTCTTAGTAGGAGTTGATCCTAAATATAAACAAACAATTTATAATGACGATTCTCTGTGGCCTAAAGGTGTAATTTACCAGCGCTTTAACTTTGTTAGAGGACAAAAATTCCTAGATAACCAAAAATATAAAGTAAGCGAGGATTCTTCTCGACAACAAAACTTAAAACCATCTTCTTTCTTAGAAATACCCAATGTTTAGTGCGCCCTGATATGCAACTTATTGTTTCACATCAGAATATACAATGTATTTCAAACAAAATTTTCGAGTTGGAATTGACTTTTCATTATTCCGATTTTATTTTAATCACTGAACATTGGTTAAAACAGGATGAATTATCATGTCTCGAGTTGAAAAATTTTTCACTGTGTTCTTCATACTGTCGCACCACCTTTATTCATGGGGGTACGGCTATTTATGTAAATGATAGACTTTCAACTGACTGTAGTTCATTTAATGTCAGCGAATTCTGTAAGGAGGGTACTCTTGAATGTTCTGCTGTAATGTTGAAGGAATATGAACTTTAACTTATTGTAATATATCGGCCCCCTAGTGGTGATTTTAACGAATTCTTATTGTTACTAAGTGGTTTACTTGACTGTGCATCTTCATCTCGAGTTAAAGTGATTATTGGTGGAGATTTTAATCTAGATTTTTTAGTGAGAAGTTTACGACTTAACCTTCTTGATGATTTACTTGGGTGTTATGAAATGAAAAATACAATTTCCATTCCAACTAGAGTTGCCCAATCAACCAGCACTTGTTTAGATAATTTTCTGGTAACTTTTGATGTTGATTATGAAGTTGATGTTAGAGATTTCAACTTATCGGATCACTATTGTCAAATAATACGGTTGCAGGTTAACAGCATAAATATAAAACCTGATGAGTGTGTATGCATGAGGGATATGAATGATAATAATGTCCGCGTTTTTAAAAGTTTTCTTTTCAATGAATCTTGGGATATGGTATATACTGAAGGGGATGCCAATAATGCATTCGAGGTATTTTCAGATATATTATTCTACTTCGCCGACTTATCTTTTCCTGTCAGGCATATTAAGATCAACAAAGCCAAAATTATTAAATTGTCTGAAGAATTATTAGAACTGAAAAAAAAGGTAAATCTCTACACCGATCTTGCAAAACATGATAGTAAGTATGTAAACACACGCAAAAAAGTTACTGATTTGTACAGGAAGAGACTAAGGGATTCAAAAAAGGCAGAAATTGAAGATAGGATACGATTTTCTGAAAATAAGACTAAAACTATGTGGCAAATAATAAATAAACTCAGGAAAACTGATAGGAACAATAACATTGAGATGGTAGATCATAATGGGAATGTTATTTCTGATCAATGTATGGTTGAGAATTTCAGCACTCAATTTGATATAAAATTACCTAATGTTAATAAAGACTTTAACTTCTCTGATTCCATGATTCCATTCAGTCATGTTTCCTTTTTCATGCATCCTATTAGTTCTTTTGATGTAGTAAAGATGATCCAACGTTTAAAGAATTCTAATGCTGCTGGCCACGATGAGATTTCTAATAATTTATTAAAAAAATGCAAATATGAAATTTGCGATATTATTGCTCACTTAATCAATCTTTCTGTTAAAAATGGTGTTTTCCCTGATTCTTTAAAATTGGCCAAGGTTTTTCCTGTTTACAAAAAACGTGATAGAAATTTATACTCCAATTATAGGGCCATTAGTTTATTATGTAGCATATCAAAACTGTTCGAACTGAATATGAAAGAGCAGATAGTATCGTTTTTTGATGGTCAGGGTTTATTTTCTCAGAGTCAACATGGTTTCTTAAAGGGCAGGAGTACGGAAACAGCTTTATATGATTTTACTCAGAATATTGTTAACAGTCTTGATGGTAAATTTAAAATGGGATGTTTGTTCGTTGACTATTCCCGTGCTTTTGATTGTGTTGATCATCAGCTGTTATTGCTCAAATTGCAAAGATGCGGAATACGAGGACTTCCATTAAAACTTTTCGAATCATATTTGAAAGATAGGCGGCAATTTGTTGTTGTGAATAATATTAGGGGTCAAAGTATAAATGTTGAGATGGGAGTCCCACAGGGATCCATTTTAGGTCCAATATTATTTTTAGTTTATATCAATGATCTGCTGAATTGTTTGAATAATACATTCAATAATATTTTTGTAATTGCATACGCTGATGATACGAATGTACTTATGAAAGTTAATGATTATGGTAGATTAGCAGAGTTAACTGAAGAGATTTACCTATATATTTTAAATTGGTCGAGAAAAAATATGTTATCCCTGAATATTGACAAAACAGTTATTATGAATTTCAACATCAAGAATATCAATGGTCAATTCTCAATTTTCAATGCTGATGATGAGTTGTATCTAACCACAACGGACACAGTAAAGTTTCTCGGTATTTTGGTTGATGACAGATTGCACTGGGATCCACAAATTGATAATCTCTGCGAAAGACTTAAAAGAAGTTGTTATGCGCTCAAGTTCATGTCCAACTATTGCAATATAAGTATGCTACTAAGCCTATATTATAGCACTTTCAACTCTCACTTTAGATATGGGATTTTATGCTGGGGAAACTGTACTACAGCTAATAGGGTCTTCATTCTGCAGAAGTTTGCAATAAGAATCATAGCAAATTTAAAATATAAGCAATCATGTAGGGAGGCTTTTCATGATTTAGGAATTTTGACATTGTCTAGTCTTTACATATATGAAGCATGTATTTATGTTTACAAAAACAAGCGCTCACTTTCTGAGAACAGGGTTGATCATGCGTACTCAACTCGGTTCAAATCGTCACTGCTACCAGTGCAACATAGAACCACCTTCTACCAGAAGAGTTTCATATACATGGGTTGCAAGTTCTTCAATGCACTTGACTCTGACTTACAGAATGCACGTTCTATATCTGTTTTCAGAATGAAACTGAGACGCCTTTTGATTGAGAAAACTGTATATTCTTTTGATGAATTTTTTGAATTGTAATTTGCTTTTTTTTCCTATTGACTTTTTCTGTGTTATTGTTCTTGTAACATTTTAATTGCAGAAATAAATTTATTATTATTATTATTATTATTATTATTATTATTAATGCGCCGTGAACGCAATAAAGGCTCTAAATATACCGAATTTAGCAGATTTCTTATTTTTCTCACTCGCACTTCGTAACCTTGATCCTCACACTAGAAAGGCATTCGAAAGACAAGTAGGTTCGTCGGAAATTCCAGAGTACAAAACATTAATAGATTTTGTAACTCAACAATTGAAAGCTCAAGAATATTGCGAGCAGAACTCTTCAAAATCTGCAACTTTAAATCGATTCATGAACTCTAATAAAAATAAGAGTCAAAACATGCTGAGCACCAACTCTGCATCCACCTCTCGGAATCAAAGTTCCCGTAATCAAACAACGTTCCGAAAATTCCGTTGTCCTAAGTGCCACGATGCTCACCCTCTGTTCATCTGTCCTCAGTATGTTAGTATGCTTAGGAAGGATAAATTTTAATTTTCGAGAAACTCAAAACGATGTTTCAATTGCCTCGGTCTCCATAATTTCAAAGATTGCTCTTCCAAAAAGTCATGCAAAGTTTGCAAATCAAATCGCCACCACACTAGTCTTCATCAAGATAACGAATCTCGCAACAAAAATTCCGTCTCTGAAGATTTTCATGTAGGTAATGGGTCAAATAATTCTGACCGCGAAACAACCAATTCTAATCAACGCTCTCAAGCAACCAGTTCAAATGATACTCTAAGTTCATATTATGTCAATAAGAAATTCGAGTCCATCGGTCAGGTACTTTTGGGTACCGTCCAAGCAAGAGTGAAATCTGTCGACGGTTCAATGATTTCTATGAGAGCTGTACTGGATCCAGGATCACAGATTTCAGCAATCAGTCTCCAGCTTGTTCAACGCTTAGGATTTAAAATTGATCCAGTCAATGTTTCTATTTCAGGCATTGGACAAACAAATGCGAAACCTTTAGGTCTAATTAACTGTAGGTTATACCCCAAATCCGGTACAAACTCTTTCAAAGTAAAATGCACCGTATTACCGAACATCACGAATAACTTACCTTCGGTTTCTTTATCTGACGAAATCCTAAAATCATATAAAGAATTAATCCTGGCTGATGAAACCTTCCACGTTTCACAACCAATAGATATGCTCTTGGGGGCAGATACTTATTCTATCGTATTTGATCGTGGAGGCCTTAGAACCTTGCCTGGCTTCCCGGCTGCCGTTAATACATTTTTTGGTTGGACTATCATCGGTCCAATTAGCGATGCAATTTCTTCTAACAAATCAATTCTGTTCACACAATCTGATCTGAGTGATCAGATACAGAAATTCTGGAACCTGGAAGAAGTTTCGGATGTTTATATGCTTGATCCCGATAATGCATATGTCGAAAACCATTTTTCATCGACTCATTCTCGCGACAAGAACGGTCGTTATATTGTTTCCTTGCCATTCAAATTAGAAAATACGTCTCCAAAACTGTTGTACGACTCAAATCGCTCTTTCAAATCATTTCTGTCTTTGGAAAAACGGTTATTGGAAAGTTGTGATTCGTACAATTCATATAACAAGTTCATGACTGATTATTTAAAATTGGGTCATATGTCACCTGCTAAAATTTTTAATAGCTACGTTATTCCGCATCATGTAGTGCGTAAAGAGTCCAGCTCGTCAACTAAATTTCGGGTTGTCTTCAACGCATCCGATACCGATTCATCGGGTCAATCTCTCAATGACTATTGAGCGGTCCTAAATTACAAAAGGACATTAAAATCATTCTGTTACGTTTCAGAATGTACCCTATAGCTATTTCTGCAGACATCGAGAAAATGTACCGTCAAATTCTTTTAAGTCAGATTGATCGCGAATATCAACACATATATTGGCGTTCGTCTCCATCTGAACCTGTAGTGGAATACGAATTAAATACCGTTACTTACGGTTTGAAACCTTCGGCCTTCTTAGCTATTCATGTATCGAACCAACTTGTTTGTGACGAGGGAGTATGCTACCCCAAAGCATCTCAAGTTGTTTTAAACGATATATATGTCGATGACATTATTACAGGCGACTTTGAAGTACATCAAGCAATTGAATTGCGAAATGAACTTCAGGAACTATTGAAGAAAGGATGCTTTTCTTTGAAAAAATGGTCTAGTAACAGTCCAGGTGTTCTGACGGGATTACCTATTGATCATATCGAGTCGCAAGTCGCTTCCGACGATGATTCGGTCGGAGTTAAAATCTTAGGCTTGAGATGGGTTCCCAACTAAAAGATCGGTTTCATCTTATATCGTATTTTTGATCCAGTTGGATTTTTGGCTCCCGTAGTAGTTTCAATGAAAATTTTCATACAGAAAATGTGGACGGAAAAACTAGGTTGGGATGACTCTATGCCCACTTCTTGTACTGATGAATGGTCAAGACTAGTTGATAACATTCAATCACTGTCGAATATAACGATTCCAAGTTGCATTATTTCGTCACCTCAATGTCAAGTCATTCTGGCTGGGTTTTGCGACGCATCAGAGAAGGCTTACGCAGCCACTGTGTATCTATCAGTGTCTATAAACAATTGCATCTCATCACATTTATGGGCTGCTAAAACTAAAGTTGCTCCTCTAAAAACAATGTCCGTTCCTCGCTTAGAATTATCTAGTGCGGTTTTGTTGGCCAAACTTGTAAAAAATATTTTGAGTCATAAATTTCCTGTTCCAATCAACGAAGTTCGATTGTACTCAGATTGTACTCAAGATTATTGGAACAGTAGTTCCAATAATCAATCTTGTGTGATTTTTTAAAAACGGCTAAGGCCTGATCTCTCTCTTGCATCAGAAGGCTTCGTGATTTTTCAGGTTATAGTAATAAGAAGCTTCGAAACAGGACAGTCTCTACCGTTGAAGCTGAGAAAAAACTTATTTGTGAACAATTTTCTAAGATATGTAATGATACTACTGGAAGACAGCATCTTTTGAGTGCATGTCAGGTAAGATTTGGTAATAGCTCCTTCAAATTTTTCATTGTGGATGTTGACAGCGTAGGTAAGATCACTGTGAGCCTTGAGACTAGTGCCTGTGATGCAGACCGTATATCGGTCTCAATGCTCAAACAATATAAATATGCTGTTATTGTCCAAATACGTTTTCATTTAATAAAATTTTATTTTGAAACATCGGGATTTCCTTTTGCTTGGAAGAAAGCATTGACGATTCCGTTTCCAAAGGTAAGTAATCCAACATCGTTGAATGATCTGCGACCTACTAGCATACTCTGTGCTTTATCTTAAATTGTGAACGAGATATTCTTGATAATGGTGTATTTGTTGAAATATTATTTGGACTGTTTCCAATATCAATGTGGTTGGCTTCTACCGACGTTTCGGCAAGCTTTTGCCTGCCGTCTTCAGGGTGTTGATCCTGAGAAGGACTGGTTTTTACCAAATTTGTTCTGTCTGGACTTGTTCCATACTTCTTCAATTTCGTGATTATAGTGTGGGGATTCGAACACGAGATATCAGAGGTGCAATTTTTTCCGAGTGGTTAGAGTGAGTGGAATTTCGGAAATTGCACCTCTGATATCTCGTGTTCGAATCCCCATACTATAATCACGAAATTGAAGAAGAATGGAATAAGTCCAGACAGAACAAGTGTGGCAAAAACCGGTTCTTCTCAGGACCAACACCCTGAAGACGGCATTCGAATGCTTGCCGAAACGTCGGTAAAAACTTTATCTTAAATATTGGAAAAAGTTGTTTTTTAATAGTTATTTCTCTATCTGGAAGAAAATAAGTTGTTACCAGAGAAAAAACTAGATTTTGTAGATCCCATAGTTCCAGCACTGCCTTGGCAGCGGTCATTGGTGGTATCCTTTTTCTTAGAGACAGCGTTAGAACGGTTGGCTTAGCTCTCCTGGATTATAGTAAAGTTTTTGACACCGTTGATTACAAACTTTCATTAACCAAGTTAAGATCTTATGGTTTGAAGGAATGTGCCGTTAGACTATTGAGTAGTTATCTTGAGGACAGAGAACATAGAGGGAAGGTGCATGGCGAACTTTCAGCCATGAACATAATTCATTTAGATATGGAAAGTGTCTTCCGGGCTTATAGACCGTGGTCTATTAAGAATAATTTCACTTAATTTTTCGCCTACAACTGCGGTAGGCATATTCAGAGGATTCTTGGTCTAAGATTGTACCTCGAACACTGAATTTCTGACACTGGTCAGTGTGAGACCACACTGGTCAGTATCAGAAGTCAGCGTTCGAGGTACTATCTTCGACCAAGAATCCTCTGAAGATGCCTACCGCAGTAGTAGGCGAAAGGTTAGGTGTAATTATTCCTAATGGACCACGGCCCGGACGACTCTCTCAATATCATTATATCCGGTCGTGAAAGCCTCAAACTATTTAATAATTCATGTGCCTCGAAAACTACCCAATATATGTGCAGAATTACAGGGAAAAGTATTAGAGGATCCTCAGATACCTCCTCAACAGCATGCCATGTCGAAACGTCGTGGGTGTGGAATTTATTTCAGTACAAAAAGAAGGAAAACAAACAATTGCTGTTCGAAGTGCAAAATTCCCATATGTCTGAAATGTGCCTCATTGCTATATTCAAACTGCATTTATATATTAGCTGTTGATTTTTTTTTAATGAATCATTAGAAACAAATTCGAGTTCGTTTATCGAATGAAACGGCTTTCTTTTTGTATTAAGTTTTTTGGAATTATTTTGTCGTGGGTCCCAAGGACCCGGTCGTAGTACTTGGGTAGTAGTACTTACGGGTTAAATAGATAACCTCTTACCTCAGCTGCATAGGGATCGTTGTAGTTTTCTTACGAACTAAATATCGTAGATTTGTATTTATTCGTTCGTCAAATAGAGCATCTTAAAATATGGTGCAAAACTGGAAATCACTCTACATATCTAGATTGCCATCGCAATTTTAAATTCGATCCAATAATTATGAAACGACAAACAAACAAATTCCTTTCATTGTAACAGTGTGCGTGTAGGTACTCTTGAAATTGAATTTATTCGAATGGAGCTCTCTCTATTGGTTTTCAATTATATTCAATGTTCACAATAAGTAGGCACAAAAACATGGTCATTCTCTATGATCGATTAAATCTTACATTTTCATTACTTTTTAATTCGGTTTTCTTGATACCTACCTAATTTGATATAAAGTACTCTGATTAACAGGATCTTATTCAAACCTTCAGTAATAAATGTAAGAATTATTTTCTTTCCTGCATCTTTTTGGATCGTTTCTTAATTTCCATGCAACAAATAATTGTATTTCATCAGAGTTTGAACTGATTAATATTCATTACTTGACGGCTTATGAACGTCGTTAATCCATTTTCATTCATAACTTGTTTAGAAATTTTAATGATCTTGGATTTTGGACGATTGCAAGCCAATCTCATGGGAGTTATCATTTCGTCAGATTTTCTCAAGTTTTCAGCAACAAAAGGCTTTGAATTTTTTATTTTTTCAGGGTACGTTCGAAAATTCATCAGTTAAAAAAAAGGGATAATCTTGATGTGGTCGGAAATATACCAAACTGATTCTTTTGCATTTGAATAATTGCAGCCACATAGTAATTTGAAAAATAACATACAACATTAAAACAAATGGAAGAACAATGTGAGCATCTACATATTAGAAGAATGTAAAAATATCCATTTCAACTAAAAAAGGACTATTGAAATGTTGCTTCCGTGCATTCAGTGGTTTAAGGATTAAATTTCTGTACCTTATTGGCAAACAATTCTGTTACTCCAGGAAGGAAACGTCAACCTGCAGACTCCCTTCTTTCTGAAAAGCATAATTTATTGATGCCAACAAACTTTTCTCTTTCAAAGAGAGAAAAAGTTTTTCCCCCTCGAACAAGAAATTGACCAGCCCGAGCGATTTTCCACATTGTCATTTCAAAGCCGAAAAATCGAGGTGTTAAGTTTTCATTGGACCACCATGTATATACATACCTCTTATGCATTTTAGCTTCCTGACTTCGTTGAAAAATTATTCAATTAACGTATCCTACTTTCATCAAGAACGAATTCAATTCAGTTTTCCATAACAGTAATTTAATCTGGAAATGCAAGTTCCGAACAAATACAAATGATTAATCTTGAGATCAGACCCCTTAAAACGTGACTTGGTATCTGATAGATTCTGTAGAATGGAAACTGAAATCAGTCCAGTTTGTTATTCCTAACGTAAAACCAATTTAATGAAGCTCTCTTCGACTTCTTACACGATTTATTCCAAGAATTAATTTAAGAACGTATCTTGATTTTTCTGTTAGACGGCATTAAAAAATTGAAGGCTCACCTTGTCAATTGGTCATTTAACGAATGGGAATCAATGCAAGGTCTTTCCTTCTCTCAAATCATTTCGAATTTCTACTATAGAACAAGAGCGAAAAAGTGACAATTGGAGGTTACTATAACAATGTATTTTCATTAATTTAAGTTTTCCTATTCAAGGAAATTTGAATCATTGTTTCATCATGTTGAACTCGAACTCCAAATCAGTGAAATAACTGAATCTCCCGAATAATTATTCAAATTTACACATAATTTATTCGAGAATTATCGATGTAGGTACTGGCTATGAAGTAATCTGTCTTTTCGTACAAGGTCAAGGCAGATTACTTCTCAACGTAATCTTAAGCAGGTATCATTTGGAGGAGAACGATATAAATACTCTGTCTGAGCAAGAAGAAATATATTCGTTTCTGAATCGAACAGAAAAGATATTCACCTCATTCATCATGTACGCTAAGGTGAGAAAAAACATTTGTCCATTCGTCACTGAAATTTCTACATGCTATTGAATATTTCAAGTGGCTCAATTCAGTGGCAATATCTGTTAATTCACATATTTGAAAATAAGTCATCATGATTGAAAAATGCAGACATACTATTTTGACGAGGGAAAATCCGTTTCGATTGATTTTTTTAATCGGAAAATCAAACGATTTCTATTATTCAGTATAAGTAGAATACAAGGCGGTTTGTTTTTCATTCCATACTAATCATAACATGTATTGGAAATATCTAAAAAAGGTTTCATGGTGTTGATGTAATTGAATTTTTTTTCAAGGTTGCCTTCTTCACCCTTTTGGCTGTTGCCTATGCTAATGCTGGTGTCATTTCCACGCACACTGTATCCAGCCATGGATCAGTCCAATCACACCCAACACCAGTTGTTCACGCCGTTCCAGTTGTGAAATCAGTTCCAGTAGTTCACACTGTTCCAATTGTTAAGTCAGTTCCTGTAGTGCACAGTGTTCCAATTGTTAAATCGGTTCCAGTTGTTCACGCTACCCCAGTGGTACACGCTGCTCCTATTGTTCCAGTTGTCCACTCTGCCGCTGTTGTTCACACCGCTCCAGTAATTGCTGTACATCATTAATTTCAGAAATACTTTCTTACTTCTTTGTAAATAGTTATTCATAAAATAATTATCCAAGACTACAAATATAAATCAGATCCTCCAATAAAGTTTTTTTGTGAGAAAAGCCCCTTCACCAAGTTCAGACTGTCATTGAAAAAATAACAAAATTTTTGAAATTGCAAATTTTTCGAAGTCAAAGTAAATATTCAAATATTTTCAGTGTGACACCAAAAAAATGACAAATACAGCTGACTATCATCTGCATAATAGTGTACCGAACAAGACATGATGTATTTGACGAACTGTGAAATATAAATTATAAAAAAAGTGGTCCCAGTATCGAGCCCTGTGGTACACCCCTGCAGATCTCTAAAAATGAAGACCTAGCACCTTCATAATGAGTAGCTTGTGATCTTCCTTCAAGGTAACCCTTGAGAAGAAGAATAGCTCTATCAGATAGACCAATATTAGACAAAATAGACAGCAGCATCCTGTGATCAACGGTGTCCAAAGTTTTAGAGTAATCAAGCAAAATGAGTAGAGTCAACTTACCCTCATCACAGGCCTTTAGAATGTCATCCGTGATATGTAACAATGATGTTAGGCAGCTGTGATCCCTCCTATACCCAGATTGTGTCATCGGTATGATATTATTATTATTATTATTATTATGTTCTTATATAAATGCTCCCTGAGTTGATGACAAATTAACTTTTCAAGTATCTTTGATAATGTGGGCAATATACTGATAATAATAATAATAATAACTCAACGATTAGACGAATAATGGCTAGAGATTAAATCGTTGGTGTGTTCAACACCAACCCCGGTTTATATCATCACCTCCAAATGAATTGTGAAAAAAAAAATAATATATATTTATTTTCAAAATAACAAAATGAAAACAAGTCATAAATTCATGATTGAACTAAATAAGAGGTAACATAATATAATCCCGACTCATACAATACAATATTTACAATAATCACTGAATTCAATTAACTGTTTACAATTATCGCAAATATCCTACTCTTGAATAATTTATGATCAGTTATATTCCTTACATTCTTCGGCAGATAATTGTACAATCTTATACACATCTAAAATAAGTTATGTCCAGTGAGGGATAATTTATGGTGAACAGGAAAAAAATATTCAAATATTCTCCTGGTAGCATTCAGATTTAAACAATCTTCAAAATAAAAGTTATTCTTATGAAAAAACAACAAGGCTCGATATATATATATATATATATATATATATATATATATATATATATATATATATATATATATATATTTATATTATATATTTATATATATATATTACAATATTGCGTCCATACATTGACATTGGGCCATACACAGTTGCGTCCTCAATGATACTGCGTCCGTATACCGGACGCAGCATTGTTTTTCTACAATATCTCTGATGTTTCAAGGTATTCAATGATGGGAGTTGCCGCTAAATGTGCAGTGTAATCAGAGCTTTCCTTGATAAAGCAATAAAATTCATTCATGACTTAATTAATGAGTTACAACATTTTTAAAATCGTATTCGCGGACGTAGCAACGTGTGGTCCCTGTAACCAATAGTATATTTTCAGTTCACGCAAATTCTGCTAAGAGGGCGCTTTGGATGGTGAAAGTTCATATACATCCAAATATACATGTTTCATTTAAAGTATAATGTTGCGTCCCCAATCTGGCATCAATGCACAAGAATACATGCGGTTCGGTCTTCATCCACATCTAAAATATTTCAACTCCCGCCGATTCAATGTCGCTTCGGCTTTCGGTGCACCGTTTGAAGAAGAAATACTGTTATCGTGTCCCAACCGAAATCGTTTGTGAGCATTGCACAATCTGAAATGTGTTAACGTTTTCAATCACTTTCTTTGAGAATCTGGTTTTTCGATATTTGTTTTCAGTCCTTTCAAAAAAGTTTATATTTTTTATCTCCTTTCTATCATTAGACATCTATACTTGATACACCTTATATGTTTTCTTTGAGTTTTGAACTGCTCATAATATGAAGTTGGATTCATTCAACTAATGAACATCAATATCATGAACTCAAATTGGTATGAGTATGATGGGGGAAACAATGAAATTTCATTTTTTAAGAACCAGGATTATCGATATATCAATTACTCACTAAACCTTTGTGGTAGTAGATAGAATGAAAACGATATAATTCATATTTATTCAATGAACATTTCATTACGAACAAATTGATTATGAAATATCTGTTTTGAAAGGTAGGGATATCTCATTGATTATCCTCAATTGACACAATCAATTTTTGCCATTGAATTGAAAAACATGTCTTCACTGAGCCAAATTTGAAATTGGTTTGCACCGTTGTCGTTTCGGAAATGAAAAAAATATTGTTCTTCAGAACAACAAATTCAATATTTACAGGGTAATGACTTTCAACATAGAGCGTATTTTCCGAATTTCGAAAAAATCCCTTTCATGAATGCTTCTATGTTCAAAAGTATTTCTGATCCATTCAAATAACACTGTACGATGATTTCAAATTACTTAACTGTAAATAGGTTCTGTTTGTGATTTTCTATTCACGATACCCAACTGTTTTATTTTTTTACTGGTATGATTTTTCTTTGTTTTTTTTAATTGTTTTGTTAGTTTCGTTTTTTAATTCGAAAAATTTTTGTTTGAGTTGATCTCTTACATCCACATTATTCTTGAACTTATAATAATCAATAATTTTTTTTCGATGAATGTTTTTCTATTTATATGTTTTTGCTTAGTTCTTATATCTATCAAAATTTTTTCATGATTTGAAATTGGTGTTTCCAATAACTGCATCTTTCCTTCAAATTTTTGGGGTAGTATTGTATGATCAATAATTGGTTCCTTCTTTTTGATTGAACATAGTTATTTGATTTTTGTTGGTGTATTATCAATGAAATAAGATACATGTTCGGGGCATGAACAGTGAAATTTTTTGGGGATATTGTTGGAGTAATTTTCAAGCTTTTTCATTCTGTGACCTTGGGTTCTTAGAATCACGGTTGACAAGAAATGATTATTTAATGTTTTCTTCACAAATAACCTAAATTCAGGCTCTTCGAGGTGAGGTTTGATGTATGTTTTTAAAATTGGCATTTTTTCAAATGCTTATCTCTTATCCATGCTATTCAAATAATCAAAAGTGTTTAAATTATTGACGGTCCCAAATATGAGACATACCAGGTTTTTCATTCTGCAAACTTAGTAACTGTTTAAAATAAAATCAACTTCAGAATAAAATTTAAAAAAATACTAGCAAGAACTGAGAGCTTCATTCCATTTCGATAAATTCGTTAGTTGATGACCTTTCTAACGGTATGCTTCAAAATTGATGAAAAAATTATTTCTGTTTCGAAATACCGATATTCCGTGAGCAAAAAAAAATTATTCAGAAGTATCAACAAGAATAGAATATCTCAATATTGGTATTCTTGTTATAAATTTTACTAGAACTTTTCTCCTCTGTTCCTCTTCTTTTTTCCTTCTTCAATCGTTATAGTATATAAACTCATTTCATCTCATTGCTACAAAAACGGCGTTTATTCTCACGATAAACACCCCTCTCGGCACTTTTTCAACGAAAAATTAGAGACAACCCAAACAACTCATTTTCTAACTCGAAAATAGGTAGTAGAGGAAGGATGTCAATCTCCAACCTCATTCATCTCATCAAGTGTTATTACTTTCCATATTCTAAATGCTCTCTACCTCACTAACAAATTCTATCTTTGGTAAAAATCTCAGTGTCTGTAAGTATTTCATGTTTTCTTTTTAAGCAAATAACTCACATGTGCTCATGTTGTTGTAGAACTCCTGAAGAAGAGAAAAAAAAAATATATTCTCGAAAGCTCGAGCATTAAGACAAAAGAGTTTCACTTACCTTCTGCTGAAATCCCAAAAAACGAAACTTTTGATTTTAAATTATTCAGCAAAGAATATTCTTATTTATTTAATTAAAGAAATGGGTTTTTATGACGACGTGAGGAGAGTCCATGGTGAGCAAACCGTCCAACAACTAAAGGAATACAGTAACAATGAAAGAAAACTGATGAGTCTAAGAAATCGAAGGATTTTCTTACTTAGATGCAAAAGTGAGAACGGCATTCCGCAACACCTAATCAACAACATATTGAAGATTGAAGAAATGATGGAGTATAAAGACGCATACACTGGAGAACAAACTAGGAAGTTCAGTTTGAGGCTTGGGCACAAAATTCTTTTATTCCAACTGAACATTACAATTAAGAACATAACACATTTAGAGAAAAAACAGAATTTACTTACCAATAGTATACAGTCAATTATACCTGAATTCATGTGGCTAGAATATACTCGTAGAATACGCATAAAATCAAACAAGAGTTTCTATAATATGAAATCAAAGAACAAGAGCAAATTTGAATATCTGAAACAAAAACAAAAGGTGGAAGTGAATACTGAAGAATCTCTCAAGTACTGATATACCAACGAATGTGAAAATTTTCTTAGCACTCGGACCAAAATTTTGTTTCGAACCAACAACAAACCACATATCAATTCCAAGAGTACTTTCAACAGTGGAATCAACACTTTGGGATAAACCTTAAACATCTAAAAATATAATTAGAGCTAAAGTAACGAACATCGTAACCAACTACTTTCAATCCCACATACAAAACAATGACAAATGTATGGAAAGGATGGCAAAAGAAACTAGAAAATTTTTGAATAGACATCCGGAAATTTATGTTATGCAATCAGACAAAGAGGGATCAACAGCCATCATGAACAAGTCAGAATATATTAGACTAGCACAAGAACTTCTAAATGAAGATGAATATTATCAAGAATTACCTAGGGATCCAACGTCGACTATAGAACAAAAAGTTAATAATAAAATTACAGAACTAAAAAAGTTGAAAATGATTACAGATGAAGAAGCCAAAGGTTTGATGACCCATGATGCTGTTTGTCCGAAATTCTATGGTCTTCCTAAGGTACACAAACCAGAGTTAGCATTAAGACCTATAATATCCTCAATTGACAGTCCAACATCTAGACTCTTAAGATTCCTCAAAGATATATTAAAATCCTCGTACAACACTAATAATAGATATTTTGTATCGGACTCTTACCAGTTTTGTGAATTCATAAATGGTTTTCAACTTCCACAAAACTACAAAATTATCAGTCTTGATGTAGTGTCACTTTTCACGAATGTAACACTGGAAATAGCCATACAAAGTATTAGAAACAAATGGGAAGAAATAAAAACAAATTGTTAAGTATCTAAAGAGAAGTTTATAGAACTCATTATATTAGTTTTCCAGTCAACATATTTTTCGTTCAATACAAAATTTTACAAACAAAAAATTGGTATTCCAATGGGATCAATACTTTCACCAATTCTGGCTCAGTATGTTATGGATCAATTACTTGATGAATGTATTCCAAAGTTGTCTTTTCAAATACCATTCTGTAAGAAGTTTGTGGATGACTTGATATTAGCCATACCAATAGGAACTGAACAAGAAATTTTGGAAGTTTTCCACACTTTCCATTCAAGGATAAGATTCACGATTGAAGAAGAAGTAGAAGATTCAGTTCCATTCCTTGATACCAAACTAATTAGACAAAATAATATTCTAAAAACTGACTGGTATATTAAACCAATGGCCTCGAACAGATACATACATTATAGGTCATATCACCAGTTAAGAATGAAAATGAATGTTATACTCAACTTGAAGTTTCGAATAAATAAAATCTCACATCCAGATTTTTTAGATAAAAACCTTAAGAGACTTTTTGATATCATGCTAGAAAATGGATACCCCAAACAATGGTTAAAAAAGATTATTTTTCGAACACCTACTGTACCAGACCCTTTACCTAGTCAGACGGAACCTGTGGCTAGCATACAAAATGAAGCAGCAGGATTAACTGAAAATATGAAAACTATAGTCCTCCCAAGAGCCGATGGGTTATCTGATCGACTGACCAAGGTACTAAGACAAGATAATTACCGTTTCACTTATATTTACACGAATAAGTCGAAATCTCTTTTCACAAAATTGAAAGATATCACTCCTGATACCAAAAAATCAAATGTTGTCTATAAAATAACATGCATGAACTGTGACTTAATATATATAGGTGAAACAAAAAGAACTCTGAATAAAAGAATCAACTCTCACAGAAGTGATATCAAAAGAAGAATAACTAGTTGTGCCTTGGCTAAACATTCGATAGATAACGGTGTTTAATTTAGGGCTGGTATATTCACTTGAGTTTATAATTTCGAGTCTAGATGAAATAAAATCACTAGTTTTCGTAATGTCGTTTATTCTCTTAGCAGACTGTTTTCCATCTGTTACATTTTTCCTCTCTGACCGAGGGGACTTATAGGTACATGTGTTGATTTAATATGAAATATGCTACAGATTTCTTCGTGCAAATATGAAATATTAAAACCTGTATAAGAGATGGCATTAGTATGCTGAAAATGGTAATTAGCTAATATTAATTCTAACATTCCACCCACTTCATTTTCTCTCAGAAAATGATTAACAAGAAAACAATAAATGCAATAATTACAAAAATAATTTTATAAATGAAAAATTCCTAAATAATTACCAATCAAACTGTAGTCTCACATTTAGTTTTAGATAACAATATAAGCTTGGCTATCGGTCGGTCTATTTCATTGGTAGAAGTACGTAATCTTACAACTCTTACTTGACTGTCATTAGCAGGATATATTTTAATGACTCTGGCCAACGGCCACTTCGCAGGAGGATTACTTTCATCAGTTATGAGGACTATATCGTTTAATTGAAGACAAGGTTGGGTAGTCCGCCATTTATTTCTAACTTGCAGAGATTGTAAGTACTCCCTTGACCATCTCTTCCACCAGTGTGCTAACATTTGCTGCATCAATCGCAATCTTTCACTAGGAGAAATTTTAATGTCTGAGTAATCAGTGTCAGGTACAATATAAGATGGTGAATTGATCAAGAAATGTGCTGGTGTCAGAGGCTGTATATCATTGACGTCATCCCCCAAAGCTATGAGCGGTCTAGAATTCAAACATGCTTCAACTTGAGTAAGCAAGGTATATAGTTCCTCAAACGTAGGAGTGTGAGAAGATACAACTCTCTTCAAATGGTATTTGGCAGATTTCACTGCGGCCTCCCATATACCGCCAAAATGGGGAGCTGCTGGTGGGTTCAAGTGCCAATTCGTGCCTACATTAGATAGACTTTCCGAAATCTTAAATACAAAAGGGGTGGACTTTTGAAATAACTGTTTTAGTTCTTTGTCAGCACCGACGAATGTTGTTCCACGGTCACTGTATAAATCAGAACAAAAACCTCGTCTGGAGGTGAATCTGCGGAACGCCGCGATGAACTCTTTTGCAGTATAGCTTGATACGAGTTCTAAATGCACAGCACGGGTACAAAGACATATAAAAACAGCTATGTAACCTTTGAAAGATTTCTGGCCACGACCTGCCGAAGCTCTTAGATTGAACGGGCCAGCATAGTCAACACCCGATTTCAAAAACGGTCGACTTGGTCTTGTTCTAAATGGAGGTAAATTCGCTAGTTTTTGATTCATAGTACTTCCGCGGTATCTTAAGCAGGAGTAATATAGAATTATAGAACGCTTAACCAATTGTCTTGCTCGGACAATCCAAAATTCCGATCGCAGAGTGTTGAGTGTTAAATTAATACCACCATGCAGCGTTTTCAAATGAAAAAATTTAACGAGGAGAGAAGAAAAATTACAATTGTGAGGTAGGATTAAAGGATGCATCTCTCCAAATTCGAGAAAAGAATGCTGTAAACGACCACCCACTCTGAGCAAATTGTCGTGTAAAAAAGGGGCTAATTTTAACAAGGTGCTCGATTTATGGATTGTGCGGTTTTTTCTCAAGGCATTTAATTCGTTCGGGTAAAAGTTATGTTGAATTATATAAACCCAAACTAAACGAGCTCTAGACAATTCCAGATTGCTTAACGATTTGGAATCAGTATCGATAACATTGGTATACCAGTTACAGGAGAACAAGTTTATTCTATGCTGGAAATTGCACCGTTTAATCAAAGTATTGAGGAATTTCAACATGAATGCGGTTACCCTTGTTAATTTATTAAGGTTAGAGTACCGCATTTGCAGGTCCCAAATATTGGAGTCCGTATTGTATTTCTGAGTGGTAGTTGCTGTCAGACTATTCGTGGGAATTATTGTATAATCTTTATTACTTTTCGGGATAATTTCGAATGATTTCGTTTCATCACTCAACCACTTAGGGCCTTTCCACAATAATCGGATGTTACCTAACGGCCGTTTTCAATAAACAACCGAAGATAGCCGATAAAGCTCTATCTTCGGTTTTACCGGCCTTCTATCGGTGCTGATATCTATCTATGGTTTGCGTTTCACAATCATGGTTTAACCATATCTTGGTTAAAGCATGGATAGATAGGGACTTCTTCAGTTCTCACCTCAATCCATAGAACTTGATTTAATCATTTTATTTTTCGAATCATTAATCGCATATTTTTGTATTATCACTGTAATTGGATGTCGAATTGGAATGTAATTATTCATATAAATTCTGTTGTTTTTTCATTTTTCCTTTTTTTTTATGAAAGAATAGGCATAAAGACAACTCATGATCTATGTTCAGAACTCGGAAGTTTTGTTAATTTAAAATTGGAATTAGGTAGGGAATACCAGGGGAACTAAAATAAAGTATTTCATTAAACTGACTTCCCAATCTGATTTGGTTGAAGTTATCGTACTTCAACCCTTCCTTTAGGTTTCACTTGTGAATAAATGATTATTTAAAACAAGTATTGGGGATCAAGGGATCTAGAAAAATAATTAAAAAAATCATAAACGTGATGAGAAATTAAATGAGGTTGCATGAATACTGATATGAACTATATCAATTTCAATATTACTTCTACTCGTTAACAGTTAAATAATGAAAAATCTTATTTTTAGTGCAGAAAATCATTTATTTATATGTAAGTGACTGTCTTTCTGCTGTCTAATATTTGGATGTGAAGAAACGGACTACAAAAAAAAACAGAGAGAAATATCATTCAGGCTGAAATTGAGAAACTCTAATTGAAAGCACAATTGCAATCATATTCGTTCGTTATCGTAAGGTTACCCATTATGATCTTGTTCATCTGCATTTCCTCGTGGAACTAAAATAATGGGTAAATTAGCAGATAATCTATCCAGTAAGGACAATAAAAAAATTATAACAATAAATAAAATGAACAAACAGCTTTATTTTCATACAGGTGAAACCTAATTACATAAAAATTAACAAAAACCCTAAACTAATTAGACAAAAAAATAAAATGACATCCAACTTTGTTCTAGCCGACCATTCAATTATTTTGTACAACTCCATTTATTGCGGTGGCAACGAAACTTACAATAAACGGGCACTAGGATGCCTATTGTACCAAACTAATTGGCAATGGCCTTATTCAGCTTGCTCAATCAAAAGCAAATTCACATCCGTTTAAAATATGAACTCTATGGAATAATAAACCAAGCTGAGGTTATGACTAAATACATGAAACCAATTATCTATAAGTGACACTCATTTCTGCATGTACTTCTTTAAAATTGTAACTTTTGGAAATATCTTCAAGTAGCTATAGCAGTATTTACAAATAGAATATTTTCAAGTTTCAACCCTCATATTCAATGCTCAAACAGAATATCTTCTCCTCCGAACACGCTAATCACTTGAAAAAGTATTTGACTTGAAATTCAACTTATTGTGTATATTTTCTTCAACTAAATTATTATCTTTCAGTTTGTTAATACATGAAAATAATAAATACAAGATATGAGATTCCGTTGAATATTTGTTCAGCTCTACTACTGGATATCCATTATCACACAATAACCAGCGATTTCCGAGTCTGTCTTGTTGTTCACAATATCCTGAAATCATTATACAATGGATACTTGTTGGTACAGTCAGGAACAGTTTATAAATTTCACCTTCCAAATCTGAATGATTAAACATTGCTGTATCATGAATTCATCCTGGTCACCAAGTCGAAACATTCAGAAGCATAAGTTAACACAATCTGAATATACGAAGATGATATGCTTTTTATATTTCTTGAATCTCCCAATGTGAAATGTCATATTTTCACTATTTCTGAAAATAAAAGTTCGTTAAAGCCTAAATACATGTTATTCTATTTTCAGAGTGAATACTTACTCGTTGACCGTATCAATATACGAGTTACACCATTATGTAGCCTGTAAGCCTATAAATATCAGCAATTTTGTGAAATTCTTGTTGGTAGAACCTTTCTATTGAAACGTACTGCACACACAATTCCGCTACAGCTTTTTTTCCGTGATTCCTGAAAACTAAGAACGTGGATATTTCTAAACTGAATAGGTTCAAATAGTCTTACCTTGGAGATTTTACTTTCGAATATAAATGAAAACTTCATTCAACACACTCTAGTTCAATAAGAATTTACATGTCAACTCCTAATCATTCAAGTATTTTATGGACTTTTCGCGTAATCGTTTCTTTCCATTCCTCATTTTCATCCCATCATTTTATTTTTTTATCTAATAAAGATCTAATATCTGTTCCATCGAATAAAGTTCCTGGTTTTAACCTTCCCAGGAGAATATGGTCCCTTCTTAATCGAATAAGAACAGGTCATGGTCGTACCAACAGCATGCTTTTCGAGTGGAATTCGGTTGATAGTCCTAATTGTGAATGTGGTGAATCAGAGGAAACAGTTGAACACCTAATTAATAATTGTTCGATTTATAAATTCCAAGATGGCATTAGAGCCATACACAATATATCAAACTCATTTTTGCAATGGGTTGAAAATTTCAGATCAATTTGATGAAGTATAAATTGAATTCTCTTGCTGTTCTGGCTTTTTTTATTTTCAGGTTGGAGTTTGTGTTTGGAAATCCTTCCTCCGAAGAGCCGTCCCGCTGATCGTGATGTCCTTCTATATAGAATATTCAGATACAACAATTTTATTTTATTTTTTTAACGGGGAGACAGGTTTTTTCGGCTGAGGTTTTTTCCCCTGGCTCTATAGTATCGTATGATACTGGTGATGAAAGTATCGTATGATACTATAGTATCATACGAAGAATGTTGTGGTACCCCGTTCCTTTTTTTACCTCAGCTTAGGTTCTTTTTGTTTCAACATTTATTGTATTATTTTAGCTCTCTTATTCAAAAGAATATATATATATATATATATATATATATATATTGCAATAATTCCATATCGCGATTAAAGTACTTCATTAATACAATTCAATTTCGCTCAGGTATCCCAGAAAACAGCAATAAAATGTACTCTAACAAAAATTCCCAACACTTATCCATAGTTCTTACTGCCCGAATTCCACCAGTAAACAAATAACGCTACCGAAGATTCTTTCAACTATCTTTGGTTAAGTTTAAAGTTCTTTGGAACGCCGGTAGGCTCATTTACTTTGGGGGTTCGTATCTCTGTAGCTCCATCTGACCTCTTTAGGAAACCAACGATACACCTTACCGATCGATAGAAATCCCCGTAGGCAGATAGAATATTGGAACAGAAGTAGGTACAAATGGATCGATTTCTCTAACGCAGGTAGACAAATATCGGCTATCGGCTATCTTCGGTTGTTTATTGAAAACGGCCGTAAGTCACTTGGACTGATACCTCTCGAAAGGCAATCTGCAGGGTTATATGCACTACGGACGTGCCTCCAGCAAGCATTAGGTACCAAGGTATGTATTTTTGAACATCTATTCGCAATAAATATTGGCCACCGAGAAGGATGATCGTTGAGCCAAAATAGCACATCTGTTGAGTCAGACCATAAATGTAAACTAATATCTTCTATATTAATAGCATTTGACAATTTGTTAGAAAGCTTAGCTAACAGCAAAGCAGCAGTTCCAATCGAGGTATGGTTAATAAAGGCTTGATTGGCGAAACTTTTGTCTTCGCCTGTAAAACGGTGATTACCACTGCATCCTCAAAAATTATTCGGAGATAAACAACGGCTCCGTAAGCCAACTTTGAAGCATCTGCAAATCCGTGCAGTTCGAATTTCTTAGCATGGGGTAACCCAACCACCGACTTATTTCAACGTTATTCAGGCTATTTAGTTGATGATACCATTTTAACCATTGTTCAGCCAGTTCTGAATCTAACTCTTCGTCCCAACCAAGTTTCTTTATTCAGAGCTGTTGCATGAATACCTTCGCTGTGATCAGAGCTGGTGCGAGCCAACCCAAAGGGTCAAACAATTTGGCTATCTTAGAGAGAATTTTTCTTTTAGTGAGAAACGTACTGAAATTGTCGGCTTCATTCTCTAATTTAAACCAAAATGAATCAGTTTCTGGGTTCCAAGTTAAACCCAATATACTGAAAGTTGCATCTTTATCAAATTCATAATTTTGAGGAATGGCGCGATCGGCTGCCGGAATGGACTTTAACAATTCAGGGTTATTTGAAAGCCACTTATGTAAAGAAAAACCGCCTTCTCTAGAAATAGCTATCAATTGGCATATTTTGTCTTGTGATTCCTCAAATGAGTGTCCTCCTGAGAGATTGTCATCCATGTAAGTTTCGTTCTTCAATATAGCAGCACCCAGGGGGTATCTTTCCTGTTCATCCGATGCAAGTTGATGTGTTACTCTTATAGCCAAAAAAGGGCTGGATACCATACCATAAGTTACTGTCTGAAGATACCATATTTTTATAGGATCATTAGCATTGAACCTCCAAAGAATTGCTTGGAAGGGTTGATCGTCGGAATGTATTCGTATCTGTCGAAACATCTGTTTCATATCGGAAACAAACACATATTTGTATTTCCTCCAACGAAGAATTAACTCCGACAAGTCGGGAAGTAAGTTCCTTCCAACGTGAAGCGTATCATTGACTGAAAGACCATTAGTGGCCTTAGCCGACCCGTTAAAAACTGTTCTCAGTTTGGTACCAGCGGAGTTTCGTTGCAATATACCATGATGAGGCAAGAAATAGTGAGTGTTTGCTAAATTTTCCCCATTTATTTCGATCATGTGACCACGGTCAACATAATTCAACATGAACTCCCTATATAAGCGACCAAATTCAACATCACGCTCAAATTTGGTTTCCATTCTAATGAGCATTTTTAGAGCTATGTCATACATACTAGGAAAACTCAAATCTTGATTATTTACCTTGAAGGGCAAGCGAACCGTATATCGACCATTTTCATCTCGTGAGAAATTATTTACAAATATACTTTCGTTATCTTTTTCTTCAGGACTAACATACTTAGTTTCACTCGAGAATTCTTCTGGTGCGAAGAAGTTACCTAGCAAGTCGTTTAAAGATATCTCATCTTCATTAATCTGTAATACTGAAGGAAGAATTCTATCACGGGATGAAGAAGTATTGCCAGAAACTATCCAACCGAGTGCACTTTTCATGGCTATATGTTCAGAAGTTTTTCCTCGAATGATTTGACCCTCAATAATCTTAGCGTGAATTGAAGAACCTAAAAGTAGCTCTATTTGACCTCTTTCTGCGAAATTTGGATCAGCTAGTACAAGTGAATCTAGATAATAGTAACGTTTATTATTGCTTGCCAATTCGGGTGCATAAGATGTTATTTTAGGAATTACAAAAGCATCTACATGACAGAAAAAATCTGAATTAAACCTAGCTTTTAAGGTAAATATGACTAATTTCCTACATGTGAAGGTTTTACTTCCTCCAACTCCAGAAATAGGGGCATCAACTGATTTTGATTTCAATTTTAGTCTCTGATACAAAGACTCTGAAATGAAGGATGACTGTGACCCCTGATCTACCAGAGCCCGAGCAAAAGTCACCCTTCCATCTTCGGTACAAACTTTAACTACTGCGGTGGAATTAGAAGAAACTTCTTCGACAGTTAATTTTTTACTTACTGAAGGGATAGATGATTCTAAATTCTTTGTTTCAGTAACATTTGTATGTATAGATGAGTGGTGCTTACTATGGCAAATCTGACACCTTTTCTTAGAGGTGCAATTTTTCACGTTATGTAATGCAAGACAGTTAAAGCAACGCTTTTGATTAATTATAAATTCCTTTTTCTGAATAGGGCTTTTATTTTTATATGAATCGCAATGTAAGAAAAAATGAGAATCGTTGCAAAGTGGACACTTATTAGAATGACATGGAACAACATTATGTGACTTAATGGTGGGAAAATTATTTGACTTTGAATTACCATTAGAGGTAGTTCTAATTGCAGTTTTAACATTACCATCCTCTAAGGCCTCTAATACCGTTATTTGATTTTCTAAAAAACCCATTAAAACCTTGTAAGACGGGGGTTCCAGTGAACCAGAGTCATTTCCTAAATGTTTTTCCCATTGCCTGCGTGACTCAGGAGCTAAAAGAGACACTATATGAAAAACTAAAATATCGTCCCAATTAGAAACTGGACGCTTCAGCGTTTCGAGTGCCGCCAGAGGGCTGCATATGCCGGCTATTATTCTTTTAATTTCATGAGAAGACTCTTTTCTCATCGGTTTTATGGGAAATATTGCACATAAATGAGCAGATACAAGGCGACGCTTGTTCTCATACCGATCTTTCAACTTTTGCCAAGCAATAGCAAAATTTGTATCGGTTATGCTGTAGCTACTTATCAATCGAGCAGCATCTCCTTCTAAACTTAGCTTCAGATGATGCAGCTTTGTGACATTTGATATATTGGATTTATTAATGACCAATGTTGTGAAAAGGTCTCTGAAGGATTCCCATTCACAAAATTCGCCCTTGAATTTAGGAAGTGTAATGGCGGGCAACCTTTCCGTGTCTTCAAAATTGTTCACCTTTTGATTTACAGTCGGTGCAGTAGGGGTAACGTTTATTGAATCGAGAAAAGTTTGAAACGCTATACGTCTGTCCAAGTAGAGTTCTTCAGTTACAGCAAATTGATCAGTCAGGAAATAATTAGATTTCCTAATTTCATCGAAATTATCTAACAAAAGCTTAGAATGATTAATTTCATAATTGTTCCAAACCTTTCTAAATTCTCCATTCTAACTAACTCTAAATTGGTATTAGACCTTGGTATTCGAGCCAGCAATATTTCCTGTTCAAGTAATATTTCTGACATTTTATCAGAAACCTTGAAGCATATAATGAGAGAAAGAGTTGAGAATGCAGTTTGATTGTGAAAAATACAATATTCAAATATTATCTAGCAATAATATGCAATAAGGAAAAATTTTCAAAGTTGAAAATTGAAATGAAAAGCAAGTTTATATCCAGCAAATGTTACCCAAAAATGATATAAACAAATTTTCAAACGAGAATTAGCATTCAAGAATCAAATCTAGCAAATGAACCCAACAGATTTGATACGCATAATCATTACACCTGATATAAACAATATTCAGAAAAAAGATTATCGGAGTAATGATAAGTCTTTCGAACGGTACGTGAATAACGTATGGTTCAAAATCATTTGAAAGTTCACACAATATTCAGATCATTCAACATAAAAATGTTGAGTTATGTTACTCGAAATTGAAACGGTAACTGAAAAGCAGTTGAACTAAATCAAGAAATGATCTGAAATATGAAAACTTCAATCAAATGAAAAAATGCAACAAACTAGTAATGAAATCCAATAGAAAGTTTTTTCACTTCACTTCAGAAAATGTTGAAAAATATTCAATTGATTTCTTTTCGGAAACGAAAATTATCACCGTTCCATACGAGATGCACAGCATATGTGGATACTCACTCCGTGTTTACGTTCGTTTTTATTCTTGATATGATGAAAGAAATTCGATCGGTGAATTACTTCTAATTTGCCTCTGGATGGTTTGATATGAACCAAAATGCCTTTTGTACACCGGGAAATTCCCTCAATGAATTGGAGTTGATGGAATCGGACCTCGTCGAATCACCCACCTGAAGAACAGCCGTCTTTGCAGAGTGAATCGCTCTTGAATTCGATAATCAACGTAGATTCCAGCTACCAAAACTCGAAATTTTCAAAAATCCGGCTCGAAGGACCACTTGTTTAATTAAGGGCTGGTATATTCACTTAAGTTTATAATTTCGAGTCTAGATGAAATGAAATCACTAGTTTTCGTAATGTCGTTTATTCTCTTAGCAGACTGTTTTCCATCTGTTACATTTTTCCTCTCTGACCGAGGGGACTTATAGGTACATGTGTTGATTTAATATGAAATATGCTACAGATTTCTTCGTGCAAATATGAAATATTAAAACCTGTATAAGAGATGGCATTAGTATGCTGAAAATGGTAATTAGCTAATATTAATTCTAACAAACGGACACAATCCAAATTTTGGACAAGTAAAGGTTATAGACGAAGAACGGAACATGTTGAATAGAAGATTCTTGGAATTATTTAGAATAAATCAGCATTCCCAAATGATGAATTCCAGAAGAGACCTAGAGGGAATACATTCAATTTACCCAAATTTATTAGAAATTGATAAAAAGACTAGAGAAGTTGTGAACAATAATGCCACAAGACTTGAAATAGATTAATTGAAGTGAAGGAGGTGCCTCTGATGACACGGTAGTGATATTTTCAACCTGATTTGTGTTGTGTTCTCTTGTACAGGGAAGGTTTCGAAGACATTTCAGTGATTGTTTTAAACTTTTTATTTTTTAACTTTGATTAATTTGTTAGATGAACTAGTAGAGGAAGGTTGTTAGATATTATTCGACCACAGTTCTGTGGTTTGAGAGTAAAAATAATCTATTGTCAGTGTGAAGAAAGATGTCAATCTCCAACCTCATTCATCTCATCAAGTGTTATTACTTTCCATATTCTAAATGCTCTCTTCCTCACTAACAAATTCTATCTTTGGTAAAAATCTCAATGTCTGTGAGTATTTCATGTTTTTCTTTTAAGCAAATAACCCACATGTGCTCATGTTGTTGTAGAACTATTGGAGAAGAGAAAAATATATTCTCTCGAAAGCTCGAGCATTAAGACAAAAGAGTTTCACTTACCTACTGCTGAAATACCAAAAAACTAAACTTTTGATTTTAAATTATTCAGCAAAGAATATTCTCATATATATATATATATATATATATTATATATATATATATATATATATATATATATATATATATATATATATATATATATATATATATATATATACATCCTAGTGCTGATAGACGTCCCGTATAAATCCAGGCTTTTGGGGTCCATCAGAAATAACGGGGTTCTCGCAAATCTAATGATGTATATGATGAAACGAGTTGTTGTAGGTTCTAGTGTCGTACTCAGTTTTTCTTATTCACCAATTTTTTTTCCAGTCACTTCAGTGCTATCTCACGTCCGTTCATGTTCATAGAAGTTGACGACCGAACGTATATATTATGTATACCCCACGTTTTTTAGACGACCAACAGCGTTGCCATTAACGTCTGCACCTATTCTCTCAAATGCATTCAGTGAGTTTATTCAATCATGAACACATGTTGATTCCTTTCATATTACGCGAACTTAACCTTCCGGAGCTGGCGCTCATAGCTGGTACATGAGGGCTGTCGCGCGGAGTGGGAGTCCCTATGTTTTTTTCCAATATCTCTTCAATATTGGATGTCATTCAAATCAGTTTTTTCAAAAGAGAAACAAGTAAATTATCGCTCAAATGAAAAAAATAATATCAAATGAAATATTTTCGAATTTGTATTATCATACATGAAATCGAAAATTTCAAATATAAAATAAACTATCACTCAAAAAGGTCTATTTTTTCATATTATATCGAAAAATTATTGATCGTTAGCAGTATGTGAGAGTAACTATAGATGGCCGAACATCTTTCTCAACTTGGCTCATGAATAAATTTAGTGTACCACAGGAAAGCATCCTCGGAGTATTATTATTTTTGATAATGATTAATGATATATGTGAGGTTGCAGATTCGATTGAAGATGCAGAGACTACCAATTTTGTGAATGATTCGAATTCCTTAATAGCGAAATGTGATATTAATGATCCACAGCTGAAATGAGAGGAATCCAAGAATGGCTATCGCGGAAAAAATTCATTCTGAATGAAAATAACACTGATGTAGTTGTTTTTCGATCTTACGGATCAAAAGATGACCAGCCAATGATGATGAATTCTGGTGAGGATAAAGTAAGAACTTCGAAGTTTACCAGTTTTCTGGGGGTCGTTTAAGATGAGTTTCTGCAATGCTCAAATCATATAGAGGACCTTCTGAATAAATTGAACAAAGTATGTTATGCCATGAGAATAATCAATAAATACATTCAAGATGATACGAAGAGGATAATATATCTCTCATCAGATACGCAATAATTTTTTGGGGAGTGAGTCCAACACTAAAGTCGATATTTATCAGTCAGAAATAATACTAGATTAATGTTAGGCATAAAATTTAGAGATTCGTGCAGGGGTTTCTGACGGTTTATGGATTTTACATTAATGAGTGTCTAATGTACTACTTATAGAACTTGAACAGCTGATATTAACATTCCATATCATCGATTGTCTCTATCTGAAAAAAAAATCCATCTCTTATGTGTGTAAAGCTTTTCAAATAATTATTTCATAATCTAAAAATAATCAATAGTTACAGAAAGTTCAAAATTAGAACCAAGAAACTTCTGGTGGATCTAGAGCCATATTGTTTGGAAGAATATTTAAGTCTTGTTAAATTTATTATTCGTGGTGTTTCATTTTTGTGTTTTCCTATAAGAAAATATCATCTGAAATAAAGACATATATCTATTTATCTATCGATAAATATGTTTTTCAAAACTGAGGAGATGGGCATCATTTCTTGAGAAAAATTGTTCACTAAAAATTTAGATAATCCGAGATATAAAGGGTTATAAATGGCTGCAACTGCTTCCCTCATAAAATCTTGATGAAAGACTTGAAACCTACTAAAAAAGAGTATTATGAACTCAGTGTACAAATGAAAAGGAAAATCTTCGTTGTTTTGTTAACCATCTCCTTTGTCAGCAAAAAGGTTTATACGCCCATAATTCCTTCATGAAATGAAAAAATATGGCCAGAAAACCGAGCAGGTAACAGACTTTTTCAAGTTAGTCAGATATCCTATTTCACAGATGATTCCTAAGCGGGCATTGTTTCGATCACTTTTGACAGTTCTTGAAACAGTTGATATGATTTGATAGATCACATATGAAGAGTCCACGGAAGAAAGGCGAAATGTCACATTTTTATTAATTTTGAGCTGAACACGGCAACGCGCAGGTCATTAGTAGTATAATTACATCCTGTTCTCAAAAACCCAAAAAACACGAAGCATCACAACTTAAAGTTCGTTTGAAAATAACCCCTACAGCGAAGAAACGCGAAATGTCCATGCGTAAAGTCGAGAAAGGCGAAATGTCCACATTATCAACCAGAAGCCGATGCATTCCGACTTGTTCTTTTAAAATCTTTGACTTCCGTGGGATTTATTGCGATGTTTTATTCTCATACGAAACGTATCGCAAAAATTTCGATAATCATTTCAACATCAGTTTCGGTTATCCGCGTTCTGATACTTGCAGTACCGCCTACAACTTCATAGCTGAGTTGAAGGTTTTTCAAGCGAAAATAAATGCAGGATGTGATTCATCTGCTCAAAAGGAAAACCATTTACACAAGGCTTAAGCTGAGGTGTTTTATCAGCGAAAGAGGAATTCTCGAAAAATAGCCCGGAAGTATGTTGAAACCGAAGCTATTGCCATGGATTTTGAGAAATTCCCAATATCACTCTCAATATCACGACCAATGACGTTTATTACAGGAGACAACTGACATTGAACAATATTTATGTATTGTCAACAGGTGGTGCTACATTTTACGCTTATCCTTGAAACCATAGGCGCCAAGGGCTCAAATGAAGTCGTATCATTACTTCATTACTTAATCTTTGTTCAGCTTGACTTTAAAGTAAGGTACCTCCACATATTCTGCGATTCATGTGGAGGCCAAAACAAAAACTCCACCGTGTTCCGTTATCTTCATTATATCGTCAATGTTAGGAAGACACTAGACAAAATTGAAGTAACGTTTCCTATAAGGGGGCACTCCTATATGGAGTGAGATTGAGATATGGGCGTGATCAATCAAAAAATCAGAGCTGAACTTCCGGAAGACTGATACAGAGAAATTAGATCATCCAGAGTAAAACCCAATCCAATCATCTATACGAAATTGGTCTCAAATGTTGGGCAGCTTTTACTTGGAAAAACCACCTTACAATTCAAGACCAATCAGAGAACTGAGAGTATTTAAATGACCATCCTCGTCTTTTGGAGCATAGAGATACCTATAATGGATACTGGAGCTAATCTGTTATCCGCCCACGCATCATTACTTCTGATGAATTGCAGCTTCCAGAAGGACAGTTTATCTTACCACCAAAGATGTACCATGACTCAATCGTTCTCGTCTTTTTATTATGCATTTCTCCTTTTACAGATCCAATAAAAATATCGAAGGAAAAATTCACAGATCTTCTGCATCTCAGCCAATTCTGTACTTCTGAAGAAGCCAGGTCGTTCTACAAAAGCTTAACCTATGGACAATAACAAAGGGAAAAAAAATTATGGCCAAGTCATTATACAAAAATATTGTATACTGACTTTGCTACTATCGTTTTTCCAAATTCCATGTTTATATGTCATATAAGTTGGAACATTTCGCTTTTTTTTCCGTGTAATTTTTTTCTTTCTTCCGAATGAAGCTTTTTTTTCTGAAGTGTCAGTTTTTTTCCCATTGATAATCATCAAATAATATACAAAACAAAAAGAAGAATGATTTAGCAAAAAAGATCCAAACTAATTCATATTTTACTATGCTGGTTGGAGTTTTAAAGTTTAAAATTCGATTTTCTCGAAACAACTTTTGATGGATATTCCACCTTTCTTCCGTGGGCTCTTCATATAAAATTGCCATATACTAATTGTTAGCTGCTTGCTGAATACGATAATTTTTTTTTCAATAGCAATCAGAAGATGTACCACAGACTCTAAAGAACGCTGGTAACAATTGCAGAAGTAAGCCGTGACTGCATGCATGTACTAGAAATTGAGGGAGATAATTTGAGCATTATCTTGAATTTTGTTATTTTTTCTATTCATTTTCATGTTTATTATACGGATATGTTCATGCTATGAGTCATTAGGTTAAAAATAATTCGTAATCGTACTGTCAGCGGTAAATCTTCAAGAAAAATTAAGTTATTTGCATTAGCAAGCAAGTAAAGTTTGGTAATTCAATCTGTTATTCGTCAAGTGATGTCAACTATTCCGAGGATTGATCGAACCATGGCTCGATTATGAATCACGAGTGAATAGATCAAAAAGTTCGACCCATCCCATAAAGGCGATGGTGGTCGGGAGTACAATTTGTGGAGATGGTGGTTCTCTAGACAACCCTTCCAGCAGTTAGACTCATCTTCTAGACCTTCAAGAATCAAGAACAATGTTTGACTCATTGAGGTGAAATTACACTGGGTAACAGAAGAACTTTTCGATTTATCTCAGAATTCGACTTATCGATGTTCGATTTATCGAGAGTTCACTGTATAATATTATCAATCTGTCCTTCCTTACCTGTACACTTGTTACTTTTTTCTACGAACCTTTTAATAATAATTATTATTGAAAATTTTGAAGAAAAGAACAGGTGTGCAGATAGATGGATAGTTTTCAATCTTAGACTTCACAGTGTAATTTTGGAATTATGATAAATCAGGGAGCAGATATTTTCAATTTTTCGACTTGCAGAGCTTTCTGAAAAAATCGAACTATTACATATCAAGGGCGACTCGGCAAGGGGGGCTTAGCCTCATCATACAGCTTAGAGCCAAATTTCTATGAAATACGAATATTTCGGACTCAAGTGAACCATCATAATTTTTAGAAATTAAATTCAAATTTCAAATTAAGAATGTTTGGTCAATGGAAAAATGTAATATTCAGTTTATTCATCCTCATCGAAAACGTGAAAATCTCGAACAACACCTGACTAACTTGGCGCTATACTATTTCACTGTACACGTGCACGAGAGAAGATTCGAAAGGCTGGGTATTCTGTAGTTCAGAATATCCCAGATCCTAGTCTCTAGTAGAGAATATCTCAACCTTTAGAATGACATTGGAGGCTTGACTCCCCTGCTATGGCCAATCGGGTCGACTTCTGACTTCGCTTCGAATATATTTTGATCTCAGGAGGGACGAAAGGATTGAATTCACAAGCGGCTTGTGTTTGTTTTGATTCAAATTTGAATTTAAAGGCAGTGATCTTGTGAACTTTGTAATTTTGTTATTAGGCATATTCGGGAATGAAATGGATAAATCAGACGAAAAAAACGATGCGTAAGTATTGTAGATTCGATATTAAGGAATGATTATGGCCAATACAATTTCAACACGACCTAGGCCAAATTTGATTGCTTTGAAATCAATCGAAAATATAGTCAAAATGGAGGTTTGAATTTTATTCGGTATGATACATTGTCCTACCTAACAAGGAATAATACTCGATTTCTAGCTGGACAATCAAATATATTCATAATTTTTATTTCATTGAAAATAATTATTAATATATGCCACTCCTTCTCATATCCAAAACAAAAATCAATTTATTTACCTAGAAAAGTTGAATCCAAAGCTCCTAAAAATGTTAGCCTTCTCGGTTCGAATGACAATGAGCTATCACTATAACAATAGTTTTATCATAATATCCATCTAGGTATATGTATATGGACGTCGAAAAATCTGCTCATGAAAATTTAAACCTGATGGACTGGCCATCAAAATAGCTGAGTTTGTACTAATTATATGTATACAGGAGAAGGTAGACGGACCTCTTAGATAAGTCAATTTGTTTCATTCGTTGTCTGTACACCATTTCCCCTTTTTTTGTTGAAATATTATTTGGGGTGTGGTAGAGGTCACTTTGACTATATTTTTTCAAGTTCATGAATTGTACTCAGGAAGAAATAAGCAAGTTCATATTTGAGTATTCCGTAAACTACCGTTTGGCTTTGTCAATATTCCGAGACTGAAGCCGAAAATTAAACCTTCGAAAATCCATAGCCTACTTGACGCCGAATTTTCTAGAACGCTCGTGTTATAACCAATGTTAGCAATGAATTATTATTATTATGCCCTTGATACAACCTATGATTTTCTAAAAAAAATTTAAACATTTTGCACGAATATACGAATAAATAGGTATTGCAATTTTCTAGAACCTAAGACGAAAATCGAACTACCTATTAACATGAAATTTCCGTATCTCGGCTGCAATGATACGTGTTGCTGTGAAGCAATCTCGAAAGATACTGTGAGGTTTTCTTTTAAAGAAGTCATTGCGATTATTAAGTTCTTTGGAATTCATTCAATGTTTAATCCTTAGTACATCTTTGATAAGTCTCAAAGTTGTTCTTCGATGTGATATTTTTTGGTATTCCCTGCGACTCACTGTTACTTTACAGGTTGACTGGGATATGGACATACAAAAAATCGGCTCATCAAAATCAATCTCAATAGCAAGGACGTCAAAAAGACGGATCCCTCGATTAGGTCGATTTCAATGATACCAGATCTTTCGAAGTATTTGTCTGTATCAGTATTCATAAAATTTTCAATAATAATCATGATTTCCTCAGGTTTAATTATTATTCGACAGTTTGAGAAGAAAAGAAGAAGAAGGTATAGAGATAGCTGCATACTTCTAGTTATAATGAAATATGTACGAATTTCTAAAAGTTATAGGGTTTGGACATACATATAATATTATAGTCAAAAATAATAATTTCAATTTTGAATTTTTTTAATACGTTTCACAATCCGTTCGTATGGTGTGAATACATAAAATTTCATTAACTATCTACATTTATTCACATTCGTGAAATGTATTCATGAAGAAATTAGCAAGTTTATAATCGAGTACCTATTTCAAAAGCTCTAGTCTGTGTGAAGCAATCAATTGAGGAAATAAATAAAAAAATGAAATAAATAAAAATATTATTGATATGTGAATACTGTTGGATATCTCATTCGAATGATGTGCAACCATAGAATATTTCGATAGAATTTTTTTGCGTAATCGCTGCCTTAGCTAGTGTGTTCTTCGGTTCATCTCAAAAAGTAGTTGATACAGATTAGATCTCCCCTGCCTCTCAATCACTTCGGATCTATATTTCAGGAACCAGTCTTAGAGCAGATATTATAAACGTGTCGACCGAGAATTGGAATTCAATTTCAGCTTGAAAACCAGTTTTGTGAGCTTAATCCTCAAGTAGAGGATAAATCTCAATTTTCGGTTGACATGTTTATAATAATGATAATAATAATAATAATAATAATAGTAATAATAGTAATAATAATAATAATATTTATTCATTTCATCACAGTTATTGATTATGTGCAATAATAATCGTCATACAAAAAAAAAGGAAGAAACACAATTTTTAGTTATTTATATAGCAGCAGTAGTCAAAAAATACTTGAATATTATAGAGTTCGCATTGCAAAATCAGTTTTCGAGTTCTATTATTGAAGATTTTCTTATTCTGGGCACTGTGATAAGATGATGGTGGACTGTTTCAAAGACATAAACTCTACTTGATGCTGCGATAAAGTGAGACGACATTTGGGCAATGAATATCTATCCATTCTTCTTGTTTTGTTGCGATTCTCAAAATCTATGAAAAGTTCTTTATGTTGACGAACAAACATTTAACATTTATAAATATACAATCCAGTCATCTTCATTAAACTATGCTCCTTGAAAACATAGATTGTCGATATGCTCATTTTTGATCTAGAAATATTCTGTCTGATGAAGAACTGCCACCCCGAAAAATTATAGCATATGATAGTTTGCAGATTATATTACCTTGAGAACTGGCGCTTTCAAGTGATACTTTAAAACGTTTAGTGAGTATATCACCGAGTGCAGACGTTTACTAAGGGTTTCCCACTTCATTTCGTCATCAATATAGATTCTCATTAATTTTGTAGACGAGTGTGCAACTATCTCATTGTTTCTCATATTAATTGCCCTGGGAGTTGTGAGATTTGATTTCCTTATTCGGTAAAACATTGCCTCTGTTTTGTCTATATTTAATTTGATTTTATTTGCTTCACACCATTGATTTACCTTCTTCAGTTGTAATTGAGCGGTGGATATCACGTTTTCTAAAGTATTTCCAAAAGCAGTAAAGTTGGAATCATCTGCATATAATAAAACATAAGACTAACCCTGAGTATTGTCCTATTTAATTTGCGAAATGGTGGAAGATTATTCATGGCCAGTATTAAAAACGTGTCAACCGAGAATTGAAATTCATCCTCAGTTTGAAGGCTGAAAAGTTTGAGTATACAAAAACCGGTTCTCAAGCTGAGGTGAAATTTCAATTTTCGGTTTATGAGTTTATTATACTGGCCCTGAGTATTTTCCATATTGAGGAAAAGTATCTCTGCATTATCTTTCCTTCATTGTTTATTTTTTTATTTACCATGGGTGACTCAGGGGGTTCCGGAATGATTTGACGAATTTTGTCTTGAAAATCAGGTTACTTACTTATTTTACATTTCCAGCAAATATTTTTATCATCGAAATGTTACCGAAAATGCTTCTATGAAAATATTTAATTGGTCGAAAATTATAATAACGAATCCATTCTGAATTTATCAGATATCGAATTTTGAAATTGTAGGTTTCACGAGATTTTGGTGGATGGATCAAAAACTTTCAAGTTGATTAAAGCCCACAGATTCGTTGAGGTCACTAATGAGTGAACTCAATGGAGTTGATTAGTTTTTGAAAACAATAAATACAAAATAGGAGATTCCTTGAAAAAACATTATCGATGTATACTTTCAATAAATGAGACATCCGATAAGAGGAAAACCTATAACTGATAAATTTCTTTCAACTTTCGTCAAACTAAAAATTGTATTCTTTCACAGAAATATACTTCAGTAAAATAAGTCCTTTTCACAGTACCTACGATTTTGTTTGTTCATGTTTCTTATACATTTTCCAATTTATTTATCGGTCATTCTAGAGATTGAGTGTTGATTGCTTTTACTTTTGTGAACATCATTTTTTCGTATCGTTCAAACAGTAGTAGATGAAAATTCCTTATATTGACAAGCAACTTGCCTCTGCAATAACTTCAATATTATATTTCTCAATTCTTCATAACTGCTTTTGCTCTAGACTCATTATTAAAAATTACCCATTACTCCAACGGAACATTGAAATCTTCCAATTAATCGCCCTTTGATCAGATGATGAATTTATTCAATAGGAACGTGATACATTTTCAATTATTTCTATACATTATACATCAACCAATCTGACAAATTAATATCAATACATATTTGTATTCAACATTAGCTTCAGCTTGAAAAATGATCACATGACCACATTTCTGGAAATATCTGCACTCAAGCATAGGATTGAATAACAACAAATTCACTGTTAAAAAAATATGTTCAAACTGAAAATTTCATTATCCCCAATTAATCAACTCTGATAATCTGATCGATTATATTTTGATGAATAATATGCCGTTCTCCATTATATATAAGTTCATGGGAGAAAAACAAGTGAATCTAAAGCAAATCATATCGAAACCTGAACAAATTAGATAACTTCACCTAATTTGGTGACCTTCTCAATTCACGCTGAAATCCGCTTTCATGCAGTTGATTCCGTTTTCAAGGAATTGTTGGGAATATATAACAAAGAGAGAACGCAAGAATTTTATGTTTATATTTTCAGCATGAGAGTATTTAAAAAATGTATATTTTTCGTGAATATTCATTAAAGAATATGCTTCTGATATCGTCTCGGAATAAATTCATTCGTAATCGCTTCCGACTAGGTTTGACGTCTGATAATGGACATATAAAAGTTCATCCAAGAAAAATGGCCCTCGCAAAATCTGACTTCTGGGGTCATTTCACTTGAAAAAAAGTGACGATCTGTTTATTTTCGGTCCACTTGATATTCATTTGTCAAATTATTGGCATATAAAAAATTGTCGATATTGAAATTCGTGATTTTTTGAGATTTTTATCGAATTCAAAAATTTATTCCGAAATATTAAACATAGTACCTATTAGCCTTTCCCTTTTGAGATTCTACTTCAAGTAGCCATTATTCAGCTGTTTTTTGGCACTATTCTGGGAGCCCTATTGCTCAAACACAATGATTGCTTGATTCGAACTCTCTAGATAATTTTTTGTTAGGACAATTAAAAACGAAATTTTATAAGGTTGAAATTGAAATGAGAGAAAATCTAATCGGAAGTATTTTCGAGAAATTTCTACGCAAAATCAAACTCTCAGTAGAATGTCAATTGAAAGTTTAATCAAAATGACTCTCTCAAACTTCATCTAAAGTCTGACGATCTCCTCCGGAATCACACTGTGTATTTATTGGATTGTCATTGGCTCCTTTATGGTCTCTGAACTCCTTTTATAAGAATTAATTGAATAATAATATGTGCCTTCTTCTTCTTGAAAATGTAGGTATATGAGAATAATGGATTCTTTTATAATTTATGACAGATGATATATTAATCAAGGCTGAGATTTTAATTGAGAGACAAATACCAGTGTTTTCAAACATTGGTTCCATCCAACACCCCTTTCTCTCGCTAATGTATAATTGAAGTTTGAAGTTGAAAACATCGAAGTGAAAAATTTGAGATTAATAATCCTCGTGTTACAGTGGTAGTGTACAAAAGCGATCCGAAACGTTTCGACCGTATTACATAAAATATTTGGTAGATAGAAAAGTTCGTGAGCCATATTCCCTAGCAAAAATCATGAGTTATCAAAATCTTCATGAAATTTTTCCCAGTTTTAATACTGCACGATAAAAAAGTATTTTTTATGGGAAATCAAGAATGAATATGTTGATAATGTCAAAAAATACGTGGAATTGAGATGATCAATAGTGGTGTTCTTTGTTTTTATCGACGTCTGAAGCGCTTCATCCGTATTTCAGCGATGAATGTCTCCCCACATAGGATTCCCCATTTTCGATCATTATCCAAAATATTCCCTAAAAAAAATTTGTATGGCAAACCGGAAAGTTCAATGAAAAAAAGGTTTATAATATTCCATAACTCTAGGCTTTATGAAGATCGCCGCCAAGCAAGCCAGTAAATACATCCTAATATGCTTTCCTTCTTGACGTTCTTCAGACGGAGATATCTGTATTCACAAATGGGGGAAGCGAAAACCGAGGTCATGCAAATGAAACAGAGTTTTTTCATATAAACAAGTATAAGAGACGTCTAGTAATCGCACCGTATAAAAATGATTATGAGACTATGTTGCCAAATCTCATGTCGTCTTATGCTCTTAATGTGAAATAGAAAGAACGTATATATCACATACGCAACTAGTGGTAGTCAGCGCCTCTATCGTGCCTTGGTTGAACTGAAATATACGGTTTTGTACAAGATGAGAGTATCTGACGTCATCGGCGAAATTTGGCATAACGACTCAGGACGTTCCATGACGTCGAAAAACACTGAAAATTTCTCAAGACAATCCGACGTCCGTATATCGGACGTCAGATTGCAAGCGGACGTCGAAATGATGGTAAATTGGCAATGTATGGCTCTCCAAAGGCGGTTTGCTATATATATATATATATATATATATATATATATATATATATATATATATATATATATATATATATGCAAGAAGAAAACGGTCACAATTCGGAAAAATTAATTTCCGAACTGCGATCGTGGACTAGCGGAGATCCATGCTGAAAGTAAACCATAGGAAATAGCGTCATCGTCGAGAAGGGAAAAGATGCATACCGGTTTCGGGGTTGTTACCCCTCATAAGTGCAACATAATTCTCCAACTCGACAACGAACACTGCGAAGTCAAGAAACTATAAACCATTCTGGTGAGCACTTCGGAGAATAAATAACCGAAGCGACTGATGGCAGTCCTTAAAGCGTTAAACTGTTTCTGATATATATATATATATATATATATATATATATATATATATATATAGTAAAAATGTATTATTTGGGACTGCAGTCGAATGAGAAATCTCTTTTTTCTTTAAACTCAAGCTTTCAGCTTTATTTAAGCCTTCATCAGGAGACACTACAATCAGTATGAATCAAGGAAAGTTACAATTATTATATATACATATACATATATATATAAAACTTACGAAAGTGAGATAAAATTCAAGATCGATATTTGAAGTTCTAATCATCAGATCCATATATATATATATATATATATATATATATATATATATATATATATATATATATATATATATATATATATATATATGTATGGCAAAGTGTAACTTCGGGGACAAAATGGAACATCGGGGACTGTCCTCAAAGTGCAACTATATGTCTAAGTATCAGATTGGGGACATTTGCATTTCGGGGACAGTAAAGCTACTTTCAGGGACAGTTAACGTACAGGGTGATTCATTTATCTTGGTAACCCCAATTTTCTCGAAAACGTCCGAATATTTTTTCATTCTGTGAATGACGTTTTGAACAAGTCAATATCGACTTGAGATGCGCATAAAAATCTCCGAAATAAATGAAGACGCCAGGCGCCGCGGCGCTATCAAAAATTTTTTCTCCAGGGACATACCTTTTTTATTATGTCATTCGAAAGATAATTTCATTCTGAATTTTTTTTTCTAATACAATTTTCTTCCATTTCTAACCGTTAGTGATCTGCAGCGTGTTTTATGTTGATTCTATTTCATTTATTTTTTTCTGTATTGTGGTAGTATGCCTTTATTTAGAGACATAGATGTGATTTTGTGATTTGAATTCAAGAAGGCTAGTTTCCTATATGAAATATGTGGCTACATCAAGATGGGGCTTCATGCCACAACGCTGCCATTGTCAAGAGATATTTAGATCAAGAATTCGAAAAAAAATGGATTGAAACCAATGGACCCATCAGATATCGCCAGACCTAACGCTCATGAATTACTTTCTGACGGGCCTCCTTGAATATATGGTATACCAAACTGATTCTAACAACTTGGACTATTTGAAAATGAAGATAAGAAACGCATGTGCCCAAGAAGACCCTTATATTTTGACCGAAGTAACTTATAATGAAATAGGGGAATGATATAACTTATGTATGATGTCCGGTATATAGAACATATGATTCGAAATGTTTCGTTTGCTATTAAATAAAATGTTTATTGATATAAGATATAATATTTAATGAATAAAATAATAGAAAAATAGTTACAGAACCTCCGTCATTTTACGGAACATAATCAAATCTAGGTCATCTAGCCATTATGATCCATACACAAGTTATATCATCTCCCTATTTCATTATGTGTCACTTTGGTCAAAGTATAAGGGTCCATTCATTTTCGAATTCTTAATCTCAATATCTCTTCACAATGGCAGCGTTGTGACATGGAGCATCATCTTGCTGTATCCACATATTTGATCTTATTTAAAGAGGCAGATTGTTTAGAAAACTAGCCTTCTTGAATTCAAGGCACAAAATCATATATATGTCTCCAAATCAAGGCATACTACCACAATACAGAAAAAAATAAATGGAATAGAATCAACATAAAGCACGCTGCAGATCGCTGACGGTATGAAATGGACAAAAATTGTATTCGAAAAAAAAGTTCAAAATGAAATAATCTTTTGAATGACATAATAAAAATGGTATGTCCCTGGAGAAAAAATTTTTGATAGCGCCGCGACGCCTTGCGTCTTTATTTATCTCGCAGATTTTTATGCGCATCTCAAGTCGACGTTGACTTGTTCAAAACGCCATTCACAGAATGAAAAAATATTCGGGCGTTTTCGAGAAAATTGGGGTTACCAAGATAAATGAATCACCCTGTACTTTCGGGGACAGTGAAAAGAAGTTCGGGGACATGAAAAAAATTGGGGACAGTATACAGGGTGTACCAAGTTCGATGGCCCATTAGGCGTTTCTGGCGAACTGGACATATTTGAAATCTGAAAATTGGGATTATATTATTTTATGACAGGATCTACCGATCTAAAATATTTTTGGAGCCTGACCATTTTCAGTTATACAGGGAGTGAAAAAAAATTTCCAAAAAATTTTTTTGTTTTTTTTTTTTGTTTTCGAATTTTATAGAGTATGCAATTCTGAATACATTCGTACTCAAATCGTTGCATTCGTCGAGATAAGTGTATTCGGTATTATGTTTGTTATTCCTAACCTAGATATCGTAAGCACAAACTGTTTTCGCGTTTCTGAAGGCGAAGAATGTGGAAATATTGTACATTTTCAGAATTTTGAAAAACCCGTCACAGGGTTCTAAAATTGGGATCAAGATTGACCCATAACTTTCGTTTTTCAAATTAGAACCCCATTTTTTTATGATTGCATGGATTGTGCGAAGAAAAATGATGATAATGTTCAAACATGTTAATGCTCCTAAAATTAATAATTCTTGAGTTATTCAGGATTTCCTGATTTCATGTCGTACGTACCGTCAAATTCATAGAATCTGTTTCATATCAACAATGACCTTGGTCATAAGATAAATTACTCAAATAACTCGCTAGTGACTTCCTCTTTTCTGAATTCATTTATCATTGTTGATCTAAAACAGATTTCATGAATAGAAACAGAAAATCCTGGATAACTCAAGAATTAGTGATTTTAGGAGCATCAACATATTAGAACATTATCATCATTTTTCTTCGCAGCATCCAACGCAATCATAAAAAAATAGGGTTCTAATTTGAAAAACGAAAGTTATGAGCCAATTTTGACCTCAATTTTTGAACCAACATTTGGAACACGGGTTATTCGAAATTCTGACATTGTACAATATTTCCACAGTCTTCGTCTTCAAAAATGTGAAAACAGTTTGTGCTTACGATATCTAGGTTAGGAATAACAAACATAATACCGAATACACTTATCCCCCTTTTTTCTTCAGTTTGTTCTCGATATTTTGACGAATGCAACGATTTGAGTACGAATGTATTCAGAATTGCATACTCTATCAAATTCGAAAACAAAAAAACAGAAAAAAAAATTTTTGAAAATTTTTTGTTCACTCCCTGTATAACTAAAAGTGGTCGTTCTCCAAGAATATTTTAGAGCGGTAGATAATGTCAAACAATAATATAATTCCAATTTTCAGATTTCAAATAGGTCCAGTTCTCTAGAAACGCCTAATAGGCCGTCGAACTTGGTACACCCTGTATACATTGTGACACAGACTCATGGTACACCTCCATTTTCTCCTTTGGTTCTGTAGTTATATTTTTGAAATTTGGAACATTGAATAAACTCACTATAGGGCACTTTTTGAAATATTCAGAAGAAAAATCCATTTTCTAGTTTTTCCGGAAATGACATCAACTTTCGATTTTCGAATGGGACACCCGGTATATTTTGACATTTTTGAAATCTCTATAATTTTCTCAATCTAATGATACCTCATAATTGATATTTCATTAGTCAGAACGCCCATTTTATCTAGATCTAGATCTAGAGAGCCATGAACTAAAATTATTCCAAAAAATCAAAATAATGCTACACTTCGATTTAAAAAGTATCGTGGTTCGAAATACGTGCCAAAAAAGTAAACCAAAACCTTTTTTCACTCGAAACACCGTTTTGCCAAATGGTAGCATAAAGGTACTCTGACGTCATTCGAAAGTACCATCGGTGGGGTATTCATCCATATCAACTATTTTTCTGTATAACCAATACGAACACGATAATGGAGTCAAGACATGTTTAAGTATCTTCTCGGTTCAATCCAAAGTTGATGTCATTTCCGGAAAAACCGGTAATTGGATTTTTTTCTAAATATGTCAAAAAGTGCCCTATAGTTAGTATATTCAATGTTCCAAATTTCAGAAATGTAGCTACAGAAACAAGGAAGAATATGGGGGTGTACCATGAGTCTGTGTCACCCTGTATAGAGCCAGTTCTCAAGTTCGAATGAATCTATTCTATTTAATTTAATATATTCATTGGTAACGGCGGACGTAGATTTCGCTTGAAAATATATTACAATTCATGTAGTCTGAAACAAAAATGCAAAATCTTGAATTTGTATTACAATTTCTTCTCCGAAAATATTCAAATGAAATACTTGAAAAAATAACCCTTTATAGATAAAGATACCATTATTTGTATACCTAATGTTTAAATATATCACTCATGTTCGAATTGGATATCGTGCTCAAATGATAAACTCAGAAAAAATAGAATCAGGAACTTCATATTTAAACAGATATGGTCTTTATATTTCATTCTCAACAAGACTGCATTCTTCCGTTAAGCCACTTAACATCTGCTAGGCACAAATGGTTAAGCTGGTTATCACAACCTTCTCCGGTCATTAGATGCCGATTGACCCTGGGTTTTAACTAGAAATAATTTCGACTTATACAAATTTTGTGTTCTCATCTTGTAGAAATTCTGGATACTTTCATATGGGATCCAAAGATTGAATGAATTTATATTTTTCTATTGATCATGATGAATACTCAAATTCATAAAAAACGAATGATTCCTAAACAAAATGTTTTAATAACTAAATACGGTCTACATGTTCCATGTTGTATTGGTATACCTGTCAAACAAAATTAATTTAAAATAGCTTTGTTTGTGAATCTGTGAATTTGGAAATCTTCATAGATGTTATAGATCAAACCGCGTTTATCAAGCGATGATTTCGAATTGAAGAAAAGTGAAAGTACGGGAGAAGTACTTTTCATTTGAAATTGGCCGTGCAGTGAATTCAGAACCAGATTGATGCGTTGGTAACTGAAATCTTGAATAATTTTTGCTACGAATAATTGCATATAGAATGGAGACTCTAGCATTTCACAATGTACGCCAGATTTTTACTAAACCTTCAGGTAAAAATACTTTTATTTCATAGAATTAATAAGCTGTTTCGGTAATGTGGTTTTATTTTATTTTGTTTTTAGAGCAGGTTTACGTCATGTAACATGTCATTTCAATAATTTCTTCTGAAAACATATAATCAAATTATTGAATATAATTCAACGAATTATATTTCTAATATGAATATAACGTACCTACTAAGCCTAATTTATAGCTAGTGAGGAATATTCTAATCAAAAGTAATCATTCGAATAATCAGTGATTCATCTCTATACAACGCATTATCAGTACACAATAACCTAATGGTACACAACCGGAGCAATAAAAAATATTGAAATTAAATAATGATTAAATGTATAACATAACCATTATGAAAATTGCAATAATATGCTCTCGATATTTTCTACTGATATTGATGCAACGAATTATTTATTCTAACTCATCAATCATCAATCATGATGATTTAATGAATTATTTCAATTATGATACTTTACATTCTTGCAAATAATCTATATTGGGAATTATATTCGGGAGACCTTCAGCAGAATGTTGTGCAGAAACTCTAATCGACAAAACCCTCGCTTGAAGACAAAGAAAAAATTCATTCTAAACTGAAAGTTCATTAATGTAGGAATTAATTTCTCCGAAATATTTTTTCTACACCACGACTCGAACCACTTTCACTTCATCATCAACAATGCAAGATATTTTTCTATTCATTGGAAAGAACTAGGAACGTGTTCAGTAGAATACCCGGCATCAGGTAAAGTTTGACAATAATTACTTCCTCCGTTACTTTCGAACCGAATATCAATATAAACATCGTAAGACCTTCGGTAAAACCATAAGGTCTCTTATCGCGTCTTCGGTCATCCAAACGTGATGGAACAATTATTGAAATATTTTATTGGAAGTTTGTACATATTTCTGACAGTTTTTTCTGTCTGGAATAACTTTTTTCCGGAAAGAGCTACATTTTTGATATGATGATTGTCAGTAGAGTACTCATGGTCGAAAATGCAGCTTCCTAAATTTTCAGGAACCTTGGAGAATTCGTGAAAATGTCGAAAAATTCACGTTTTCTCGAAATCCAGAAGATTTATCATTGTTTTTGGTTCTTACACATTCAGAGGTCATATTCCCATTTTTCGAATAAATTCAAAATTTTTCTTGTTGTTGAATTAAAAAATTAATTCGACTAATTGGTTTCTGAAACCTATCTTTTTAGTATGACTTTTGTAAGTAAAAATTTGGATACCAATTAACTATCCAATGAATTTATCCAATACCTAATACTTCAGTACCAGATACTGAAATGTATTCAAGTTGCACAACACTACCCCGAACTGCTACGAGCTGTTAGAACTGGGACTTTACGCCTTCAATCAAACTGACCATAACTGGCTCCTCTTTCACTCGGTAAATCCCAGAAAGAGTCATATATGATGGATTTTGCAGAGAAATTTTCTATACAAACATTATAAGAAACCACTGTTTTCAATAGAAAACAATGTTACCGGGTAATCAGATGTTACAATTTTTTCATCGACATATTTGGAATTTTAGAAAATAAAGGAAATGAAAGAAAATTCGTTGATGGCACACCCTCAAGAATTTTTCAGAAATATGATGCACAATGTACACTACTCGTTTTTTTTTTAATATAATTTTTTCTTGTTAAGAAAAAAGTGAAAAGTGAGTCCAAGTCATAGTACAAGATGGAATTTTTTTCGAATTTTACCCAGGTTAACACTGTAATAAAAAAATTCAAAAGAAATGTTCTGCTCTGAACTGACCTTTTTGGACTTGAAATAGTTCTGCATTCAAGCGACGACATGCGATAGTATAGGCAGTAACAAAAATGAATCGATTTCGCATCAATGCCTAATGCAAATGGATATAAATATTTCAACGGATTGATTAAGAAAAAAGGTCGCCTAGTGATTTTGATGTGGAAATATCGTTAAATTTGTAGAAGTTTTTCAATTGGAGGAGTTCAATCCCCTCCTAAATTTACCGAAAAGGTCGTTATTTCTCTAGCACCAGATTAAGATTATCATGCTACATTACTACAGAAAATAATAAAAAATGTGTTTTGCATTGTGATATGTATATACCTTATCATGTTCATCGACAGCATTTTTATTTTGAGTTTGGGTCCTATCCTTCATTTGATTTGAATACACATAATGCAGCATTATAAGAACGATGTGAAAGTGGGATAATTTCGATATGCATTTTCGGCAATAATCTCACTTTATTTCTGTGCATTGATTTTGTAAATTCCTAAATGACTCATTTTGATAACAGGGAATCGTTCAAATGTAAAATCGTCAACATGGAGGCAATATCCAAAAATATTGTAGGAATTATATGTCAATGAAATATTGAAATAAGGTGACCTGGATAGCTTTATATATAAATAAAGTATAAAATTTATCCTATAATTACATACATATTATGGCACCTTAAGTCAGTCGATTCCAAACTTAATGTTACCACGACATTTTCACGACATTTTTCCGAGGTTCCTGAAAATTTAGGAATCTGCTATTTTGATCATGAGTTCCTACTGTAGTGACAATCATTATATCAAAAATGCAGCTTTTTTCGGAAAAAAGTGATTTCAGACCTTCGTTAACTGGACTAAAAAATATATAATGGGAAAAATGCTGAAAGAGATTTTGACCATTTTTCGGTGTATCCAGTATAATCCGAAAATGTGGAGTAGCGAGGATTGGTTCAGGTATATACAGGGTGTTTGGTAATTCGACGTGATCCTTCAAAGGGGATTTGACGTCATTTGCAGGGAATTGAGTCGAGTGGAGCCTAGTCTGAAAATCTTACGAAAATATGATGATTTTTCAACTTTTTTTTTAATCACCTGCTTCATTATCGAAAATAATTAATGTTCTGAAAACTGCTTAACTCTAAGTTTTCAATGAATATTTTTTCAAAGCTGAGATTGTTCGGTCGCATTAAGGCAATAAGAAGTTGGTAAAGTTCGATATGTGCAATAGCGTAGGAACTGCATAAAACGGCGTACCCCGCGCACATAAGACGAAGACAGAAAAGGACGCTCTTCAAGGGCCTTAGCGTGCCCAAGCGCGGGGGAAAAAGTGTTAGAAGTTAGAATAGTACAAGTAGTCTGTGTGTAACGTTAAGACGAATGTGATTTGAGTCAATGTAGAGAAATATTGGTTGTTCTCAATTGGTTATATTGACTTTGGTGAAAATAAACAAATCACAATTATTGGTTAATGGTTTTATTGGTATATTAAGTACAAAAATTCGTGGGTAACTGATTAAATACCCAACAGAGATTGTCATCTTTTCTTGCGAAAAAGTGTGTGCTAAAAATTCAGTTAACCCGAGAAAAAAAGGTCATAAACTGTTTTTGTCATAAAAACTGATGAAAGAGCTGAGAATAATAAGCTAAAAATTTTATGAACTGTGTACAAATATAGAGAAAAACTTCCTTGTTTCATCAGATTTAGATATATAAGAAAAGTACATTAGATATATTTAGATTTGAGCAAAATGTGGGTTTTTCTAGAAGGTTGAATACGATGCTCTCATTTTCTTCAATGCTTGTTTTAATGAATAACGCATAACTAAAATATTTATACCAATTCGTCGTGGTATGACAAGTGTAAAAAATCCTTTGAAACGTTTCGAATCATTTCAGGTTGAACATATAATTCTGGGGCTGATCGTATAATGGGGAGAGTATAAATAATATTATTTTTCACCAAAGTACTACTTCGGGGACAGTTTAAACCGGTATAAACGTATTTATATAAGATACAAAAGTGTAACTTTGAGGACAGTATATAGCTTTATACAATTCATATACTGCTTTAAACTATTCATATAAGTATCACATTGAGGACAGTATAAGTATATCGTATATACAATATATGTCCCCGAAGTGATACTTTGACGAACATATATATATATATATATATATATATATATATATATATATATATATATATATATTATATATATATATATATAATCCAGGCAAGGTAAAAATCTTGTTTTGCTTGAATACACCCCTGCATGTTTCTCTAAATTTCATATGAAACATTGTTCGTATGGCAAGTTTTTGCGTGATGAATACTCGTCCAGCGTGTGAGCTCGCTCCCCAGAAAATCGGTCCATAGGAAAGCAAAGATTGAAAATTTGAGTAATAAATAGTTTTCAAGCATAGTGTATTCACCCGATTCCTCACAGCCCTCAATGTGTACACAACAGTATTGAGTTTCTTCGAAAGCAACTCACATTGCATCCCTCAATTAAGATGGCTATCGATGGTTACGCCTAAAAGCTTGATGGTAGACCGTTCTCAAAAACAATACTACCCGGAAATGAACAGTTTGATCTTACATTCGAGAACATCAAAACATTATTTCTATCCTCATTAAGAATAAGACTATTTTCGTTACACAATTTTCTAATATTTGACACAGCTGCTATTACATTTTGTATGACTTCGTTAATATCTTGACATGATACTAATATGTTAGAGTCATCAGCATATAAGAATGTTTTAATACTTTGATGTAATTGAATTTTTTGTTCAAGAATCTTTGATAGGTCGTCGATATAGACAACAAAGAGATATGGTCCTAAGATAGTTCCCTGGGGTACACCTACTTGTATCTCTCTTTCGGAAGAAGCAAATTTTGCATCCCCTTTGCGTAAAGTAACTATCTGCTTCCTACCAGTCAGATAACTCTCGAGTAATTTGAGTGTCATCCCAATGATACCGCATCTATCAAGCTTCCGCAATAAAATTTTGTGATTTACGCAGTCGAAAGCTTTTGAAAAATGTACAAATAGCCCCGTTGGAATTTCTCCTTTCTTGAGGGAAGCTAATATATTCTGAAGGGATTCAAACATAGCTGTTTCAGTGCTTCGACCTCGAATGAATCCGTGTTGATTGTTGGATAAATTTTCGAAAAAAATTCAAAAAACGATTTGCCAAGACCTTCTCGAAAATCTTTGCAAATGACGATATTAGACTTAGGTATAGGCCTTTAGTTCGAGAGTTCATCCAAATCACCTCTCTTGTGACAGGGTATCTCGAGAGATATCCTTAAAGCATCCGGAAAAGTACCCGTCTGAAAGGCATGATTCATTCATTATGAAGCAGAGGGGTTCAATAATAGTTTCAATGTGAAGCTTGATGATACTCATGGGTATTTCGTCATGTCCAGAAAAATGTTTAGAATAGGACTCAGCTCATTGAAACTCTTAGGATCCGTTGTCTTAGGTACAGAAGTGACTAGTGCTTTCTTCCATTTGTTTGGAAAAACGGAATTCTCCATACAAAAATTCATGATGTGTGTGTAATATGGGGAGGAATATGGGGAAGGGACAATTTTAAAGTTTGAATATTTATTCCATCACAACCCACAGATTTACTCTTTATAGAATTAATTATATGTAACACCTCTATCTCCTCTACTCGCTTGAATCGAAAACTAACATCGGTCAAATTATTTCTCTTGTCTGAATAAAAATGTATTAATTCTTTGTTTGGATTTAGCACGGCGCACATTTGATGAAAAAGTTATTAATATCTTCTAAATTTTGCAAATGTGGTGGAAGCGTTGTTTTTTTCATTCAAGTGAAACCTACTTCCTTCAGTCCCGATCAGACCCCTCCAACAGAGTGATGCCCACCAAGAAATCTATCATAGTAGTATTTGACGAGAGTTTTATTTCGAGTTCTAATCATTTCTCTTAAAGTATCAGTTAACCACGGAGAGTAATATTTAGAAACTTTGATCGTCCTGAAGGGAGCATGGATATTTAGTAAAATAAGGATGTTTGCGGTAAGCAGGTCAACTTCCTCATCAAAAGTGTCCTTGTCATAGATATGTTTCCATGGAAGGGAGGTAAGATCAGATTTAAATCTTTCATAACAAAAATTTTTGAAATCTCTTGATGTTATGAAAGTTGGAGTCGATTTAGATGTTCGTATATTGAGAGTACAAGAAACTAAATCATGGTCAGTGATTTCAGGTAGAACTGAAACACCAGAATCAACAACAAGATCAACATCAGATATCAGTTCCCAATCAATCAATGAAGAAGACTTCAAGGTGGTTCTTGTAGGTAATGATTTGCATCAATCCTACGCCATTCAAAACCTCTGAAAATTTTTTCATCTCAGGACTAAGCTTCTTCAGAAAATCTATATTGAAATTCCCAACACATAACAGATGATCGATGGTTGGGAGTATTTCAACGACTGTACTTTCAAATGACGCAATAAACTGCCCCAAGGTACAGTTCGGGGGCCTATAAACAACAGAGGAAGCAATACTACATCGACCAAAGGTGAAAATGATTCACAATTGCTCACCCTCGTTAATAGCTCTACAAATCGTGTATTTCAAGGTCATACGTATAAAAACTCCAACGCCACCTCCCCGACTACCTCGATCAACACGCACAAAATTATAACCCTCTATCGAAATAAACTCATCTGATATGTTTTCACTCAACCAAGTTTCTATCAAGCCCAATACATCATAGTTGTATGACCTTAGAAGACTCTCAACATCATCAGAATGAGGCAGTAATGAACGGATGTTTAAGTGACCAACTTTTAGCAAGAAATGATTGTTACTATTCATAAATAAATTGTTTATCTATTCACAATCATGAGAAATATTAGTAAATACTTCATTCAGAATACAACTGAATTTCAGAGAGTTAACAACCACACAAAAATATGAAAGAACAAAGAAGTATTGAAATTAGCCCTCTTCCGAATTGAATATGAGCAATTAAGTGTTATTTAAGCAAACTTAATAAAAGTATGTGAATAAAAATGAATGAAAATGAAACAAAACCAGAACAGAAATGAATGACCTAATAGTCCAGAGAAACCCGAATGAGGTGCATTATAAAGCTCCAGCACCCTTGAGTAGAAAAAAAATATTTAATGATTTTATGCGCTTTCCAAATCAATTGCAGACATTATTTTACTCACAACATTATTGTTAAGAACAAATATGTTGCCATCCCTTGTCCAACATTTTACATGTCCAAACTTTACACACGCTTTCTTATATTTATATCTTATTTGGCAGCAATCTCTCAATAACTAACACTCCAGTTCCTTTGAGGCAACGTTTGTTCTTAAATATTAGTTTATATTCCGTTTCCATAGATGAATGGAATGTACAGTAATAAGTCTCGGCCGTCTGTTCTGTTTATTTTCTTTTCCGATTCGATAACACACATGGAGATCGTCAGGAGTAATCTTATCTCGGGTGTTTTTAACTATGTTTTCATTAATTATTCCGCAAATTTTCAGGTTCAAATCTTCCTCCTCCTCTTCTTTGATGCCGCGAAAAATAAGTTGGGCATTATAAACCTCTTGTTTGTCAACTTACTCTTGAATTGAAATTTTATCTACATATATCACATAACAACATTTTCAGAGAATTTTATACCATTCTCTGAAAAATATCCAACTTTTTAAGCATATTCCCAATGAATTCAGGAGAAGAATTGGAACTTTAGTTATTCGAAATCTTGGAGATCTCTTCCCTCAGATCACTCAAGCCACCATGAAGAATTTGTTTCATTTTGTCCACTCTAAGATGAATGTCATCAGAATTTACATTTTTGCTTGATTTAACGACTGGGCGGCATTTTACAAAAAGAATACGATGAAAACTAGATTTAATATTATAATGTGGAAAACGAAAACTTCGAGTCAAGAAGTGCGGAGCAATATGTATCCGCTACTCACACACCAACGTATGTTCAATGAATTCAACTACTTTTGTCATTAATTTTCAGTTTTTATTTTTTGTCATTAAAGTAAACACGAATTGAAAATAACTGTATCCAATAATCAATAATTACGATCAAATATTATAGAGTAGGTAGAAGATTCTGTTCTATGAAGTAGCTCAAAATTGAAACTTCTGAGACGACAGTTAAAAAAAAAATGCATTTTTCACGAAGAAGCAGAATACCGCCATAAGAAGGCCTTTCCTATAAAAAATTTCCTCAGCCACTCCTTTCTGAGATATCGCCCTTGAAATAGGTGAGTGAAATTCGCTATTTATTATTTTTTTCAATTTGAACTTCGTTGACTTTTTTTTAATTCTTGAATTTTTTCCAAAAATCAATAGCTGAAGAAAAAAAAGCATATTTCATAATTATTTTGATAAATTGAGTAGAAAAAGAAAACAGTGAAAATGTAAAATAAGATTCATGATAAATGCTGGAAATGACCCCCTCCAACCTAAATACAGAACGTAGTCTATGTGTCATGGCTTGTCGTAGGTTATCACCTGACTTTTAGTCACCACCTTTCAAGGGTTATCTCGGAGAGTGGGGGAAATACCCATCTTAATTTCATACAAGCATTCACTTTCTGAATTTTGTCGCATGAATTTATAAGTGAGTATTTCTCAACGGAAATGTCTCCCACATTAATTTCCTGAAACGAATTCCTATTACGAAATCAGCATAAGAAAAAAGAGAACGAGTTTTTTGAAGTTCATCGTTGTACTGTAGAAAACCTTAGGACGGAGCATAAAAATAATAAAATGAAAAAAAGTTATTTTTATGGTTAATTGATTTTATGGATTGGCTTGATTTGTCGGACAAAATACTCCATCCCACGTATGCGGGAACAGATTTTATTGAAGTTGAAGTTTGAACTGAGAGCCGTCCAAGATCCCAGAGCTCTATGACGTAACTTATTTTCACATGGCTGATTTTTATATATTTTTTGTAGGATATTATTTTTAAAATGGTATTATAAGTGTCAGACAATTTCTATGTGCCAAAACTCTTGTCAGACGCTTTAAAGCTTCAAAAAAAAAAAACGAATGAACTTATTTTCACATTTTTAATTTTTGAATATGTTATTGAGGTAACTATCAAATTATATTTCATAAGTTGGACAAATTTTAGTGACTAAACATCCTTCAAACACATGAACTACTCAGCTGAATAATATTTGTGTTTAGGGGATGTTTAGTCACTACAATTTGTCCACCTTATGAAATATAAGTTGATAGTTACCTCAATAACATATTAAAAATCAGAAATGTGAAAATAAGTTCATTCATCTTTTTGGAGCTTTGAAGCGTCTGACAAAAGTTTTGGCCCATGGAAAATGTCTGACACTTATGATACTATTTTAGAAATAATATTCTACAAAACATATATGAAAATCAGCCGTGTGAAAATAAGTTATGTCATACCGCTCTGAGATTTTGGACTATTAGTTTCAGAAACAGCAAACAACATACTCAGTTATGTTTCGAAAACTAGAAACCTGTATGTAACATACTATCCATAATTCTTTTTGGAGAATTTTAAATGCAATGCTTCAACCAACTAACAAAAAAGAAGTGGCAGCATTGAGGTCTTGACATTTTAAAAGCGCATTGGGAAGATTTTATTGATCTTGCTTAGCTGATGATCTACCCAGTACCTTGAAGGTTTGTCTACACGTCTCGAGAGTAAATGACAGTAACATTTAATCGAAAGTTTGTTTCAATATACCTCAGAATAAGAAAAACAATGAAGATTTCGGACCAGCTCATTCGCCAAGTCGCTTCGAAACCACAAACATAATGCGTAGGTACGTACCTATTCAACGAGGAATCCAGATATCACTAAATATTTAAAGAATAGCTGGTCCACGCAACTTCGTCTGTCCAACTCGGCTATTAAAATCATTGTCATTATTAGAATAAAATCAAACAATATCAGGAATTGGACTATTTAATTCTCCAAAAAAGAATTCCTTCAAGCATACGTTTCGGAACGGCACCGTTCCTTTTTTAAGGCTAAAAATATAAAATGGTACCTAAATGACATGTTATATAAACAAGAGTGAATTTTTCATAAAGTTATACTTTTCAGAATTTTCGTTTACGGAGATATATTGGAAAAATATTGAGAACTGAGAAACATATATCAAACATCAGCAGGTAACACATGATAATTTTCATATGGGTTAAATTATTACATAGAGCGGACATTAGGCAGACATAGAATATTATGAAGATGAGAAAAGATTTCTGAGTGACATATAAGTCAGTATAGAAAAACAATCTCATTTAAATTTTTTTTTTCTTCTTTTCTATTATAAACTATAATTCTTGGTTATATCTAGTAAGTAGTCATATGAGTTACTCAAGTTTTTAACATCATCGCTGAAATTAACAGTATTATTAGTTTTTTTTCTAATGTGCAGCATCTCACATTTATTTCTCCTATATAGATGTTCCTCCCCATCTAATATTGGTGGTATTGTGGAAGTCAAAATTGTGTCCCTTCGAATGTGTATGTGTTGTTAGTGCTGTCTTGTCTTAATTTTCGATGTTTTTCAGGTCATTTTTATGTTGTTTGAGTCTCTCCCTTAGGTGTTGTCCAGTCTGTCTTATCACAACCCAAACATGGGATCTGATACACTATCCCTGACTACAACTCTGTTGGAATTTCATCCTTGGTCTTCGTAAAGAATCTTCCAGTAGTCGAGATATTATAAAATGCGGAGCTGCAGTCAAGTTCACCAAAAATCTTTGCAATTTTGTATGACAGGTTGGGTAAAAATGGGAACTTGGAGAAGTTTTTTTTTCCTCGAAGTGTGGTATAACGTTATCTGGGTCAACAAAAATCATTCTGATGATTTTAGTAATAAATTTGCTTGAGTAGTTGTTATCTTCCAAAATTTTCTTAATTTTTATAATGTTTTTTTTTTCATATATTTCACTGCTAAGTTTTATAACCCTACCTACCAGATTTCTGACTACATTCATTTTTTGCTGAATGCTGTGGTTGCTATGATATGCTCCTATTCGAGCAAATGTTTTTTGTGTACCAATCCGTTGTAATGCCCTGACCATCCCTCACGGTCATCAGATCCAAGAAGGCTATTTTTTTTTCAACTTCAAGCTCCATTGTGAATTTAAGGTTTTCATTTTAGGATTTAAATAGTTTGAGGATATAGTCTGCTTTCTCTTCTGGGATCATCAGAAAAGTGTCATCCTCATAAACTACCACTATTGGTATATCAAAATCTGCGGTATCATGTACATCTTCAAATAGGTCATTCGTTACCTACATTACCTTACATTATTATTAGTCCAATATTATTTTAAAACACGAAAAAGAATCTTAGACCTTGATTACTACACTGCCTACCAGATCCAATTGTATTTTCCCAACTTTTCGTATATATGAGTCTAACCTATACCTAAATGACTGAAACTACATTCATATAATCAAATAATCAGTAAACCACCACAACGAATGGGCCATCCGGTGACACGGTTTGTTCGGGGGTGTACTTTACGCAGAATAAAGGCAGTCACCAACGATGTCTTCTCTACGTACAGTACGTTGGATTAGTTTAATTCAAATTCAGATCAAATTTATATCGTGATTACTTTCAAACTATTCGTCCAAATTAATTTGTGTAGAAGACATAGGTCATCTATATTGAATACTGGAAGCGACAAAAGTTTCTATTTTGAAAGAGATTGGGTAAATATTATATTATATTACAATTACGGAGAATACAAAGGGTGCAAAATTCATGGCTGAGACTAATATATGAAGTCAGAAAATTTGAAAGAATTTCTCATAAGCTCAAGGATGCGGGCTGGTTGAACATGGAGAACATTCGTAAAATGCGTCAGGCATGCCCCTTTCATAAGATTATTGTGAATAAATCCCCGCCGTATTTGTACAACAGAATTATATTCAGATCACATGTACATAACATCAACATCAGGACGAAAGGACTACTGACGCCTCCTTTACATAGAACGGCGTATTTTGAAAGGAGTTTTTCGTACAACACTGCTCGAGTATAATAATACGCTTCCGCACCACGTCAGGTCGCTTACGCGGGGGGTATCTTTAAAAAAGGAAATGTTTAAACATTACGTTGCCTTACAGTGTCTCTGTTCCGTCTCTAATCTTCTGTCTTTCCTTGTTGATTCGTTATTCTTGATTTAATTCTTAAAGTCTTTTGTAATCATCTCGATATACGAGTAATTAAGTATCACATAATGTGTACATGGTTAAGTAGAGCTGGGCGGACTTCGCCATTTTTTCACAAGGAATAATACTTATTTAATAAAATTGTCTACCTAGTCAAACTGTACATTGTGGACAATAAAGTCATTATTTATATTATTATTATTTTTATTATTATATCGTGATGACTTTTGAATTTTCGAGAAAAAACAGTGGAACTGTGAAATAAGTACGGTAGCCAAGCAAAGAATATTATCAGCTGTAAAACTGATGTTTGCGATGTTAGCCCATCACTTTTGGATTGTGGAAACTACTTTTGTTGTGCTGAATTGTGTTAGGTTTGAGCCGTTGAATTTTATTCTTAATTTCATGTGGTTTTCGGAATATTTCGGAAACGGAAATTGAAAAAAAAAAAGATAGCCAAACACTCGTTTTTTAATGGGATATTTTTGTGCAATACCTAAATATAGTTCTTCAGATTTTTCGGCATAATACAAAAATGAGAAAAGTCAGGTCAGCACACAAAGTTTTTTTTTATATGATTGTGCTGCAATTGTGCTAACTTGTGTCGGTCAGATTTTTAGAAAACTTCACACACATTGTAGCCGGGTATACCGATTTTTCTATAATATGCTGATTTTTGAGGGAAACCTTGTTAATTTTTTTTTAAAACTGACCTCCCCAAGTTGGCAAAATCATATAAAATAATTCTCGTCGGAAAAAAAAGTGCTGGGCTGACTTTTTTCTCAATTTTCCTGAAAATCTGAAAAATTTTCAAAAAAAATATATGATATATGAGCGAAAGAGTAACAGACATCGACATCAATACATCCTCACAAACTTTTGCATTTATAATATTAGTAGGATTAAGGACTCATCGAAAACTTAACGTGCCTCATGGAATCAAGGTAATGATAAAATACATTCTTCAAGAATAAAAAACGGAAAAATTAATAGGTATTTATAGTTTAAAAAAAAATAGAAAACACTCTCCAAAAGCAGATCGCTCTAAAAATTACAAAATAATTTTTTATGAATTGGTTGAGGCTTTCGCGGTCATCATTTATTGTTACTTGTTCTTTAGAGTTTTGGCCGTCATCGTTTATAAGTTATATAAGTCATAAAAGTTGAAGAAGGTTTTTTATTGAATGTTCATGAAACCAATGAGGAATCGACATACGATATTAGTAAATATATAAGAATTAATGGCATACAAGAATTTTACCTCCATCAATACATCAAGGTAATGATAAAATACTTAGTTCAAGACTAAAAAGTAAGAAAATGCATTATCGTTTAAAAAAAGCAAGCTTCACGAGCAGATTGAAATAAAAAGTAGAAAATAATTTTTAAAGAATTGGTTGAGGCATTCACAGCCATTGTGTTGTTACTATTTCAACGAAAGTTTGAACTTGGTGGTGGTGCTTTTCTCATTAAGAAACATTATTGGAATATCTGGTTCATATTTGTAGTCTTGGATAACTAAATGACAAATAATTGTTCAGAGTTTGTCCGAAAGAATGGAAATCCATATTGATTCGAGAATTTGGAAATAGAAAGAATTTAATGAAAATGGATTAACGACGATCATAAGCCGAAAATGACTAATAAGATTTTCACCAGTCCTTGTTATTAGTAACAAGCTCATACCCGCGGCTCTGCTCGCGTTATATTTCAATTTAAAACGGTACTGATAGGTCCGCAACCCCACATTCATAACCTCGTGTCGAAGGAGAGACAGCACATGACAAAACGATGTCGCGTATTGCTCAAATTCACACTCGTTCAACCTACTTTCAAAGTATCCATTAGAAAACTATACTGTAAAAAGCATTCTTCATCAGGAATAAATGCCGCAGATAAGAGTCACATTCATTTTTATATTCATTCCATGCCAGTCGAAAGCCCTCTTTAAATTGGCCATTATTTTGGATTGAATTGAAAATGTCAAAAAAGGCTATCGTGGGTTGTCTTCGGCAGTTAGACATATGCCGTCGCGGACTTTTTCATAGAACTTTTCGAGCACCACAAAATTGTCTCTTGTATAGTTTACGCAGCGTCGCCCGTAAAAGCCGGAAATAAGTACCGGGATTTTTCATGAAAACTCGTTATTTTTTCTTATTTCTTCGTTATATAGGGATGAACCCTACATGAAAACCTCCCAAGAAAAATTCTCTACAGTATAGTGAAAGTTTCATCAAAATCGGTCTTCTAGTTCCCGAGTCCATAGAGGACAAACAAACACACGGATATTCACATTTATAATATTAACTAGTATGTATAGAAAGAATTCATTCATATGAGTGGTAGTATATAAGTAGAGTTATTGATTTATTTGTATGGCTGATTCACAACACAAAAGTAAACATTTCAATAATGCTTGCATAAAAGCATAAAAAAGACACAATAAAAGTTATGTGTGTAATCAACTGCATCCTTAGTTGCTATCTGGAAGTCAGAAAGGTCACCGGTGTAGGCTTTCAGAGGGCAGTTTTCAACAATGTGGCGCATTGTTTGTCTGTCATCTCCGGGTAGCAGTTTTCACCGCAAAGTGACTCAGCGCATCTCAGACAGTTGGTTCCAATTCTAGTATTATAGAATATATAGTATAAAGCAATATAATATAGGTAGGCATGATAATGGCGTTGATACCTGCGAATCGGAAAATGAAATCAATACGTTCTCATTGGCTCTTTGAAAAGCAAAATACTCAATGTGAAAGATTTATCGGTTCTTTTCATACTATGCTGGATCCACTATGGCTGGAGAGGCTGTTGATGTTTTCGTTGATGATGGACTCCAGGCAATGACCAGAAATCGAAGGTTGAAATTGTAGATCAAAAATTCGAATATACTTTGTGCGAATTTACAGGATATTCCTGAATTCATGCGGCAAAATTCAGTAGGTGACTGCTCGTATGAAAAAAAAGTTGGGTCTTTATTAAAACAAGATTTCCTCTGCCCACCCCTTTCTCAGATATCATAATTGAAAGGTGGTGACTGAATTGAGTTTTTATATTCTTTCAAAATTTCTGTGTGCAAACGCAAAGGACTAACTGTGGGAATTTTTTTCAATGTTCCTGTTACATTATTCGCAGGTGAAATTAGCAACCCTTATTTTATTTGATATCAAAACTTTTTTCCAGGTGACGTTTCATGAAATAAAATTATGATTTAAAATCCTTGTTTTGTTCACACTTTTTTTTTCAATTTTCGAATTTTTTCCACAAAACAAATAGCTGAAAAGAAAAACCATATTTTATTATTATTTCATTGAAGTGGGTGGAAAAAGTGAAGATGTAAATGTGGAAGGATTCATTATAACTGCTGGAAATGACCGCTAGCAAAAATATATGAAAGTAATCTACGTGTCATGGATTCAGAAAAAAAAAACCCAATTTTAGGCATCACCTATTGAGGGGGATATCTCGGAAAGGTGTGGTCTGAAAAAACTATGTTTCAGGAAAGACCCATCTCCATTTCATACGAGTATTTTTCTCCTGAATTTTGTCGCATGTATTCAGAAACACCGTTATATGTCCATGATCGTTTGTTTCCTGTGTATAGGTTTATTCGTTCTTCTTCCGGAGATGCAAGCACTTTTTTAAAATTGTTGAATAAACTGTTAGCTACAAGTGTCTACAAAAATAATACAATTTTTGCTGTGGTGCCTTCAATATAAATTTAATTGACTCAAAATTCGAAGTTACAAGGGAACTATAAAATATTTTTCAATTTTATGGTTTAATATAGACTGTATTGGAGTTCACTAGAGCAAGAGTTCAGAATAAATAAAAATAACTGATGTAGACAATATATTCACACCTATTGGCTCTGTATCGTCTCGTGTTTTGGCTGAAGATTTGTCGGATCACTTCATGCCGTTAGATTCATGTTCTAATCTAGTCAATAATATTCCTGATTTGCATTTCTATAAACGTTTCTCTCAAAAGGGAAGAATGTGAGTCGCATCAGATCGGAGGTATCTGCAGTAGAATGGTCTTCTTTGATGAGCGGAATGTCTGTGGAAGATGGAATTCAGGTATTTATTGATGTTTTTGTCGAAATATTAAACTATAGCCAGAATCTATGAATCTGGATGCCAATGTCGGGGATAGGTTTATTATATTGTTTAGCGGTGACGGAGCTCTCAGAAAAAACGATAAACGAATTGTACCGTGTTCCTTAACCACATGAAGGGTACGGAAAGCTGTTAAATATAATGGATATCAAGACAAGGATGACATTATTAGAGACAGAATAAAATAGTTTAAGGCTTTCACAACCGGATATACTGGTATTAAAAGAGTCTTCTGGGCTTATTGGCCGGGTTCCATTAGGAATAATTCCACCTAACGTTTCGCCTACAATTTGGGTAGGCATCTTTAGAGGATTCTTGGCCTAAGGTTATACCTCGAAGCTATATTTCTGACACTGATGTGTTCGAACCGGGAGCGTCATCTGCAGCCCGATTTATGGCGGGAAAAGGTGGTAAGTTTACGAGCGCGATGCTGATTGGCCCATCGCTCCCGCTTCGTATAGGTTTGATCTTTGTTTTTTTTAAGGTCGGTAACCAGGCGCTATGCAAGAAGAGGTCTCTTCTTTTCTGTTTATGTTATTTTTGTGTTTATAAATTTTAATGGCTTCCATGTTCAGCCTGAGATAGTAACTTTTGATATTGGATATAATCTCCGCCTTTGAGAAATCTATGTTGTGTCCATCTGTTAGCGCATAGTGCAGATTTTTCTGTCTGAATCAGTCGACAGCATTGTTCGTGCTCCTTAATTCTCGTATTAATACTTCGCTTTGTTGTGCCAATATAGACTTTGCCGCAGTCACAAGGTTTTCTGTAAATAACAGCTTGTGAAAGGGGGTCGACTTTGTCTTTGGTTGTTTTGATCATTTGCCCAAATTTTCGTGTCGGCTTATAAACGGTGCCTTTTCAGTATTCTAACAATTCTATCTGTGACCTTGGGGATGTATGATAAGATGGCTCTTCCGTTAGTTGTGATATGTTATCATCACGGTTGGAAGTTTTTGTTATTAGTGCATGCTGTAAAAGTTCAGGTTCATCCTCCAGAAATTCCGGCTGGCATCATCGTCGGGCTCTTTCTACGAGTGTTTTGATAACTCCTCGTTTCTGTTTGGGGTGTACTCACACATTATTGAGTCGTTGATAAATATTCCGACTTAGACATGCCAAACCAGGAAATTCCTGTAGAAAATAATAATAATAATAATAATAATAATAATAATAATAATAATAATAATAATAATAATAATAATAATAATAATAATAATAATAATAATAATAATACCCAATAATGGTGAGAACGAGAGGGAATGAATATTCAATGCGATCGCCTGAGGAGGGCCCTAGTCGTGGAGCTGACCCTGCGGCTAGCGGTGGCAGGGGCCACATTGCGAGCGGTCAGTGGCGAGAGAGTCACGCCTCTCGTCGGGTTCAACCCGAAACGGTTAGTGCACCCGGCAGCAGCCGGCAACATTCGTCAGCAGATGAAGAACATCATTCTTCGCCTCACTCTGCAACTGCTCAAAGTGTTTCACAGGGGAGTAATCCGCTAATGCCTGTGACCACTCTGGCAGGCCGTCAGCGTCAACGTATGAAATGGACACAAGAAATTAATATGTTCATCATATGAACGTATTACGCCATAACCAAACTGGAAACTGATTTCATTGGGTACAGAGGTGAACTTTATCGGCAGTTTACATCTGCCTACCCCACTGTGAATGTGAGCGCACAACGAATATCGGACCAATGTCGTGTGATCATTAGAAACGGGCTTCTTTCCATGGTTATATTAGACAGAATTAGACAGGAGGTAGCTGACAGCATGACAAACCAGGAGGTGACGCACACTGAGGTCGAAGAACAAGTAGTTAATCCACCTGAAGCAGACCAATCTAGTAGTGGTGAGAGTGCTACTAGTCATAATGATGGGGATGATCTCAGTGATAAATTGTCAACTCACTTCCAGGTAGCAATGTTCCAGTATGGTGGAATGCATCCAGTAGCTTGGCCGATCTTACCACGACTGAAAACATCAAGAAAGTTAGCCGAGATCGTGAACATTCTGAATACTGTCCTACTCCCACGTTATCTGGAGGAAACACATACGTTTGAGGAAATGCATGCAGGGCTGTATTGTGCGGCACTCGTCGCTGTTGAGTGCAACGGAGCTAGAGTTATACAGCATAATCCTGAGGGAAAACCTAAGACAAAAAACATTCCACCCTGGCGAAAGAGATTAGAGCGTAATGTCGACAGACTGCGAGCTGACCCCTCGAGAATAACTGAATATGTCAAAGGAACCTCGACTAATAGATTGAGGAGGAAAGTTGAAGAGTTGCTCCGAAAATATGGCCAACATCGAACACAAGAGATGAATGATAATATCTCAGGAGTAGTGGACACACTGAAGCAAAAATTAGCTGTCATGAAAGGCCGCCTTAGGAGATACAAGAAGAGTGAAGGAAGAAAGAACCAGAATAAACAATTTACGAACAACGAGAGAACTTTCTACCAGAAGCTATCAAACCAGCGAAATTCTAATGAGCCAGATTGTTCACAAGCCCCAAGCAAGACTGCCATTTACGACTATTGGAAATCTATCTGGTCCGAACCAGTAACACATACGGAGGACTTCAGTTGGATGAACTCAGAGGAGGAACAGCACTCTACTATGCAGGAGATGTCTCAACATGTAATTTCTCCTGAAATATTCGCTGAAACAATCCGGAAAACGTGTAATTGGAAAGCGCCAGGAAGCGACAAAATCCACAACTACTGGCTGAAGAAGTTCACTTGTTTGCATCCCAAACTATTGAATTATATAAATGAATGGATTCACCAACCTAAAACAATTCCCACTTTTCTACTTCATGGTGTAACATACCTTCTGAGAAAAACACTAACAGCAGTAAATCCATCACAATACAGGCCTATCACATGTCTCCAATCAATTTACAAAATAATAACAGGTTGCATCACAAATCTTGTTAGTGATCACATAAATAAGAACGACATACTCGCAGAAGAGCAGAAAGGCTGTAAGAAAGGATCAAGGGGGTGCAAGGAGCAGCTGACAATTGATGGAGTAATACTGAAGCAGGCCAACCTCAATAGGAGAAATCTGTATATAGCCTATATAGATTATCAAAAGGCTTTCGACTCAGTACCGCATTCCTGGCTTCTGAAGGTTTTAGAGATATACAAAATAAATTCCATAATTAGGAATTTCTTTGAAGATATTATGACAAAGTGGAAAACGAAGCTAGTACTCAGGAATGAACAAGAACACATAGAAACAGAGAGTCTGCCTCTTAAGCGTGGTATTTTTCAAGGCGATTCCTTTAGTCCACTGTGGTTCTGCCTAGCACTGAACCCTCTGTCGAACATGCTGAATAGATCTCACATGGGGTATAAACTAAAATCAAGTACAGGAGAGTCCTACACAGTGTCCCACCTTTTGTATATGGACGACCTGAAGCTTTATGCAAGAAACGAAAGCCAACTGAAGCAACTACTGAACACGGTTGAGTATTTCTCTACAGCCATCAAAATGGGGTTTGGTTTGGATAAGTGTCGAACCCTCTCCATTTATAAAGGGCAAATTAGTGAGGAGGGTTTCTCTGTTGACTCAGGTGTACAAATTGAAGCCATGGATGAAGACGCGACTTACAAATATCTGGGAATACAGCAAAACAGATGCAACGAACACACACTGATGAAGGGAAAATTGAGGAAGGTATTCCTTGATAGGCTGAAAAAAGTGCTCACATCCCTCCTGAACTTCAAGAACACCACACGAGCAATTAATACTTTTGCCACAACTGCTCTCTCCTATTCATTTGGAGTTCTGTCCTGGTCTAAAACCGATTAGGAGAGTCTTGACGCACTGATGAGGACAGAGATGACAGCTGCATTGAAACGTAATAGATACTCCAGTATAGAACGAGTCTATCTCCCCAAAGAAGAAGGTGGAATGGGACTACTGAGTATCTCTGATATCCACAACAATGAGATTGCAGCTCTTAGATCTTATTTCTTTTCGAGGAGTGAGACTTCCAGAATGCATAGGATAGTATGCTCTGCAGATGTGAAACTCACCCCTCTTGACTTACATGATCAAACGCAGCAATCTAACGAGACAATTACCACCACCCAGATGCGAATGGATCAGTGGAGGGCAAAAGCTATGCACGGGCAGCATGCTCACGACCTGGATAGGCCAAATGTCGACAAAAAGGCGTCGAACGCATGGCTAATGGTTGGAGAGCTCTACCCGGAAACAGTCGGTTCGTTGTTGGCGATACAGGATCAAGTGGTCCCTACAAGATATTATCTGAAACGAATAGCTTACAAGCCTGACATATCCACTGAGCTCTGTCGACGATGTAAAGGAAAACCAGAGACAATAAAACATATCATAGGTGAGTCCTTAAATCTAGCTCTAACAGAATATACGAATCGTCATAATCAAGTAGCTAGAATAATTCATCAAAGGCTAGCTGAGCAATGCGGTTTCCTGCAAGGTCCTCTGGTTCCATATTATAAGTACAGTCCATCAGCAGTACTAGAAAGTTCAGAGTATCGTCTCTACTATGATCGGACAATTGTATTGTATTGTATTTTCCATGCATTCTGGGTTTCTGTGAAACCCCTCATAAGCTACTTAAAGTTTGTGCGAGTTAGAATCATGGGTGTGTTCTGTGTAGGCTTTGTAACTGTGTCCCGACGCCACCTTAAGCACAGCACTGTTAATTCTTTACCCAACAGTGAATGGTTCGGCGCGTTCTCCATACCAGAAAATTTCTTCTCTAGCGGAGACTCGAACCCCGACTTGCCGAGTCGGAGTCCAGAGCCATATCCACTAGGCTACACGCACACATACTCACTGATAAGACAATCAGGCATAATAGACCAGACATTCTCTTAGAGAATAAACAGAATAAGGAAGTCTATTTATTAGATATAGCAGTTCGAAATACGTGGAACTTGCTGAAGAAATTCTGAGATAGTGGGAATACAAGAAATACACCATCATTCCATTGGTCCTGTCTAACACAGGAGTTATCCCAAAGAACCTGCATGAAGGCCTTAAGTTATTAAACCTCCCTGATAACCTTCATATTCTGCTGCAGAAGTCAGTCATTCTGAGCACATGCCATATGGTCCGCTCCACTCTGAATCTTAAAACATAATCCAGATAAAGTGCTGTTTTGGTATAACCCGCAGCTTCTGTAACCAGTCGAAGGTTGAGAAAAAACATATATAATAATAATAATAATAATAATAATAATACTGCTGAGGAAAAAAAAAATAATAATTATTATAATAATAACCCATTGTAGAGCCTTCGACAAAGGTGCCAAGTGTTTTTAAGAAAAAACACTTGGCTTCACAGTCGCAAAAATAATTGGGCTTTTTCCATCACTTTGAGAAACTAGCAAGCGGGCCATGAATAGAGCCACTGCTAAAATCTCATTCAGTGAAAGAGGAAGTACAGATTTCTTTTTTAGCATTTGATTGGAGATGTGAAACTTCATTTTAACGCAATGGGATGGCACTTCCTTAGTACTTTGTAATATTTTACTCAGTACTTCACAACTAATTGCTTCAAATATAGAAGTTTTTTATGAATACTTTGTCCCTGAGGTGTATGAGACAGTGATGAGGCCAAACAAGGCCGAAACCCGTATTTCTCTCATCTCAGTGACAAAATCTTATATCATTTCTCCAACCTCATTATAAAAGATCTCTGAGCCTGGAAATTGAAATGGTATTCATTTCGATTATTACTATTTTCAATTCATCTATGTTTCAAAAATAATATAACAATAATAAAATAATATATAATATAATATTAAGTTGAAATCCAAATTTTGCCTAAAATGAAAAAGATATTGAGGAGCTACGGTTTCGATCCTAAACAACCTAAACTTGGAAAACAATAATAATTAGAAATATATAATTCAAATAACATGTCAATAATTCTTCTACTTCAAGTTCAATACTCTGCTGCTTTCGCAATTATCCAATTTTCGTACATCTGCAAACCACCATCTGCCTGAATTCGAATATCGAGAACTTCTATAAGAATTTCCAAGCAGGTATCTTCTTGTATCAATTACTTTTTCAGTTACTCACACAAATCATGCGGATATGCCACATGGCCATGTTATTGCCAGAAAGCATCAAAAGTTTACACTTATCCACATACCCGAAGAAACGTGTTCAGCATTCGGAGTTTCACAGTTGGTACTATATTTATGGCTTTCTTTCCAGATACACCCGATTTGCTCACAGATATATACAACTGATCAATCACGCTACCCACTGCACATGTCTGGGAATTTCGATATTGGCCACCTTAACCCTTAACCGGCGTTGCGGAGTTCCTCGGACTCTCACATGTTGAAATTTTCGTGTAAACTTCGATTTAATTGGTCGAGTGCATCGCGCGTCTGAGTACCTTCCTGTGGTGGGGTAACTCATCGATAGCTCAGTGGATTTCATTGCATTTTCACGAGAAGTACGTTTTCTGAGCAGCTTAGAGTCCGTCGGACTCCGTGACGCGGATAGTGTAATTTTTCAATTCAGAGACCATGGCGCAAAATTCGAAGGTCGTGAAGGCAACAGATTCAAATTTTGAAGACACTCTTCTCAAGTGGTTTGATGAACCAGATAGCGATTATTCATACCAAGATTGCCATCCCAAGGGTAATGTTGATGAAGACGGTGCAATTCTCAGTGACCATGAAACTTGCAGTGAACTCTCTCATGGCGAATCAGAGGAAGAAAATGAAACGGAGGTAATGGAAACTGAAGAGGACTATACATAATATTATTATGGGAAAAATAGATTCAAGTGGGCTGTCACTGAACCAACACGGAACGTGAGAACATTAGCTCACAAAATATTGAAATTGCCAGGAAATAAATATGTAAACAAGAATATCGAACCCATAGATGCATGGAAGAAGATTTTTTCTTAAGATATTTTAGATATCATTGTACATAATACTAATATGAGGATAAATAAATTTCGTGATAGACCAGGCAATTTCGATCGTACGACGAATGAATTTTTGGGACTCCTGATATTGACTGCGGCTTTCAAGTCTAATACTGAGGCCATCGAATCAATATTTGCAACAGATGGCACAGGTCGAGAAATTTTTCGTCTCACTATGTCAGCCAAGAGGTTTGCTATTTTACTAGCATGCCTCAGATTTGACACTCATGAAGAAAGAATGATGAGAGTGAAAACTGACTCAGCTGCAGCGATTTCTCATATTTTGGATATATTCATTCATAATTCACAATCGTCTTATTGCTTAGGAGCCAAAGTGACTGTTGATGAGATGCTTGTAGGTTTTAGAGGTAGATGTAAATTCAAAATGTACCTACCGAGCAAACCTGTAAAATGCGGCTTAAAAGTCCAGTGCCTTGTTGATGCTCGAACTCATTATATTTACAATGCATATATATATATATATATATATATATATATATATATATATATATATATATATATATATTTATATATATATATTTATATATATATATACACATATTCGTATCTACACGAGATCCGTTATATATGCAGACCCACCAGAGATCCAGCAGTTCAAGTTCGAATATCTGAAAAATTATTACAGTAGCACAATCAATAATATGAATTAAGATAGGGAACACTTAGAGGGGTAAGTTAATTTTTGTTTTTTCATACACAAAAAGTTTCGTATACCGAACCAGATCCGGTGATATGTTCTTAAATGATCGAGATCCTCGGCTGTATAAAATGATGTATTGACAGTTACTCGAGATCCTGCGACGTCGCACGATTTGTACCAATTCCTCTAAATAGGTATGAAATTAAATACGAGTTGGTATAATACGGGTGCGGTAATCTAGTGTTTATGTTGAACAATCTCTTGGATTTGAGTTCTGATAACTTTATTCTTTCAATGCCATGAATGAATGATCCCTTGTTAATGCAAATACTCATATAATGTTTTCATCGAATCGTTAGAATACAGCAATGGAAAGCACCGAAAGCAACCTGAAGTTTTTTCATTGATACAGACTGTTGGTTGAAATAGTTCAAAAAACACTCGAAATGGACACATGAAATTATTGAATATAAAGTTATCGAACTATTTGTAGTCGAAAGATTTCTTGTGAGGAATTCCAGAATCGTTCGACTTCCGATTTCATCAGTAATGACACGAACATCTAGCTTCTTAGTTCATTATCAGATTATTCATTGAAGTCTGAATTGATTCAATGGTTTATTTGCTCATTACTTTTACAGAATTTTCAAAGAACAATTCATTCCAACGGTTATAATGTATTATGTTCCCGAATGAGAATTTCTAATTTTATGGGTTCTGTCAGGGAACATCAAAATTCTTCTCCTGAGTTTATATTACATTCAGCTGAACTTTTGCTATTTCTACGTCTGAGTCCACCATGACATAATCTCCAAGACTCATTTTTCCTAATGAGAACCAATCATGTTTAATTGGTCGGGTGGAATCTACATCAAAAAAATATTGTTTACAGTTTTTCTGTTCTGAAATGTGTATTTACCTAAATATGATGGTCATATTCATGTTGACATTAAAAGAGTTTAATCCAAGCCTAGATACTAACAACAAAAGATTGCATCAAGGATTTTCAGCGATTTTTGTCCGAAATAATAAGGCAAAACACAAGTAATATTCTTCACTTATGTGAATTCCAGTGAGTCTTATTTTCCATTCACAGAAGTTTCTACTTTAGTTTCAGAGTGCATCTTTATAATTCTTGACCTGATTGGAAATGATATAAGATTGACGATATGATATCCATTATGAAAATGAGTAGGGTAAGTGCACCGGTTGTGGCCACTTTAAGACATTTTCGAACTTCACATTGTGATCATTTCACTATTCATGCACAGATTCACAATTAAAAATATGAAAACGCTCCGTATGAATATTGTGATTAGTGGGTTGCCAAGCAAAAATTGTCTCAATGGCGAATAAAATAATTAAAAAATGAAAAGGAGAGCGAGTGCAATTTATCCAGTTGTGGCCACATTTTCCACCAGTTCTGGCCACACAATTTTCCATTTGTGGCCAGTCACGGTTTTGGTTAAACTTGCACAGTTTGATACTCACTTCCAACGAAATTCAACAAACCTCATAAATAACAAAAAATATATTAGAATTTTATGAAAATATAGATACAAATAATAAAAAAATTATAATCTTTCTTATACTTAAATAAAAAATTCATCGAAATATTTAGGTTTCTAAAAAATTTTTTTTTCAAACAAAACATGGTCCGCGATCATCAGCAGCCCTATGTTCTTCAATTTTCGTGATGATCTTCTTTCTAATACCACAGAAGGTCTGGAGATTCATGCTATTTTCAGTTTTCCACTTCTGGAGATTGCACAGAACTATACCCCTTCAACTTTAAATTGAGATTAATCACATTCAAATTAGGATTGGTGATCATTGATATTTTTTTCTTGTAGGGTACAAAGTATTTCATCATAAAGATTAATTTCGGAAAAATGTTAGCAGACTTGCTCGACTCCAGCTCGTTATATTCATAGCCCCATCCTTACAATGATATTACAATATATCTTCTTTCTAGTCTTTCTCAAATATCTCTACTTTTCAGTCTCATCCATTTCGTCAATATAAGAAATTTGTGTTTTATTATTAAGCCTTTTTTATGAAGCTTATCATTTTCATTCGCTTCCAGATAGTCCAATTCATTTATCGGACGATATTGTTAAGTTTTTTCATCTTTGTTTGTTACATACGATGCAGTATTATCTATCCTTTACTATCTAGTGGCCACAACTGGGTTTGTACGCTCCGTTTCTGGCCACTAAGTGGCCACAAGTAGCGAATCGTACTTTTTTGTGATCCAGTTGTGGCCAGCACTATATTATTTAGTTAGAATCAGAAATTTTCAATTTTTTATAAAAAATATAGAAGAACATGATATAAGAATGATATAAAACATTTACTATTTGTAACGCATATGTTTAAATAAAAAAAAAAACATTGGAAACACAACCTGTGTTTCTTAACCCATTAGCGCCGGAATTAATTTTTTTCGATTTTTGAAATTTTTTTGATAAAAGCTGTTCCGAAACGCTCTGTAGAGACGGAAAAAATAATATAAAAATTTTATACGCCCTCTAGTTTTTTCAAAATTGACGGTTGCCATATGGCAACCCTAGGCGCTTGTGATCACTCATCGGGGATATTTTCATTTTTAGAGGAAATACTATTTTACTGATAAGATATATGAAATTTTTTGAGATTTTGATAGTTTCAAAACATTTTATTCATTTATAAAATATTCACAATGTCATGATACAAATATCATGCGGTATGAAACGAAAAAAAAAACAATCTATGCAAAGTCCAACATCGCATTCTGAACACATTGTTCTCATGATCGACTTACATCTACGTCCAGCGCACTCTTTTTGTTTTCTGTGTATTTCACAAGATGATTGAGTTCATTGAATCTTACGGAATTGAAAATTCGACTATCCCTGGAAACAGAACAAGAGGATGAGCGGTTTCCTTGTCCTTTCGCTGTTACCCCATACTTTTTCAAATAGCTGTTGACCACTTCTAGTTTGAATTCGAGTTGCGAATTTTTTGGTCTTCCTGTTTTATTGTACAGAATCCAGATATTTTCATAGCTTCGTCTAGCAACCATGAAAAAATCGGCCAATACCATTTCTTACTACTATTATCTGGTCAGCATTATCACTGAGTATAAGCGCCTAGGGTTGCCATATGGCAACCCACGAAATCAACTGAAAATTTTTCGTACTAAATTTTTTTTGTGATTATGTTTAGCCTGTTAGGATCATGAATTGAAGTTTCAAGATTCATATAAAAAAAATTTTTGACAAAACCACGGCGCAAATAGAAAATACTTCGCTTACACGAACTTGGTTCCATGTTTTTACCGATTCACGAAGAACTCAAAGTTTCACAACTTCTGGAGGCGGAACGAGTGAGTTTACAGAAAAAAATTTTGTTACTGGTAAAATGAGGTACATTTGTGTATCAAGTAAACCAACCGCCAACTTTCTACCTACAAATCTGCGCATCTGAGAACCATTTGAAAAACACCCCGACAGCGTTGCCATATGGCAACCGTAGGCGCTAATGGGTTAATCGCACTTCTAAGCATTCGCCTACTACCCCGTCAGGTCAAGAACTAAATGAAAAAGCAACGAATTTCGTTATCTCTTTTAAGAAATGAGCTTGCCAATTGGTGCAGGAATAATGAAGGATGGCCAAGAAGGCAAATTTCAATGGCTAATTCGAATGTACTACGTTTTATTCAAGAAAATGATCTCGAGTGGCCACAACTGGAACGATGGCCACAACCGGTGCCCTTACCCTAATATATGACTCAAAATCCGACATGAATTGAAATGATATTCGAACTGAATTACAAATAACAGTTTCTGAAATACATATGATTTAATCTGAATAAAAAATGATATTTCCTGTTATTCAACTGACTAATCTGAAATTCAATTGACGCTTTCTGAAATTGAAGTGACTAATCTAAAATACAATTGACGGTTTCTGAAAACCATTTGGAGATGGTGTAGTTATGATGCTAAGAATTATTATTCGCCTTCGGAGTTCGAATGTATTTACGATTTATCTGTTATGATGTATAGTGGAAACCGAACTGTTAACGGAGTATCTGGGAGAACATATGAGGCAAGAAAAAAAAAAGACAGTATTTCCATTTCCCCCTTCCCCAAATGACGAAAGGAAAATTTCATAGAGAAAATCATACAAGTGATGAGAACTAATGTGAGATTATAAGAGGTTTCCGATAAGAAATACAGTTGTATCACTACTCTTCGATATTTCCATGCTTATCCAAGCCTAGGTCCTTCAAATCGGCTTTTGCTAATTTGGAAATGGTTTCCGCTCCTAAACATATAATTCTTTGTAGGCCCAACTTACATAATTATAAATCCATTACTCTGAATAGATTACAACAACGAAAATATGCTTGTAGAATGGGCATGATGGAATTTTGAAAATAATTCATATCCGAAAAAGATCATGATTTCTAAAGGTATTCGAGATTTCAGCGAAAGTAATCATCTGTTTTTGCCCAAGTGATTCCTTGAGCAACAATGGAAACGGGGATCACATGCTGTATTCTGAAAAAAATTAGACCGATTACCTCAAGAAATAATGATCTAAGACCGTTTGTATATATATATATACAGGGTGTCCCACCAGGAGTGCCCATTAGAAGTTTATGGAGAAATAATATTTCGATCATTTCCAAATTTTGTGTGAAGATATAAGCCAAGAAGACCTTCATCTATGATATATTTTTGAGTTTCAATGACTTCCGCTTTCACCAAAAGTGGTATCAACTTTCTTATTTCAAATGGAACACCCTGTATATTATGACATTTTCGGATAGATCTTCAAATGCCACATTAATTTTATGAATCACTCCCTATAGCCATCTAGAGCCGTTTTCGAGTTATTCACTGTTTTGTGAAAAGAAATACAAATTGAGCCTTGTAGAACACTGAAAATTCAATGAAAGCGCAACGCACAATCTCAGATCTTTTTTTTGAAATTGGTTACTGACAAGATATTCAACATAACTCTGTAGAGAAAATAACGTTTTGATATACTGGGAAGTAAAATCAGAGTGTCAAAGTTGTAATTCAAAACAAGCCAAAAACTCGATTTTTTTAAATGGAAACCATACTTTTTCCACTCACATATCAATTTGTGAGGTAAAAATAGGTAGAGTTTATTCAGGGTTCCCTATATCCAAAATGTACCATTTTCGAGATATTCAGGAAAAACTGTTAGAGTGTCAAAGTTTGAATTCCAAAAAAGGCAGAAATTAGATTTTTCCAAATGGAAGGCGTATTTTTTTCATTCCCATTTCAATTTGTGAGGAAGAAATAAGTAGAGTCTCTTAAGGGTTCCCTATATCTAAAATGTACCATTTTCGAGATATTCAGAAATAACTGTTAGCAACGAGCACATTATAATAGGTGAGGTATCAATTATGATCTATGTTCACCCTTTCATAAGAATCTCTATGACTTTATTCAAAATAATCCTGGTTTGTTCCAACTGAAGAATTTATCGTGCAATGTATTGGCAGAATTCTGTTCCAGAATAAATAAGGAAATCCACCAACCAAGAAATAATGAGAAGGTGCGAAAAATGTTCGGAAGTAGGTGGACGAAATTTTCAAAATGTGTTATGATTCAATATTCTATTCTAATATATCTGAATAAAAGTTTGGGAATTTTCATGGCTTGTTTTATGAGTTTTGCTTTACAATTTAAGCTTTCGATATGTATGACATATTTTTCGAAGAATAACTCGTTATTTTCATTATGAGCAGTAAAAAAGCTAGTGGTCGTTTTTTTTGAACAATGAAATAAGTTTTGAGGAATATCAACAACAGAAGCATGGAAAAATATTCTGAATAAAGTCAAACATTTTCATGAAAGGGCGAACATAGATCATATTATAATAATATTAAGCTCGCAGCCGTTATTTCTGAATATCTCGAAAATGGTACATTTTAGATATAGGGAACCCTGAATAGACTCCACTTATTTTTACCCAACAAATTCATATGTGAGTGAAAAAAATACGGTTTCCATTTGAAAAAATCGAGTTTTTGGCTTTTTTTGAATTCCAACTTTGACACTCTCATTTTACCTCCCAGTATATCGAAACGTTATATTCTCTGCAGAGTGACGTCGAATATCTTTTCGGTAACCCATTTCAAAAAACAGATCTGAGATTGTGCGTTGCGCTACCATTGAATTTTCAGTGTTCTACAAGGCTCAATTTGTATTTCTTTTCACAAAACAGTGAATAACTCGAAAACGACTTTAGATTGCTATAGGAAGTGGATACATAAAATGAATGTGGCATTGGAAGATCTATCCGAAGAAGTCATAATATACAGGGTGTTCCATTTGGAATAAGAAAGTTGGTACCATTTCCGGTGAAAGCGGAAGTCATTGATGTTTGAAAATATATCATAAATGAAGGTCTACTCGGCTTATACATCCACGCGAAATTTGAAATCGATCGAATAATTATTTTCCATAAACTTCTAATGGGCACTCCCGGTGGGACACCCTGTATATATATTACCCTTATCAACTATTTTTCGACGTAGACTGAGCGGACAATCAAAAATTTCATTCCATCCCATTTGGAAAAACATGGTCCAAAAGATTTGATGTCTTCTCGACGGCAGACTTTGCCATAGAAATCGAAACACCTAGACTCTAGAATTTTCATTCGAATTCAATGCACACCAAACACACTCTACAAACTCGAAAAAGATTTAATAATCCTTTTTAAGTGGAATATTTGTTTGACAAATGTTCGATTGCAACCAGCTTGAACACTCAGCCTGGTTTCACATGGTGAGGGTGTTTGCCCGTCCGCGGTTTCGCTTGTCAACCGGCCAAGGTGTAATACCATAGACTAATCATAGGATAAAAGGTCTTTGAGTAATAACGTTGATCAACGCTAATACACAGTGCAGCATGGGTTCTCACACATTTTCCGGAAACGGGGTAGAATTGTCTCATACAATAATTGTTTCGAACTAGAATATATGTATCTTTAAAAGTAATGAAATTCGCGGAGAAAAAAAGGTTTGGTTTAGTGTATAGGCTTCACTATATTTCATTCTTCCCATTGAATTTTTTGTTTTTCTAATCATATAATAATAATTGTGACATCTTTCTTCATGTAACTTGTCCTTATGTATCAGCCACGATTTCCTACACTCTCAGCAATTCAGCGTTCGACGTATTGTAGGTGAAACTCTGGGTGAAATAATTTTTTTATGCACCAGAGTCAATAGGCCCCGGAGACTTCTTCAATTTCATTACATTATATTCAAATAATTATACCAGACATTCAATCAATCCAACTCTAAAAGTTGAATGATATCTATCACAATAATCTGAATGATAATATATTTCATTTATATTTATTGGAAAACATTTGCCTTTATTGTCGATTGCTATATTATTTGAATTTTCATTTATAAATCAAATCAAATATCTGTATTCCCAAATCAATATACTGGGTACATGGAGAAGAACATGTCATATATATCTCCTTGACGACATTCTATCGTTGCTTGATGAAAGATTATCCATATTCATGACAGAACGTTAATTTTCTTTTAATTAAACATAAAAGTTCGAATTGGTGCAGCTGGGATAACAAAAACAGAAATCCACTTGCCAAACATTGATTCATTTTCTACGGACAATAAAAAAGTAGGTACCACGTTCGACTAATTAAAACCTGTAATATATTGAGGTGTCAGATTAATCAAAGGGATTGGAATTTTTTTGTTGAAAACCAAAACTCAGTTTCAGGAAGATTTTATATATCGGACTAAGACTACAAGTACAGGTTTCACATAATTTGTATGATTCACATGAAAATAATGGAAATCCTCTGATATGTACATATTGTATATTTTGAACGTATAACGATTCATGAGTTCAAAGGAAACATACTTCGTTATTCCGATTCAGTTTAGTGGAAAAGAGACAGGCTGAAGAAGAAAATTTTCTAATATTTCACGTGAATAATTTTATCGCATGAAATTATTTCTGGAATAAAGGTTTCCATTGATGTGATGGATCACACGACCCATATGATATATTCTCCTCATTATCACCTTTATATATCATCACATTATATGATCATATAAGAAATTCAATGAACCCAACTTTTGAAAGTGAGTTCGAACATATTTATTGAAAATTTCGACTTTTCCGAAAATTAATTCAAGTTCGATGATGATAGGGGCTTCCCTTCAAGATACAACCACACATTAATGAAAGGACAGTTCTTAGTATGTGTGGGATATGGGATATCAACTGATACAATGTAAACTTACATGTGAATGATTATTCGGGTAGAAATTTTATCAATAGACTGCTAACCTGAATATTTATTCTCAAGAAAGCAAGATATTTCAGTCATAATAAAGAGTGCTTCAAGCAAGAGTATATAGTCAAATAAAGACTCTGAATAAAGGTCTAAAGGCTAAATTCAAAACAATACCACATGGGTGACTCAAGCCCACCGTTTCTGAAGTTATTTCACATAATGTCAAAAATTATCGTCAATTAGACATGCATCATTGATTTCATTGAAAATTTCCATTTATTCGTGAAAAAAATGTACCTATTGAATTATTGAAATCCAATTTTAAAGGTGTTCCTTGAAACAACTAAATCAATTTCCATTATATTGTAGTATATAATCATGATCATGAATGAAGTAAATCCGTAGATTGAATTCGTCTATGTTCTTTCAACAATTTCGGTCTGATATTTTTCCATCCTGATTGCAATACTTTCACTCATTTCGAATTGAGCAATTTTTTAAAATGATTCTGATTGTAACATGACCTATTTATTCTAATGTACAAAAGGACAAAAAATATCATTTGATTTTTTTGGAAAAATTCCCATTCAACGATGAGTACCGGAGTTGTTAGAACACATTGATGAAGAAAATAAAATTACCATCAATCATAACATACATTATCTATACTACTAAATTTTTGTTCATATTTGAATATCAGAAATTCAACTGAAATATAAGAAATACATATTTTGTCTTGAAGTTACAACCAGTTTTTCAAAGAATAGGTCCTTTCAATGAACACTTCTACATATCGATTGTTAAAGCTTGATACCTTGAATATACTTTTTCGTCAATTTTACAGGAGAGATGAAAAACCGTCTAGAACTTGAAAACCTTAAATCTGAGGTGTCACAATGAAGGCGTAGAATGTTTTTCTGTAAATTTTGGTACTAAAAACTAAACTCACATAGAAAGTGTATATACAAGGTAGATATCACGTGATAAACGTCTTAAATCTAACAGTAATTTCAAAAATCAAAATGGTAAGTAAAGAAAAAACGTTAAATAAAATATACGAAATTTAAACATCAATCAGAAATTTGAAATTATTCATTTCTACATACACCTGACTCTGTGGTATAGCCTTGTAATTGGCACCTCGGATATAGACTTCGTCTTCTTCGAGATACTTTGGAGCAGTAGCAATTCACAAGGTATTCCACTTCAATCGTTTTTATTGATGTGCTGGTGGTAATTTTGACTGCAGAAATATCTGATCATTGAGGAACAAATCTCCTAAACTGTTGTTTTAAATATCTCATAGACTGACATCCAGTTTCGTAGGAGTCACTGTCAGCTAGAAAAATACCTATCCATCTGTGGGGATTTCTCCCGAGCCTCACTTCGGGTCTGACTCCAACAAAGGTGAAGCCAGGTGGTGTTGCATCCTTTATAATTTCAGTTGCCCTAGCTTCATCTTCCTGTGAAACGTCCTCTGTGCAAGGTAGTAAGTTCACCATGACAACCACCGATGACATAAGCCAAATGCAGTATATCAAATAAATAACAGCAATGATTTTCTGTAACGAAAAAAAAATTTACTCCAACAAAATATTGTTCCGAGATTCTTATGGATAAAATATATATTCTTTGAGAACATCATTGATGATTGAATGAAATTTTACTTACGTTCTGTCTTGTAGGAGACATCTCGAGCACCAGATTTTCTACTAAAGCCACTAGGGCTGCTTCATGCGAATTCATAAATTATGGCGCTCACTGGCAAACCTGACGTTTGAATTATGGTTCAAGCGAAAATGGACAGAAATGACCTGGATGTCTAATTTCTTCGAATTCGATTACTTTTCAATAGATTTTTGGAACATTCCCCCGAGGAGTAATATGAAAAATTTTCGGCATACCTATGTTATTTCCCACGATATGAATACTCCAGATTTATCCAAGAAAAAATTAATCACGGTAAAGTAAGTCTTGTTTTCTGATTATCATCAACGCCTGAAGAAAATTTTTCGTTTTAGATATATTCATCACACTCCATTCGATGTTCGATGATGGTACTGGTAGTATAACTTATGGGGAAATTTTATACAGGGTGTCTGAAACAGGGCTTCAAAGTGAGACTTGATAAAATAATAAAACCTGATTTTTTCCAAATGGCAACCTAACGACTTTGTAATTCCGATCGATTGCTCAGCAAAAACTAGTTAGAGTATGCCCAACATTTCATGCCTTTGAAGTCAGTATTTGAGCCGTTATTGAATAAAATTCGAGTTTCACGACCAAAGCCAGGTTTCACTCAGTCGAATTAATTTGTATGCTTGTGTTTATAGTAGGCTGTGTTAAGAACTGTCAATCTTACTTTTTTCATAATGATCAAATAAACAAACGAAAATTTCAGTTTAAAACTTTCACCCAATAATACCTATTCAATCAAATTTTCAATTTAATTAATTCTTCTACGAACTCCACCCTCTGTAGGTGAGATAAAACCCGCAGTGCAACCTGCACCCCAACTGCAAACTCCTATTTTTACGAACCTCTCATTTTTTAGTATCCCATAGATAAAAATCAAGGAGTGTTAGGTCTGGAGAATGAGGGGGCCACTCTTATGGACCATTGAATCTGATATTTTGTTACATTCAGTATGAATGGAGAACATATTCAATACATCACTGTTAACACAATTCTGATTTTGCTTAGTGCCCGATTCATCAAACAACGAGTATGAATGACAATTCTCAACAATGCATTCTAAATAAATCAATATATTTACTTTTGACAAAGTCAACATGAAAACTATCAGAATAAATCTAACATTCTTCTAAGAAACCTGGCTTTCTTTAATCCCAAATTCGAATTTCATTCAATAACTGCAAAATTACCAATTTTAAAACCATGAACTGTTGGGCATTCTCTCACTACTTTTTGACGAGCCATCTATAGGAATTATAAAATTATTTGGTTGCCATTCGAAAAAAAGAAATTTTATAGTTTGACCAATGCTCACTTCGAAGCCTTGTTTCATCAAACTTGTGTAGAATTGAATGAAGAACTCAGAGATGTTTACATTTGAAATAATTTACTTCACATTCGTTGATAGAATGGACTATGAAATCAAAATGCAAAATCTTGAATTCTTATTACAATTTCTTTCTCGAGAAATTCTGATGAAACATATGAAACAATCACCCGGTATACTCTCTGTTGAAATATCCTTCCGAATTGCGATACTATTTAAGGAACAGTACCTAGAAAATTAAAACGTGTTCGTTAATAATAAAATGATAGATTTGAATGAGATGAAATCTTTCACTGTCACTATGCTTTTTCATATCTTTTCCCCACATTTATTTCATTCTTGGAATAATTTAACATGATTATGTTTCATGTTCCGAGTTCGATACTTGAAATATATATTTTTGTCTACCATCACGGAAAAAAACTGTAAAAATTGTTTTGAAAGCTCAATAACTATTCAAAGTTAAAGTTCTCTGAGGTAAAATATGAAAATTATTGCCGAATCTGTTAGTTACTCCGATGAATCAATGTTTCAGATTTAATCAGGAAAAAATGAGTCACGTTGAATTGTGCCTTATTCTTTGAAAATTTTCAATTTCATTATTGGAAAATATTTCCGAAATCCGCAAAATATCATTTCGAATAAAATCGCTGACAAAATTCATGAAACTTAAATTATATTTTGGGAAAATCTGAGGAAGTTTGTAATAGAATAGAATAGAATAGAAAAAATCTCTATTTCTAGTAACTACAAGCAGCAGAAGATAATAGTGTCAAAAAAGAAAAAAATTACAATTTATTATAAAATTCTCCTAAATCATAGGGCTCTAATGTCATTAACATTTCATATATAGTTTTTTTAAATTTTCTAATATTTGTTTCTCTCCTAATGTGACTTGGCAGTTTATTGTATATTTTCAAGCAAGAATAGTGACAACCTTTCTCAGTCATTGTAAGGTGATGCTTAGGATAAATATGAGAACATTTCACAGAATCATTAAATAGCCAGAATAACATGAGCAGGTCGTTCTCAACTTTATATAGATTTCAAAACGAAATTGAGATGCCGAATTCAAATTCTGCAATAAATTTCAAACGTCTGAAAATCAATCCCAGATAATGTAGGATTCGAATCCGTGAAATAAGAATAAGAAAAAAGACACCAGAGGAGTGAACGAAATTTTTCCAGTACTAGTTGAAGATGTCACACCATTGAAATTATGTGTTGGGATAGGGTGTGAATCACATTCATGCATTTTTTTTTAAATCAATGGACACTGAATCAGACCTAAACTTCCCAAGACGTTTGGATTTCAATCTTGAATTCGATACTCTCCGAATGATATGGGAATATATCCATAAACAATCGTTTGCAATGATAAGAATTCGCATCCATAAGCATATCGCGAATATTCGAAACTCCATGATATCAGCCGTCGCAAGTACCCGGCGTTGCCGGCTAGAATGTATCTGGTCCTTATAAACGAGACTCGATATACAGGTGGCGATTTTGTCGCCGCCAACCTTCAGATCGTGGAACTAAAACTGTATATATGCATGATGTTTTTCGACCGAAACGAGATCCGATCGAAATTTTCGAAAATGAGTATTTTAGGATCAGTGGACCTAGATCTAACCATATACACGCAAAAAAACACGAGATCCGTTTTCGGATCTCGTTCTGCCAAATGGATCTCGGACCGTTCAGAAAACTTCATGAACGGATATATATATATATATATATATATATATATATATATACTGATTACTGGTTACGTCCATGATTTTTGATAGTGGAATAATATTCACAGGAATTTGGACAAAATATGTGTTAGCGCTTCTGTGAAATTTAGTGGACTGAATTTGGAAGTTGAAAATATCGCTAACACAAAGAATGAAAAAGAATTCCATCAAAACCCTTCTGGCACTTACCTTCGATGGAATTGATGTGTTCCTGGGGATCCCCTTTATGCCGAAGATTCACCTCCAGCACACAATCTCAATAATTTGAAAGAAATTCGGAAAATCGTGAGAATTATTATGGTCGTGGAAAATCGTAATCGTCGTCGAAAATCTCTCTCGATCGAATGAATCGATTTTTGTTCACTCGCGCAACCAAGCATGCGCCAAGTGCCTTATGAAAGAATTGTGATGCACAATTTGAATTTAAAACAAAAATACACCACTATGAAAGTTGCACCAACAATATGTATATCAATTTAATTTCCTATTAATACATCGCCAACGTTTCGAATCTTTTGTGATTCTTTTTCAGGGCTAAAAAATAAAAATGATTGAGGTAGTGATTGTGTACAGAAAAATTGAATACCATCTGCATGGTGCTCGATTTGACTTGCGGAACTCACTAGTAGACAGATCTGTTTCTCTCTTATCACATCAAAAACACATTACTCATGATGTTTTCAGATCTATATAATTTGAATATTATGACTTTCTTTCAACATCAAAACGGTCAAATCTCTAGTAGGACTGAACAAATTTAATTCCATGAAAATACGCGGTGAGTTGCAGATCTTTGCTACTTAGGTTTGTTCAGAATTAATGTTTATATTTTATATTTTAGCCTTGAAAAAGAATCACAAAAGATTCGAAACGTTGGCGATGTGTTAATAGGAAATTAATTTGATATATATATATTTTGTCCAAATTCCTGTGAATATTATATATATATATATATATATATATATATATATATATATATATATATTTATATATATATATATATATATATATATATATATATATATATATATATATATATATATATATATATGTATGTATATATTGCGGCAAAGGAACTGATTCCCTCAAAGATCTCACAGAAACAGAGAAAAAGTTTTCTATCCAACGCAAGCAATTATTCGTCTGTCAAAACCAATATTTGGGAGCAGAAGGAATATAACTGGCGATAACTGGTACTCCTCTATAGAGCTTGTCGACTACCTATTGAAAAATGTTTTGACTTATGTTGGGACTATGAAGAAGAATAGAAGGGAAATACCTAAAGAACTCCTTCCTTCTAAAACAAGGCCAGTAGGATCTACTATGTATGGCTTTACAAGAAATGAAACATTGATTTCAAGAGTACCGAAGAAAAATAAATGTGTTGTCCCCATTTCGTCGATGCATCACTCCGAACATGATGATAATGGTCTGCCTGAAATAATCTCCTTCTATAATTCAACGAAATCAGGAGTGGATGCAGTTGACGAGAAAACTTCCAAGTATAGTTGTATATACAGGGTGTACCAAGTTCGACGGCCTATTAGGCGTTTCTGGAGAACTAGACTTATTAGAAATATGAAAATTGTGATTATGATATTGTTTGACATTATCTACGAAGCTAAAATATTCTTGGAGCCTGACCACTTTCAGTTATACAGGGAGCGAAAAAAAAATCTTCAAAATTTTTTTTCTGTTTTTTTGTATTCGAATTTGATGAAGTAAACAGTTCTGAAAACATTCGTACTGAAATCGTTGCATTCGTCGAAATACTTTCCAAAATATCGAGAAAAACCTGAAGAAAAAAAGAGAAAAGTGTATTCGGTATTATGTTTGGTATTCTTAATCTAGATACCTTAAACACAAACCGTTTTCACATTTTTAAAGTCGAAGACTGTGTAAATATTGTACATTTTTAGAATTTTGAAAAACTCATCACAGGGTGTTCCAAATGTTGAGTCAAAAATTGGGATCAAGATTGGCCCGTAACTTTCGTTTTTCAAATTAGAACCCTATTTTTTTATGATTGCATTAGATTGTACGATAAGAAACGATGATATCGTTCTAACATGTTAATGCTCCTAAAATTGATAATTCTTGAGTTATTTAGGATTTTCTGATTTTATGTCGTACGTAGCGTCAAATTCATTAAATCTGTTTCATTTCAACTATGACCTTGCTCATAGAAGATAAATCATTTCAATACCTCACTAGTGACACACACTTGAATACTCAAATCGTTGCATTCGTCAAAATACTTTCCGAAATATAAAAAAAAAAACTGAACAACAAAAGGTAGATGAGAATATTCGGTATAATTCAGGAACTTTTTACAGGAATGTGGACAATAAGCAGTTCTTTTTCTCTAAATTTTTTATTGACACTTTCGCCGACGTTTCGGAGACTACTTTCTCCTTTATCAAGGCTGTAAACAAGTAAAATGTTAATGTATTTCATTGTTTCTGGAGTCGTGATAACCTACTAACCTCGTTGTTTTATAAATTTAGATTTATGTTGTTTGGAGAACACATAGTTAATTATGGTGTGATGTGAATTATTTTCTTCAATTGTCGAATTGTAATTGTTTATTTTCTTGAGCAGGTTTTGGAATGAAATGTGTTTCCTATTGTTGAGGTTATTTAGTCTATGGTTTGAAATTGCATTTAATTTTTTCTTCTTCTTGTTTCTTGTAGGTATGTTGATGTCGCGACTCCAGCTTTAAAGACATTGAAATTTCTACAAATATCGTCAAGATAGTACTGCTAACTAGACACAAAGACATGTCAAAATTTTTTCTTGGTCAAATATTAAAACACTAAAATAAATAATATGAATAAATTAAAGTATAAAATCTAACCTAGATCATGAATCATCCCTATGACTGGTCCCTTATTTCCTTCATGTCTGCTCAATAAGGCTATTGTATATTATGCTTAAATGTTGAGTGTCCTCTCTGAAGTTGACTGTGTTTTCGGTCTTTATGTGTATCATTTCACTTACTATCCTCCTGCTGTAATGTGGTTCCATGTCTAGTATTGTAACATTTTCAAATTCGAATGTATGTTTTTCTGTTAAAGTGTGGACAGTGAGAGCTGTGTTTTGTGAACTCTTTGGTTTTGTTGTGTCATATTTATGTTGTCTAATTCTTTCTTGAAGTAGTTGTTTTGTTTGTCCAACATAGCATTTGTCACAGTTGTTACATGGAATCTTGTATACCAACTCCGATTGTTTTAGTATAGGTGTTTTATCTTTAAGGCTTGTGAAAAATCTTTTCTTATTAGTTGTAATGTTGTAAAAGGCTGCTGCACAATTATAATCCTTGAATATTCTATTGATCTTGTATGAGAGACATGGGTAGAAAACCATTTTAAAGAATGTTTTGGTGTCACTTTGTAGAAGAGTGTTTGTAGTGGTAGAGTTCTGTATGAGAGATGTTGAGGTTTGAACTGGTCTTCTTTCCACTTCTATGTTGTGTTTGTTGATGAGTGTTCTTATGTAATGTTTTGGGTATCCATTTTTTTGTAATATTCTAAACACATTTTCTAGATTTTGTGGAATGAATTCTTCGTCACTTAAGGATGTTGCTCTATGAATCAAGTTCATTGCTACATTCTTCTTTTGTTGCACACTGTGATTTGATAAATAATTAATGCACCTTCCTGAGTGAGTGGGTTTTATGTACCAACTTGTTTTGAGTTTGTTGTTATCTCTAATAATGAGCAGATCCAAAAATGTTATGCTGTTGTTATGTTCCTTTTCTACTGTAAAATTCGGTATAATGTTCGCAACTTCTAATCTAGATATCTTAAGCACAAACTGTTTTCACGTTCTTGTAGTTGAAAACAGTGGAAATACTTTACATATTAGGAATTTTGAAAAACTCGTCACAGGGTGTTCCAAATGTTCGGTCAGAAATTGGGATCAAGATCGGCCCAGAACTCTGGTTTTTCAAATTAATATCCTATTTTTTCATGATTGCGTTGGATTCTGCGAAGAAAAATGATGATAATGTTCTATAATGTTGATACTCCTAAAATTAATAATTCTTGAGTTATTTAGTATTTTCTGATTCTATGTCGTACGTTGCGTCAAATGCATGAAATCTGTTTCATAACAACAATGATGAATGGATTGAAAAAAAAGGTGTGTCACTAGTGAGTTATTGAAATAATTTATCATCTAAGACCAAGGTCATAGTTAATATGAAACAGATTTAATGAATTTGACGCTACGTACGACATAAAATCAGAAAATCCTAAATAACTCAAGAATTATCAATTTTAGGAGCATTAACATATTGGAACATTATCATCATTTCTCTTCGTACAATCAAACGCAATCATAAAAAAATAGGGTTCTAATTTGAAAAACGAAAGTTATGGGCCAATCTTGATCCCAATTTTTGACCTAACATTTGGAACACCCTGTGATGAGTTTTTCAAAATACTAAAAATGTACAATATTTCCACAGTTTTCGACTTCAAAAATGTGAAAACGGTTTGTGCTTAAGGTATCCAGATTAAGAATAACAAACATAATACCGAATACTCTTTTCTCGCTTTTTCTTCAGGTTTTTCTCGATATTTTGGAAAGTATTTCGAAGAATGCAACGATTCGAGTACAAATGTATTCAAAATTGTATACTCTATCAGATTCAAAAACAAAAGAACAGAAAAAAATAATTTTGAGAAATTTTTTTTCTCTCCCTGTATAACTGAAAGTGGTCAGGCCCCAAGAATATTTTAGCTCGGTAGATAACGTCAAACAATATCATAATCCCAATTTTCAGATTTCAAATAAGTCTAGTTATCCAGAAACGCCTAATAGGTCGTCGAACTTGGTACACCCTGTATATATATTCTTTTGAATAAGAGAGCTAAAATAATACAATAAATGTTGAAACAAAAAGAACCTAAGCTGAGGTAAAAAAAGGAACGGGGTACCACAGTATAGTTGTAGCAGAAGGACACAACGGTGGCCTATTGCCCTATTCTACAGAATTGTTGATATGAGTTCGGTTAACGCTTTTATTATCCACCAGTCCTGTGTGTGAAATTTCGTACACAAATAATTAACAGATTTTCACACGACCGTAATCTTCGCAACCCTGAACGGTTCTTATCTACTTACTGAAGTAGCGAAATAATGGGGGGTGGCCCCATTGCCCTGAGTGGCCTCATTATCCCGGTATCCCCTACATCTCAAAATGAGAAAGCAGAAAATGGTTCATTTCCGATTTGAATTTTTTTTTTCAAAGGTGAAGATGTTCGAATGAATATGATGCGATATCTTTCTCTCCAACTAAATATTATCATTAACAGGGAAATGAGTTGTGGGTTGGGATACTCCCTAAGTTTCAGAAAAATAGGAAGGTACTCAACTGCCCTCATTGTAAGTGTTGTATAGAAAAAATACATTAGAATAGAGATTATCTGAAAATTGAACCGTCTCAGAATGTGACACACTCAAACTTCACAATTATTCTACCGAAATAATTTTCTGCAGTAGGTGGTCACATGGTTGTGAGATAAGGTAGGTACAATAAAGAGTTCTCAATTTATAATAGAAACTCTGATTTGTTGAACGTCAGACCTAGCTTCGAGAAAATTCCAATTTTGTGACCCATAATATTTAATTGAGGTTTCACCAGATTCGAATGATTAAATTCTATTTCTGTGTTTATGCATTTCAAATCAGAATTAGAAAAAATCCGTGAGTGGCCCATGATCAAAAATGTAACAAATTCTGAATAAAATATTCAATTCTGTAATAGAGTACCAGAATGAAATTTCAGTCAGAAAAAATTAATCATCCTGTATATCGGAAGCAGGACTGGATACCTGGATAGACAAGGTGTCCAAATGTTGCTGAAAATGATATTCTAACAGAATGTATTTCAAGTATTACGTTTAGTTTTTAGACGTAGTTCTCGGTAGCAGTTTTCATAATGACTCAGAGTTTTTCTCAGAATTTATAACAAATTGTATTTGCTAAATGAACTAATTTCTATCTATCTATACTTCTAGTAACGGAACTTATAACATGTTATTTTTTCTCAACGAAAACAAAAGAGTATTCCACAATCGGCGATTTTACTCTTTATTATACATTTCTTTTAGAATTCTGGATCTCATATTAAAAAAAACAACAAGAAAACGACAGTTTATATACTTCTAATGAATTATATTTGTTTATTTGACCTCATTAAATATTGAATAAACTAAATATTTTTTATTGAACGACGAATATCATTTTTGAGTATCGTTCATGCGAATATCTCAGATGCCATTGGAAAATCCCGTCTTTTTATTCGTATTTAACTTTTCCTTCGTGATTTTATTCTCTAATTATTTTGTCATTCATGAGGAGCTTCTTTTCTTGAAATTTAATTCATTCAAATTCAACAGCTGTCTGAGTGCATAGATCTGATAGACAAGATTTCACTGGATGTGGATATATTCAACAATATGATATCTGAGAATCTTCTACTTAAGAACGGAATCTTAAAAACTATGACGTTTCCTCTTTATTCAACAGCAAACAGAAAAGGGTTTGTAATGATAATCTTTCAAGGATATTCTAGCACAAAGTATTCGGAGTCTACTTCAGGTTTTTCAATATCGAATAATTCATCAGATATTTTTCGACATGACTGCTTGATATTGCCGTAAATTAAATCGCTTCATATTCTTTTTGAAATAACATGAAAATAATGTGTGGCATATTCACCCCAAATGAAGTGGAAATGGAAGCATTAAGAAAATTACTTCAACAGTTATTCACAGTTCGAAGAAGTTTTTTAAGTTTTGATATTATGTGCCCTGTACATTCAAGTTCAACATATTTATTACTTTTACAAATGGATATATGCACTTGGAAGTATTTGTCATGTTTACAAGACCTAAGGCATGTTTTCGGAACGAAAAGCTGTTATATGGTTACATTTCATTCCTAGAGAAAATTATTCATCTGAGGTGATAATAAATGAATACAACTAAATATTGAATCACTGGTTAATTATGATTTATTGCGTGTACAGCTTTTTTTTACAAATGAATATTTCCTTTTATCTGGATTGTGATCCTGCAAACCTAACACAAGCCCTAAGAGACATTTTCGATTAGAATTCCATCAAAAAGATCAGCTGCAAACTTTGGGGACGGATATTATATTCATTATTCGACTAATGGAAATATTCTGTTCATGAATATTGACTAGAATTTAGAACTAATATTTACTCCAAGACTACTGTGGGAGTCTAAGTATTGATGAGGGTACGTTGTTGAAATCATTACGGTATAGGATATGTTTATACATACCTGTATGAAAGATTTTCAGAATTAAAATTATTATCATCATTATGGCTACCAATTATCCAACGAATCATTCATTATTAGTCAAGGCGTTTCACGGCGTGTAAAGTTATTCTGAAGAATTGTGTGAAATGGTAAAATGAATTATTTTTATATTGAATAATAGTGACAATTCGATAGAAAAGCCGAACTATTATGTTGCAGAACAAGCTGACCTCGGTTATTCAAACACACTCTCCTGCTATCATCACCACTCTTCCTCAACAAATTAGCCGTCAAAAAATAGTTTGTTGTTCGTTCAAATGTTGAAAAAATTTGAATTGATTTGATATTGATTTTGAGAATTATTAGACGATTTGGTAGGCTTGCATTGGATATTTTTATAAAAGCATAAAAACAGTTTCATTAACTTTTGTTTCTTAAATAGTTCGACATCTGAAAAGTTCTGCATCAGGAGATATTTCAAGAAAAACTCTAGTCGTTATCATTAATCGGGCAAATGAGTTGCAAGCCGCCCTAGAAAACGAGGTAATGAAGTGAGGCTAGTTGCTCCAAACGGACGAATGTGGGTGATGCGATTCACCTCACGAAAAAACACCCTGTAAATTTCCTCCTATGGATTTAAATTGAATTGATTTGAATGATGATTTCTACCAGAATGAAATGAAAAGTGAATTGAGTATCAACCTAACGTGAAAAAGTTTTGATTTTTTTTTTATGAATATAAAATATGATTTGATCGGAAGAATTTATTTAAAAGAGGCTGTGACTTCCTCAGTAACTGTCGAACTATATTTTCTCCCTCAGCGTTCACGTGAAGTCATCACTTGTCCCAGGACGTACGAAGAAATTTCAAACATTCCCCTGAATATCCAACTTCATCCATAAGGAGGCAGCACTTCACGAATCTTCTTCCTTATTTTACAATAAATAGTTTTGAGCGATGGAGAAGAGAAAGAAGAGTCTGAAGAACATGAAACAGAAGCAGGAGTGCCCCAAGGATCCATATTAGGTCCAATCCTGTATCTTATATACACATCGGATATACCCAAAACAGAGAACACAATCACTGCAACATACGCAGATGACACGGCTATATTAACTAGCTCAAGAAAAACCTCGAAAATAGAGAAGGAACTACAGACACATTGCAGCAAGACAGAAGAATGGTTGAACAAATGGAAAATCAGAGTAAATCCGGAGAAGAGCAACGGAATTATTTTCTACCAAAAGAAGACAGGGAAAGGCCCCTCAAATAACATAAAAATGAACAATGTACCAATTCCATGGATCGGAAGCGTGAAGTACCTGGGAATAGACGAAAAACTGAATTTCAACAAACACGTCAGGAACGTCGAAACTAAAGCAAGAAGAATCAAAGGTTTCATGTACCCATTGATAAACACTAAGAGCAAATTGGATAACAGGAACAAAATGAATATATACAATGCAATAATACGACCGAAAATGACATACGCAGCCACTAGCTGGCAGAACATAGCAGAAAGTAACATGAAAAGACTTAAGAGAGTTCAAAACATATCAAAGAGGCAGGCACTAAATGCACCGTGGTATCACACGAATGAACAACTCCACAAAGACATAGAATATCCCACAATCCTAGAGCACCTACAGAAAACCAACGAAAAACTGGAAGAAACAATGAAATCACAAAAATCTACTGATCAGAAACATAATAAAATAAACAGGAGTAAAGCGAAACAAACAAAGAGAGAAAATACAAGACGGCGGAAATAAAAAGACTACTTCGTCTCGCGAAACCAGAGAGACATACGATACGGACAAAACTTCTAGTATCATGTTTTTATGTGAAATTTTATAAAAATATGATATATGTCGGAGATAAAATCATGCGTATATATTCATTAATGAAAAAATAATTTTTTTTTCTATCTGACAAAAAAGTATGGCCCACAAACTATACCATGTGAACTTATATACACAGGGTGATCCACGGTCGATGGTACGTTAGACGTTTACGGAGAACGGAAAGCAAGAATTCATTGGAAATATGGTTTTTTTTTTAAATAACAGATGATATTTCAGAGTTCTGAATATTCGAGTTTTCCAAAACTCATTGTCTTGCTCTGAATTGGATGAAATATTCATATGATATTTTGATACGGCAGTTCGAATGGTCGATTAACGATACCTTGTCATGAACAACTCACATTCTTTAATGGAAAAATTGATAACAAAATTGTGAAACAAAGTTGAGAAGAATGAGCACTATTGCAAAAATTATTCAACGAATTTTGAGGAATAAACGTCTTAGGACTCAAAAAGATTAATCAACTAAGCCATAGGTTTCGGGATATTTAATCGCATTCGATCTTAAGGTTCCCTTAGCAAAATTGTATCGTCCACATGAGCGAGTAGACGCAGAATTAGGTGGTTTAAAGAGATCAGAATAAAACGAAAGTTAGTGAAACAGCATTATAGTATTGTTGGTAGTGAACGATTACCATTGTAACACACTAGTCCTGGGCGAATTAGACGAAATTTTGGTTTTCGAACATTATTTGTAAAGAGTCCAGTACACATTGGGCCATGCTGGCCCACTGCTGGCCATGACCAATGTGTACAGGGGTACTTGGCGTAGGATGGCCCATGCTGGCTTATGATGGCCAGCGATTTGTGAGTAGTGGCGCGCAATGGTCATGCTGTCTACCAGCCATCGCCAGTGTGTACAGGGGTACATGGCGTATGTTGGCCAGTGGAACATGGCTAGTGGCTCGCAATGACTAGGTTGTCGGTTTTTGCGATACACATCAAAGGAATCGTGGCGTAGCCTGGCCTGTGGTGTTCGCACACTGGGATGCTGGCCCAATTCTCAGTTCGTAAACCACCGCTAGCGGGGTTGGTGTACCTTGCTTGCGGAATTCACGTTTGTTTATTATCATCTTGATCGTTGAGTGAATTGATTGGAATATCTCTAGAAATAATGAAGAAACTCTCAAGTTTCAATTTATACTAATCCGAGGCTATTTATGACCGAAAAATGAAAGACAAAAAAGCATAATTAATTTCCAAAGACCTAGTTGCCATTCATAATTCTATAGTACTAATTTGGACAGTAGAGAGCGGGCAAAGGTCGTTGGCTACTCAGGAGATCTCGAGTAGCTAGAAGAAAATGGATGACACACTTTTCTCGACAAATCCAAATTTAAAAACAGAACCGTCTTATCATATCCAGATTTTGAGTTATCAACAAATTATATTTCATAAAGACAAAATTTGTACATTTGTACTGGGTGGGTAAAATTCGTTCTTCTGAGGGTAGGTATCTGGAAAACTATAACTGCAAGAAAAAAACTGATCAATCTCTAGCTTCCCGAATAATGGAAATCTGTCAACAGAAACAGCCCCCCATTTCTAAATTTTGATTTGTACTAAAATTCAGTGAATTCCATTTTCAATAATCCTTAACATTAAGCAGTAATTATTACTCGCATGACTTTACTCGTAATTGAAAATTATGTTACATTCTACAAGCACTTTTCAGGAGTAATTTGAATATGATATATTTGAATTTTTGTATCCAGCCAATATCAAGATATAAAATATAGATTCCTGATTTTTTGAATGTGGATCATAATTGAAAGTTCTTTCATCTATAAATTCGATGCTTCGATAAATCTATCATATGAAACTGTTGATCTGAATATTTCATGAGAAGGAAACATTCAACTTTTTTCTGTATCCAATTTACCTTCTGATTAATAAGTGGATAGGCGTTACCATAGGGACCGTTAAATATGGTTTTATTATTTATTTATTTGCTGTTCTGTCTTTTTCTATTTTCAGGAGTTTTTGTTTGGAAATCCTTCCTCTGAAGAGCCGTTCCGATAATCGTGATGTCCTTCAATATTAAATATTCAGATACAACAATTTTATTTTATTTTTTTTACGGGGAGTCAGGTTTTTTCGGCTGAGGTTTTTGTCCCTGGCTCTATAGTATCGTATGATAATAGTGATGATAGTATCGTATGATTCTATAATATCATACGAAGAATGTTACCCCGAAGAACGGTACCCCGTTCTTTTTTTACCTCAGCTTAGGTATTTTTTGTTTCAACATTTATTGTATTATTTTAGCTTTCTAATTCATAAGAATTCATCATCTGAACTCGACAGATAAAATCAGATTTTGTCACTGAGAAGGGGGATAGACCAGTTGGACCTCATTTGGCCTCGTTAGTATCGCATATCTCTCAGAAAAGAATTATTCATAAAATCTCCCAGCCTTAAATTTACTACAGAAGGTCTTTCGTCTCCTCGAGAACAACAGAAAATAAATAAGCCACACATGAATTAAATCGGCAAAAGGCGATTCTCATCTCAGGATGTTGAGTTCACGAATAATTTGAATGTATATTGAGGGTGGCACCTACTCACTTATTATTTAAAAGTGAAATGAAAAAGAGGTATATCATATTCGAATTACTCCTGATAAAGTGCTTGTGAAATGTAACAAGCGTTTTCAACTAAGAGGGGAAACAAACGATTGAAAATGACGACTACTCTATTTTTGTTCATAACTCAAAACCATAAATGAGAGTTTTTTCATTATCTATGTGATTGGTTTTTACCGACGTTTCGGCATGCATTCGCCTGCCGTCTTCAGGGTGTTGATCCTGAGAAGGACCGGTTTTTGCCAAACTTGTTTTGTCTCGACTTATTCCATACTTCTTCAATTTCGCGATTATAGTGTGGGGATTCGAATACGAGATATCAGAGGTGCAATTTCCGAAATTCCACTCACTCTAACCACTAGTCTACCGAAGCAGGAACAAGTCCAGACAGAACAAGTTTGGCAAAAACCGGTCCTTCTCAGGACCAACACCCTAAAGACGGTAGGCGAATGCGTGCCGAAACGTTGGTAAAAAACCAAACACATAGATAATGGAAACAGCCCAAATAATATTTCAACAAATACACCATTATCAAGAATATCTCGTTCACAACATAAATGGTGGTTCTGTTCAGAGATTTCGTTTATTCTGGAAAAAAGCTCGAGAATGAGTATTCAGTTTTCTTCTGTCTGCTAAGGTTCTCAGCCTCAGTAGACAACGAATTTTTCCCACACATTACAATTTTTTTTTTCTGAAATATAATATATGCTGTTAACGGATTTCAATTCACTATTCGGAATCAGTACTGAGTTCTTATGAATTCGGACTTCCTAAACTGAATTTGAATTAGGTTTTTTTCCTGATTGTAAAGTAACTATTCACGAATCCCATTTCTCTTCCCTAAATACAGTATTGCAGAAGTATCAGGTCATTCTGATGTGCTTGTGTAATAATTCAAGGGAATGTTTCCCGAAATGTCTATGGATACTATCGCAGGGATCTTTCGCTTTCTACAATGCAATAAATTGGAAGTAATTGCACAAGTGCATCAATATTACCGATAATTTTTCATGACAGCGTGTTGTCTGAAAACTGCAGGAGTTCATTTGCTACAAAAATGAAAACTACTGAATGCAGTTTTTCAAAAACAACCCGCTGAAATGCAGAATTATCAGGTCATTTTGATGGATGAGTATAATTCGGGGGAATATTTCCCGAAATCGCTTTGGATACGAACAGTGCAGGGGATCTTCCGCTTTCCACAATGCAATTACCGCTGTAATGTTTCGAAAACTGCATTCTATACACTTGAACTTTTTGACAGGAGGGAAATATTCGAACCTAGACACTTGGTCTGTGTTCTCAACCACTATGCGTCATTCTGTCGATCGGTCAAGCTAGCCGATGGTGGCTCATGGCCAAGCATGGACCAATGTGTACTGGCACCTATACAAATTGGCGATGGCCGGCAGTGGGCCAGCATGGCCCAATGTGTACTGGAGCCATAACAGGAAAACGAATAAACATGGTTTTCACGAAGGCGCAGATGGAAGACATAGCAGGTGTCGCGAGAAGTACTATAAAAAGTTATCTCGAAGATAAACAATTCCTTGAATTACTTGCAACAAGGTTGGCTGATATGGTTATGACAAAGATCGATGACCGACTTGGGGGGAATGTAAACAAATGCAATCAGCTGGAATCTGATATGCAGCGGCTGAACACCGAAAATATGGAACTGCGATTTAAAATCGAAGAATTAAAGCAGATTGGAAAAAATAAATCCATTAGAATTTATGGAATCTCTGAAGAGGAGAATGAGAATATACCTGAAAAACTACAGATGATTTTTCGCGATAAAATGCAATTGGAAATGGAGAGATCATCGATTGATGGATTTTTTAGAATTATTGATAAAAAGCAGGATTTGTCTAGAAAAACCCAGGCGCGTCCACTGTGGGTTTCGTTTCACAATGTGGAAGTCAAGAATAGGATATATAAAGCGAAGAAGCTACTCAAGGGTACAAAAATAGTTATCCGTGAAGAACTCACGAAATCTAGGTATGATCTTTTCAATTTAGTTTCGGAAAAAGTAGGCGTGAGGCACACGTGGACGCAGATTAAAAGTGTGCAGCATTTTGAGCGTATTATTGCAGAAGGGAAACTGAAATAGTGTTTATTTTGTCATTATAGTTCATCTAGGACATAGGGTTGATGATCTGATTGTGATCGTGGAAAAATATGGAGATGGAAAATGTTTGTATTTATTGTTTAACTAGGTGTATGAGATATAAAATTTGTTTCTTTAAACTGAAAAAAAAGTTTTGAATTTTCGTAATAACTGCTGACCCGGGCAGTTTGGGCCTGTCATTGACACGTATATTTTACTGCCGCAAATTCTTATCACAGTTCATCGTTGTCTATCAGGTTGAGTCACCAAAAAGAGTAGGAGGTGAAGCAGATTCAGTAACAGATAATTTTGTATAGAAGGGTTCTTGGGTTGTGATAAAGGGAAAGATGATCAAGTAACAATATAAAATATTTTGTAATTGGGTAATGGAAGTTGAATGCGTTTAGGGATGTTACTAGACCTACATCTGGAACTTGCATTGATCACATTTTCACTAAAAATAAAGTCAAAAATATTTTCTAAAAATTAAGCCAACAGTTCTAAACTATGATATAACTGACCACCTTCCGATAGTTTTAAATGTCTCACAAGCACAAAAAATTAACAGGCAGATGTTATTAGCAACAAATGTTCAATGGAACAAAATCCTGGAAATAGAAGATCCAGAAGCGGCAACAAAAGAACTTGCAAACTTCATGACAGACATAATTAGGAAATCTGAAGTAAAAATCCAGATTACAAACAAGAACCGTAAGCTTAAACCTTGGATAACGAATGGCTTGTTGAATTCAATAAGAACTAGAGATATACTCAAGAAATCGCTTAAATGAAACTCAAATCCTGACCAAATATTTATTTGGTCAGGATATAAAAACTTCAGAAACAAATTAAACAAATTAATTACACAAACAAAAAATAGTTATTACGCTGAGAAAGTAAATGAAAATCTAACAGATATAAAGAACATTTACAAGCTTGTCCAAGAAGCGACTAATGGAAAAATAATGGAACAAATGAACAATTTCAAATGAAGGCGCAAAACAATGATTTAATCGACAATGATATTGGAGTGGCTAACCTTTTCAACGACTATTTTATTGGTGTGGGTAAAAAAATGGCAGAGGGTATCATTTCTCAATCTTGCAAGCAAATAAACCAAAAAATTAAAGACCAAGCACCATTCTCTATGTTTTTGAAACCGATAAGCGAAAATGAGGTGATCGAGTATATAGAATCCTTGAAAAATAATTGCTCACCAGGTGAGGACGGTGTTGGTGCAAGAACTATAAAAGCTCTACCCCCATTTATTGTTAAACCACTAACACACATTTTGAACATTGTTTTTGACACTGGCTGCATACCTTCTCAATTTAAAACCACTGTGGTTCACCCAGTGCATAAAGCAGGCCCCAAATCACTCTTAGAAAATTACAGACTCATTAGTGTTATGAACAATTTCGGAAAAATATTTGAGAAGAGTCTGAAAAACGCTTGGAAAGCAACATGGATAAAAACAATATTTTGTCAAATAAGCAATTTGGTTTTACTTCAGGAATGAGTACAGAAGATGCTTTACAAGACGTGGCTACTATCTTAACAAAAAATATGGATAAGGGGAAAAAATGCTTGGCTTTATTTTTGGACATATCTAAAGCGTTCGATACTGTTTCACATCCTAGGTTAATTGAAATCTTAGAAAATTATGGTATTAGAGGTGAAGTTCATGCTTTGTTTAAAAATTATCTAGAAGATAGAATTCAATATACAAAAATAAATGAGAGTTATAGTTGTCCGGGAATAATCAATATGGGCGTACCACAGGGCACCGTACTGGGTCCAATTTTGTTTAAAATATAAACATGTTGTTTGATCTTGATGTGGGGGGAGAGGTCGTTTCTTTTGCGGATGATACTACTGCGGTGTTTGTTGCTGATACCTGGGACGGAGTGAGAGACAAATTATGCAATGGATTTTTAAAAATAAAACAGTTTTTTGATTTTCATAAGTTATCATTAAATATTAAAAAAACAAAATATATTGCCTTCTCGTTAAGTAATGCAAATCGTCCAAATTATGAAAACATTAGAATTAATACCATTAATGAACCTATAAATTCGGTGACTAACATGAAATACTTGGGTATTATATTCGACCAACACCTACGCTGGGATTTGCATGCACAATATCTTACTGGAAAAGTCAGGGCGATGTTGGGGAAATTTTTTCTGTTGAGAACAATACTGACAAGAAAACTGTTGTTGATGTTTTATAAATCCCTAATTGAACCCATATTACGATATGGGATCTCAGTTTGGGGAGGTGCAAGTGCCACTTATTTGGAATCACTAAAAATTGTTCAAAATTCAGTTATAAAGATAATGTTTCAAAAACAAAGGTTATATCCCACAGCTAAACTTTATTTTAAAGAACTTAACAATCTGAAAAGTCTTTATACATTGGCCATATGTCTTCATGTAAGAAAAAAAATTGAAACTCTAAAACTAAAAAACCATCATCATCAGACAAGAATAAATTTGGAGAAGCATATCATAGTGCCACAGAGTAAAAGATCATTAAATCTATCTATATATATCTGGGTCCAAAATTTTTCAATTTGTTGCCAAATCGAATAAGGTCACTCAAAAAAAGAGAAAAATTTATGAAGGAAGCAAAAGACTATATGTGGGAACATCAAAGTTTGTTTTCAACTTAGGATCACAGGGGGGGAATACTGTTATGAGGGGAATGTTGGATCATTCTGTGTTTATTGTAGGATGTACATTGTTCATTCAGGTATGTGTTTCTATCCGTGAAATGAATACGATTGTATTGGGAGTGTAATTATTAATGAGCACACACAGGTACTTCACCTAGGTGCTTGTAGATTTTAGAAAATGTATTGAAAATTGTAGAAATTGTGCAAATAAAAATAAAAAAAAAATAAATAAATAAATTAGAATGGAAGAAAGCCTCAGTAATCCCCAAACCAAAAGAAGCGTCTTCTAAGGACTACAGGGACCCGAGGCCTATAAGCATCTAACCTTGCCTATCAAAAATATTAGAAAAAACGATGTATGAACAACGAACAGAACATATAACAGAAAACTACTACACCTGATGATCACACTGACAATATTCTTCACATATCGTTTCTTCTACATATCGTAACAAACCGAGTTTACTTGCGTCCTAGACTATAGCAGACAGAGCCTTTGAAACCTGATGGAAGAACTCAGAGAGTTATGATAGACGGTCTAGACGGAGATCTATCTAAGGACCTGCTAGTGACGAGGGGAGTTGCGCAGGGATCCATACTGGGAGCAATAACGTTTGTTTTAAGGTGCACTTTCGAGCCGGGCGGTTATAGCGACAGTGACGACGCGACAATAGAAGTTCAATGAATCTGCATATAGTAGCATTCAAGCCGAGCTTGAACTTTTACTTCTATTTCATATTGTTGCGTTTTCGTAGTTGACAGACGCCGCGTCACTTCAGTGCGGCTCGAAAGTACACATTCAGTTCACAGTTCTGGACCGTTCGCACAGGCGCAGTAGAAAAATTCTGTAATAGGTATCCTGTTTTAGTTCATTCAGACAGAACTGATCTAGAATTATAGTGTCCGGTGTTTTGCTTACCGGGGTGATGTTAGCTCCTGGCCGGCCAGCTCAAAGCGGCCGACCTGCTCCAAGCGACTGGCCTATTCCAGCGCGGTCAATACCGAATTGACTATCTCTCGACAGAAATCGGTTCGTTTAAGTTAAACTCAGCGAAGGATCACATGGAAGTGATAAATTCTATAGGGGAAAAACGAATAATTCAATTCGAATATTTTCAGATATTCTAGCATGTCATTTCAACATGAATCAAACTCGGTCTATACTCGGCCGAATTCACTTACGTTTGTGATGTCCGGCCAAGAATTCTGATGAATGCATTTGATAGAGTATATCTTTTTATACTATCAAAAAAATTTCAACCAATTCTGTGAACCCTTGACCCCCAGCTCCAACGATCGAACGCTGTGTTCTTCCGTTTCTTTCTCGACTCTATCCCGTCTCAAATGTTTTTTTTGTGTTTGGGATATCCGGGCCAATAATTTTGAGTAATGCATTTGATATACTATCTAAAAAAATTTCAAGCAATTCTTTGAACCCTTGACCCCCAGCTCCAAGGATCGAACTCTGTGTTCTCTCAATTCACTCTCGTCTCTATCCCACATTTACAGTTTTTTTTAGTGTTTGGGATGTCCGGCGAAGAATTTTGATGAATGCATTCCATTAAGTATATCGTTCCGTACAACCAGGAAAATATTCGATTAATTCTGTGAACCCTTGACCCCCAACTCCAAGGATCGAACGCTGTGTTCCCTCAATTCACTCTCGTCTTTATCCCACATTTACAGTTTTTTTTAGTGTTTGGGATGTCCGCCCAAGAATTTTGAGTAATACATTTGATAGAGTATATCTTTCCATAGTATCTGAAAAAATTTCAAGCAATTCTTTGAACCCTTGACCCTCAGCTCCAAGGATCGAACTCAGTATTCTCTCCTTTCACTCTCATCTCTTCTTGGCCGGACATCCCAAACACAAAAAAAACATTTGATACGGGATAGAGTCGAGAGTGAAACGGAAGAACACTGCGTTCGATCCTTGGAGCTGGGGGTCAAGGATTCACAGAATTAGTTGAATGTTTTTTTGATTGTATGGAAAGATTAAGGGTCGTTTTCGCAAAACTTCAATTGTGCGATTAAAAGACCTTACGTAAATTATTCGTTTTTCCTCTATAGAATTTATCACTTCCATGTGATCCTTAGCAGAGTTTAACTTAAACGAACCAATTTCTGTCGAGAGATAGTCAATTAGGTATTGACCGTGGAATGGGCCAGCCGCTTGGAGCAGGTCGGCCGCTTGGAGCTGGCCGGCCGGGAGCTAACATCACCCCGGTGTTTTAGTTAGCTTTGCTTACCGATCCTGAACTATCCAATACCGTGAATCCGAAATATGTTTTGGTTCTATCATAATCAGAACCGTTCTTGAATTCTATATATTGAATCTCTATAATATATTGTACATACACTTCCAGAAAGGCAAACTTTTTCAGTAGGTGCAAGGTCTATTTCTATGCCGACGGTACCCATGTTCTAATATCCTTCTACAAATGAGGCTTGCAAATTGCTTTACCTTCGGTCAGGCGCAACCCTAATCCTAACGGTTTCGGGCGCAACTTATCTGTGAGATTAAGACGGGAAATTCATCTTTTAGTGAGAAAAATTTGCTTGAAAATGGGGAGTTCGTTGAAAAATTGTTTTATTCTTCTTCTTCTTCTTCTTCTTCTTCCTTATTCTTAAGACCATGTCTTGTTATCTTCTGTTCATTCAGACTTCTGCGATGTGGACGTCCAACTCTCATACCATCTCTTTGGTGGTCGGCCGGGGGGGCGCTTTGAGTTTGGCTTTTCGTTTTTTGCCCACTTTGCCCATCGATCGTTGCTCATTCTTGCCACGTGGTCTCTCCAGTTCCTGCGTCTTGACCGTACAAACCGAACAATATCCTGCACTTCCAGTTCTTCTCGTATAACACTGCTTCTTATTTGGTCCCGCAGTGTTACTCCCTTTATTGTTCTTAGGATTTTCATCTCCGTACTTCTCATCAGAGCCTTTGTTTTGGAGGTTTCAGCACGGGTTTCTGCTGCGTATGTTAATATTGGTCTCACAGCTGTTTTGTATATACGGACTTTACTTTCTGCTGTCATATGTTTGTTTTTCCATATTATTTCTCTTAAGCATCCGGATATTCGAGATGCTTTATTCGTCTGAGTCCGCACTTCTTGATACAAGTTCTTGCAGCTGGATATTTCTACTCCTTGATAAGTGCATTGCATGGATTGTTTGATAGACCTGTCATTGACGGCCAATTTGCATCGGATAGGTTCTCGAGATATGATCATCGATTCCGTTTTCTCGAATGATATCATCATATTGAATTTTTCGGCTGTTGTTTGAAATCGATAGAGCAGACGTTGTAGATCATTTTCGTTTTCGGCCATTAGAATAGCATCATCAGCATAGCATAAGATCTTCAATGCCCTCGATCCCATTCTATATCCTCTACTGGTTTGGTTGACACTACCTATAATTTCATTCATGATCAGGTTGAATAGGGTTGGGCTTAGGCTATCGCCCTGGCGAACCCCTTCTGGGGTTTCTTGGCTCGATATTACTTTTCGGAACAATAGAGTTAGAGCATTTTCTAATTCTATGCCACCATACTTCAGCATTTCATTGCTGATGTCGTCGGGTCCAGGTGCTTTTCTCCTGTCATTGTGTTTCTGTATTGGAGGAATGCATCTTTCTTTTGTTTAGCCAGCTGTTTTACGTCATCTGTGAACCAAGGTTTAAACTGCTTTCTTCCATTTATGTTAACCTTTCTGACTCCAATAGCTTCCTTTGCGCTATTAATTATACTTGCCCTGATTTTGCTCCATATAGTGTTCACATCTTCCGCTTCTTTTACATCCATCGACCTCAGCTTTTCTTCTAGTCGTTTCCTATACAGAAATTTGGTGGAATCATCTTTAAAACCTTCTGAATTGTATTTCTCTATAAACACGGGAGGCTTTTTCTTAGGTGTATGTGCCTTGCAACGATATTTACACAGTACGAGACCATGTTCCGTTCCCACGTTCGCAGATGTTAAGGTTCTTACATCAAGGATTTGGCTCGGGTGAACCAACCTGTTGGAGATGATAAATTCAATCGATGATTTGTGATTCCTCGTGTTACCAAAGGTGTATTTCTGGCTCTGCTTATGCTGGAAAAATGTATTATTAACACGAAGTTCGTTTTGTGCGCATAGTGTCATTAGTATGTCCCCATTGTCATTCACAACGTCTTCGTTAAATCTCTGCATGACACCAGGAATTGCTGTATTTCCTATTCTAGAGTTGAGATCACCTATTATAACAATTTTTGAGTTCTTTGGTAGAGTGTCTAGTACTTCCTGTAATTCATCGAAGAAGCAGCATCTTTTTTCCCTGGGCTTGCTCATGTCGGGTGCGTATACACCTATAATGTCCAAAATTCAGGGTTATATACATGATATTGCTATTCAGATATTGAGCTTCGCCAATATTGTTTTGTAATCTATTATGTATCAACACTCCCACTCCGGCCTGTGCTCTTTGATCCTTGTCCTTTCCACTATAGAATAGTATGTAATCATGGTATTTGATGTTGCCTTTGCCTTTTTTCTTCGTTTCGGACAATGTGCAAATGTCAATATTGTGTTTTACTAGTTCCATTAGGACTTCCTGGTCTCTATTATTCCATGACGTTATGTTCCAAGATCCAATACGTATTATCTGAGATTTCCACAAGCGTTTTTTCCATTTCCTTGCCGAGTCATCTTTCCGTAATATCCGTCCATTTTCCGAGGCCTGATTAACAGTTCTTTGAGCGATTATCATTTTTACAATGGGTAGGATGCTAGCCTCACCCATAAACCCTCCTCCTTTGTTCGGGCTTGGGACTGGCAACTTGTCAGTTTGACATATTTTATTATTCAAATACACATAATATATAAAGAAAATTTCAAAACATAAATAAAAATTGACGGTAGAAACTAAAGAAAGATGAATTCTGCAGATTTCAATATAACAAGGATATTTCTATAGAAACAAAATGTAATTCCGATTATATATGAAACAAAAACAAGAGTCTATTACTCCTGACAACCGCTGCAAGGTAAACTAGAACAATGGAACTTTTATATTGTACGATATCTGTCGGTTTAGCATTTCTTTCTCTAGTGAAGTGTTATTTCACTTAATCTTTATATTTATATTCGTAAATTTTACCGTAATTTCTAGAATACTTTCCGAAAATATGCCTTTGAAACATATGGTGATTTTGATTGATCTTCTTGAGTTTGAAGCCAGCTTACCCTGAAAAAAAAATACTTGAAGACTCAAGCGGGCTCATTTCAACTCACAGATTATATCAAAAATTGCAATAAATATGAAATATATCTTTACTTGTTCTTTTGTTCGGAGGTTGGGAGTGCGAGTAAACGACTTTTTCATCCAGAAATACTGAAAAAATCAAACTCGATGGTACTTCCGTTATCGAGCGCAATCGATCCAGGAGATTATTGCACTATTTTCAACTAACATCAAGGCTCTGAGGAGGTTGATATTGCACATACATGATCGCGATATAAAATCAAGAAGCTACAGAAAGCCCCACCCCCCACAAACACCGCCGTGAGAAACTAGAATAAACCATGCACTTAATCTGACAGATTAGGTGCGCCTGTCTCAATTGAGATAGAGTCTAGGCCAGGTAAATTTTCCAAATTCAAAATTGTATAATTTTTCTTTATAATTTTGGTTCCTTAAAATTCAAATTAAATTAAAAAAATTTGAATATAAATAAAAGGAACCATAACAAAAATGGCGCCCAACGTGGGGCGCCATATATTACCATTTCCATTCATATACTAATCACACTATATTATATCGGTAAATCATTCAACATTTATCAATTTCTTTATCTATATCATAGAGTTTTTATTTTTCCATCCTTCTCAATTCCATTTTTTTTGATTCCCCTCCCCTTCAATTCTTTTTTCGTCTCCCTGGTTCACTCCTCAAAAGTCCTTACTCTCTAGATTTCCTAACACTAATACATAATACAATAACATAGAATTTATTTACATTTTTCTTATCAAAATCTTTCAATTTTAGCCTCATCAAGAAACCAGAAATTTAATTCAATGAATTTGGAAATCGAATACTACAATCGAAGACTATAATTTTGAATTGAAATTATCTCTGGAATGTAAACAATAAATTTAAATGTTGAAACTTTTGAATTTTGATTCATGTACTTGCAATTATGTTATGATATAGTTTCAACCAGGTAACGTACTATGTATCCTTTTGAAATAATCAAAATTCAGATATAAATATAGAACCAAAACAAAAATTCCATAACAATATATATATATATATATATATATATATATATATATACAGGTTCTTAATTTATTGGGAATAGCAGCAGTTGAATCAAATAATACTCTTTTTTCTCCACTCGAGCTTTCGAGACATTTATTGTCCCTTCATCAGGAGAACTGAATAAATACAATTGATAAACATAAAGACAAGGTTACAAGGATCCTACTCACGAAGGTTGATGAAATTTCAATATGTCATTATGAAAGAAAATTATCTGAAATAATCGAATCACAAAAATTAAAAGGGTATTATTCTATGTAATGATGTTCGATTATTTCAGATAATTTTCTTTCTTTATAAATGTTCGGTCAAAAATTGGGATCAAGATTGGCCCATAACTTTCGTTTTACAAATTAGAACCCTATTTTTTTATGATTGCGTTGGATTCTGCGAAGAAAGATGATGATAATGTTCTATGATGTTGATACTTCTAAAATTAATATTTCTTGAGTTATTTAGTATTTTCTGATTCCATGTCGTACATTGCGTCGAATTCATAAAATCTGTTCCATAACAACAATGATGAATGAATTGAACAAAAAGGTGTGTCATTAGTGAGTTATTGAAATAATTTATCTTTTATGACCAAGGTCATAGTTGATATGGAACAGATTTAATGAATTTGACGCAAAATACGACATAAAATCAGAAAATCCTAAATAACTTAAGAATTATCAATTTTAGGAGCATGAACATGTTGAAACATTATCATCATTTTTCTTTGTACAATCCAACGCAATCATAAAAATATAGGATTCTAATTTGAAAAACGAAAGTTATGGGATAATCTTGATCCCAATTTTTGAACCAATATTTGGAACACCCTGTGATGAGTTTTTCAAAATTCTAGAAATGTACAATATTTCCACATTCTTCGACTTCAAAAATGTGAAAACGGTTTATGCTTAAGATATCTAGATTAGGAATAACAAACATAATAATAATAATAATAATAATAATAATAGTTTATTCATGCTAGTACATACAGAATGTTTACATACGTCAATCATAAACAAAGAAAAATAACTAGGAAAGTACTAAAGGAAAAAAATATCTATAACTACTGAAAATCCGAAAAATCACAAGCAAAGTATTCATCCAGGGAGTAAAAACATTTTTGCAGAAAATAGTTTTTCATTACACTTTTGAGCTGTTTAAGAGTCATCATCTTCACCGTGGTCGGCAGCTTATTGTAAAGTTTCGGCCCATAATATGTAATTCCACATTTCATTTTATTGATTCGATGAAAATCGGTATAAATATGCGCTTTTTGCCGAGTGCTATGTTTATGTACGTCCTGGTTTGTTCGATATTCATCAAGATGAGACTTCACATATATCAGACATTGTAACATGTACAAGCATGGAACGGTAAGTATTTTGTTTTCTTTAAACGCTGTTTTACAGTCATCTCTAAAACCGAGTTGGCTTATTACCCTAATGGCTCTCCTCTGTAAACCGAACAGTCGCTTTACGTTTGCATCATGACCCCAACACAGTATCCCGTACGACATCCTAGATGCAACAAAAGCATGATAAACATTCCTCAACACCGGAATCGAAACCACACCAACCAAGGTTCTCAGTGCATAAATGCAAGATGATACATGCTGACAGACAGTGTCCAAGTGAGCATTCCAAGATAATTTACTATCTAACTGAACACCCAAAAACTTTACCCCTTCAGTTGTAGCAATTCCCTCCAAATCGCTCATTGAGAAATACATAAATTTCGTTTTGGTTAAATTTAAACTTAGCTGATTGCTGTGAAACCACTCCGAAACAACACAAAGTTCTTCTGTCATTATATTGATTAATGGCTCCTTAGATTTTGACTTCTTCAACACCGTCGTATCATCGGCAAAAATAACGAAGTCAGCGCCATCATCACTGCTCACGAGATCATTAATATAGATAATAAAGAGTAGTGGCCCAAGGACCGATCCCTGAGGCACACCATACTTTATATCTAGCATATTAGACATATTCCCACTGCAGTCTACACACTGCATCCTATTTGTTAAAAAGGAGCCAATAAGATTAATTGCGCTTTGATCGACATTGTAGAATTTTAATTTATTGAGAAGTTTTCCCTTGGAAATACAGTCAAACGCCTTGCTTAGATCGCAAAACAGTGCCCCTATATATTCACCCTCACCATATCCCTCATTTATTATCCTCATCAATTCGGCAATAGCGGCTGTTGTGGAGAGGGAATTTCTAAAACCGAATTGAGACTTGTTGAAAAGGTGGTTATCTTCAAAAAATGCTGTTAGTTGTTGTTGCATTACTTTTTCCATAACTTTCGAGAACACTGAAATAATCGATACTGGTCTGTAGTTATCTACTGCGTCATATGAACCGCTCTTGTGTACAGGTACTACTCTGGATAATTTAAGTATGTTGGGAAAAATGCATGAACTATGCTCTTGAGTATTTTACAGTTGAATCCGTGTACGTCTCGACTACTTTTATTTTTAAGTGCCATAATTATATCCCTGATTTTAACCTCCGACACAGGAGCAAATGAAAATTGAATTCCATCCAACCTGGATCCAAAATCGCAGTAATCCCGAATGAAATCGTCCGATGACCTAGCAGACTGAGGGATGTTACCAATAATTTCTTCTGGGACTTTAACGAAAAAATTATTGAATTCATAAGGAGTTAAGTTACTATCACAACAATCACGTTTTTTTGACAAGTTAGTACTATTTCTTACTACACTCCAAATCGCTTTTGGACTATAGTTCTGATTCCGAAGGTAGTTATCCTTGTGTCTCTTTTTTGCATTCTTGAGTTCAGATCGATATAGCTTCAGACATTTTTTATAAATTTCCCTTTTCCATAATACCGAATACTCTTTTCTCTCTTTTTCTTCAGGTTTTTCTCGATATTTTTGAAAGTATTTCGACGAATGCAACGATTAGAGTATGAATGTATTCAGAATTGCATACTCTATCAAATTCAAAAAGAAAAAAACAGAAAAATAAAATTTTGAAAAATTTTTTTTCTCTTCCTGTATAACTAAAAGTGGTCAGGCTCCAAGAATATTTTAGCTCGGTAGATAATGTCAAACAATATCAGAATCCCAATTTTCAGATTTCAAATCAGTCTAGTTCTCCAGAAACGCCTAATAGGCCATGGAACTTGGTACACCCTGTATATATATGTATATATATATATATATATATTACTATGTAGAAACAAGTACAAAAAGAAGAAAGCAGTTAAAGCAATAAACACTTTTCAAAAAAATCACAGTTGGTACTCAACCAGGCCAGTGCGGTAAGATAGTATATATCTGGGAGGTATCTCTGCATTCTCTGCCTATAGGTTTCCTTCAAGCCAGGTTCTAGGATCAGGATATTCGAGTACCAATATGGCAATGTGTTCACCAGGAGATCCTAAGACAGTCTGGTATTCATTGGTGCTGTTCATTCAGAAATACCCCGGAGGCACGTGTGAAATTCTATCACGGACGCGAACAGCTTTACCCCCATTAAAACTGATCAAAAAAAAAAAAGATAAAATTCGATTACTCATATTAATTCCTGATACACATGAATGTCGAATGTAATTTTACATGTCGTTACCATGGTACGGTCATCGTTAACGTTTAAGGCATAGAGACATATCAAAGTTCAGTTCATACTTTAATAAAAGTGTGCGGGAAAAACCCCTGCTAATCCTTTTCCGTACAGAAAGTGTGCGGGAATGGATAAGCAGGAATTTTTCCTACACTGTTTGGAAATGAGATTCTTTACGAATTGAAATACGTGCGGGAAAAGGGTTCAAAGCTTACGCTTGTAGATAAGGGTTTACCTTCTTGCTGTTTCCCGAGTCCTGTGTGCGTACCTTTAATTTTTTTCAAACTTGCATAACTATGCTTCGCCTTCTTTCACAATTAGGTTTAGAATAAATACTATACTTGTCTATTCCTGATTCTACTTGTGAAAATAAAATCAATTATTATTATTATATACAGCAGTTCATATAGGGGGCACCAAGTAATTCATGCTCTGGAATAAGAAAATATCCTTCAGGTTGAAAAGGCATACCCTAATTATTTCAATTGTATGTTTCTGTTGGAGGTTTGAGTTGATATGGTAAACCATCCTTTGTAGTTTAGTTTTTCTTCTTTTCTATTCCTTCTGGATTTCTGTGAAAGACCTCAGAAGCAACCCAAATCTTGTGCGAGTTTGAAGGATGGGTTCGTTTTGTGTAGGCTTTGTTACTGTGTCCTGATGCCACCTTAGGCTCATCACTGTTTACCCAACAGTGAAAGATTCGGAGAGTTCTCCATACTAGAAAATTTCTTTCCTGGATAAGACTCGAACCTTGACCTGCCTGGTCAGAGCTAAGGACTCTACCATCAGGCTACTCTCGCGTTTAAATCAGTAAGGAATATAGGCGGAGTTCTCAATATTCTCATTCTTCAGGTTGATTGCATTTTCATCAAATGATATTGATGAAGAATACTTTTCTTGAAATCTGCATTTATTCAGTTTATATAGACACAGAAATGATTTAGGTTTAGGTACACTCATTCCGCTCAGTGACTCAGATTATATCTGAATTGAAATGATTCATCTGAAAACTGAGAGTGAAAAGCGATTCCAATCTCGGGGTTTTCAAATTTACCATGGGAAGAAAATGAAACTTCCCATAATAAGTTCTTGAGGATACGGGAAAATAAAATCAATCTTCTCAGTCTCTTGACCTCGCAAATTTTTCCTAGACTACGGATTGGAATGAATTAATAATTCAGCTGATTGATGCTATTTCGTAAACTCGATCTGCAGCAGGAGGTTCACGTGAGGAGTATGACCTAGGTCATCCAAAACCAGGGCAGAGCAGGCCGTCTTACGTAGGACGTTGAACTTACGCTACGCCTCGACCTCTTGTGTTCCAATTGTGCTGTAACCTGTTTCCCAGGTGAGCCTTCATGTTGCCTTAGAACGAATTATTGTTTTGATACAATTCTGGAGCGGGGTTGGTGATTTCTCACGTTGAATTCAAATGTTTGCAAAAAAACTCGAAATTCAGGCTTGAACAGTCAATACTGAAAAGTAACAACTAAATCCTATTGTAGACATTCGGAGAAAAACCAGAAAGACTCGGTTCTGGAAGACTGACATGTTCAACACAAATGGGACTTTTGCTTTGAGATCTTTGACATCTCACGGAAAATATTTAAAAAAATGTTTGAACCTAGTTTCAAAGCCAAAATACAGCTTAAGTTTAGTGAAAAATTCCTGTAAGTATCGTCTATATCAGTGTTAATCTTTTTGTAATGCATCAACAAATTGATTAATTCTATATTCAATTTTATATATTCCTCATACATATATTTTTGCAATTTCTAAGACCTCCCAACCATAAAATAATGGTTTTTGAAACCGAGTGATATTTTAGTATTTTCAAAGTATCTGGCACCCCGCTCACCCAGTGAATTTTCCCCATTTTTACATATTGTGTTTATATCGAATTTTCTCGAAACTCTTACATCTGGTTTGTTCTATAGGACGTTTCAAAATTGCAGCTCCGAAAAAAATGGATTTTTAAAATCTGATGATAATTCTTCTAATTTTCAGAATTTTATCATTATACCTTCGGATCTGAATAACAAGAGATCACAAATATCCAAAACCCCCACCACATGAAGTTTCGTTATACAGACTGTTTCATGAAGCTGTATAAGTAAGTGAATGTAACTTTGTTAGTGACTATAGGACCACCATGACTTTTTCAACATATGATCTCACGAAGTTTCATTATTATACAAAGAACAGTTGCAAAATTATTCGGGTTTAAATTCGGATTTCATACAATATTTCTTCAAAACTTATCGGTAGTTGGCATTGTTTTCAAATAATATAAGTTTTCTTTCAGTATGAATTTTATGATAGCTATTGACAGTTGGTCCAAAAGTGTTTTTATTCAGGGATGTACATGGTGATTCACTTATATTGGTGATCCCAAATTTCTCTAAAACATCCAAATATTTTTCTATTCTGGGATTGGCGTTTTACACAAGTCAATGTTGCCTTGGAATGCGCGTAAAAATGTGCGGGAAAAATAAAGACGCCAGGCGTCGCGGCTCTATAAATTTTTTTTCCCAGAAACATACCTTGTTTTGGCGTGTCATTCTGTTTATTCTGATTTTTTTTCCCAATACAATGTTTTTCCATCTCTAACCGTTAGCGACCTGCTGCGTGTTTTATGATAATTCTATTCCATTAATTTTTTTCTGTGTTATGATAGTATGCCTTTGGTTGAAGACATATATATGATTTTGTGTCTTGAATTCAAGAAAGGGCCAGTTTTCTTCAAATAAGACAAAATATGCAGGGTCGGACTGGGCACCGGGAATTCCCCAGTGGGCCCCCTTATGCGGAGGCCCTTGTCTAAAATGATGCTACTTACTTTAACGAATTAGATTTATTTAGGTTAATGGCTGTAATATAAAATTTTTCATGGTGTCCCCGCATAGAAGAGAGGGAAGAAGAAAAGCGGAAGGCGGTCCCATTACATAAACGTGTCTTTTATGAATCATATTCTAGAAATAGATTTTGGACTTTTATTATATAAGACGAAAATTATTTTTTAATAATTAATGCATGAATGTGTGAAAATGAAGAGTGCTATTTCTTTTAAAAAAACTACTCTCCATTTTCTGTTATATTTTTCATTTGATTTCAAAGAGAATGCCTTGATTTGTCAGTTGTTAATTAATTAATGTCATTACGTATTTCAAATATTGTAAATTGAGAACTCGAAGAAATAGCATTGTTTTTGATTTCTTTCAGGTTCGTAAGTTATTATTTTAAGATATCAGAGTTTGTTTGTTAAAGGAAATAAATCTTTCAGATTGAAGACATCAAATCGTCTATTTCTCGAAGTAAGAAGTAAGAATTGACTTTCATTCTTATAAATCAAAAACGTAAGCTATAATGACCACATCCATGAAGATTTGCAGAGCTTCTGAAACATTAAATGGATTCAGACTACGAGAACGGAGACACATTATGAAATTCCAGAAGACAAACAGAATCCATGTGACCATCAAGAACTTTTTGCTTTACCGGAGGTGAAAAATATTTTGAAATCAATGAAAACAAGAGGTTCTTTTCGTACGTATGTTATTTCATTGACTCCGGAATTGAAAGCAATCTATTTCGATACAGAAGAAGATGTGATGATTAGGGATGAGTATTTACAAATTACTTATTCACCTGCATACGTGAGAACAGAATTTGGACGAGAACTGTCAGAATCACAAAATACAACAGAACTGTCAAGCAAGTCCAAGGAGAATAAAAGGGATTTCAAGAAGATAAAGGACGATTTTGTGCTGAATAATTTTGATGGGAAGAATGTTTCCGTGACTTCATGGTTAAGTAAATTTGAGACGTTGCAGAGTGGAAGAAGATAGAGACAAAATTTTGATTTTACGTTTGTTTCTGGATGGAATAGCGAAAAAATGGTTTGATTTTAAATTAATTATATTAGGTTTGGACAATGGTTTTCAAATATGGAAAAGTAACTGCTTGGAAAGTTTTTGTGAAACTAGTTGGCATAAGTATAGAGAGGCACATTCATTTAGGTACATAGGGGGAAGTTCAGTTGACTACGTTTTTAGAAAAGAAAATTTGTTGTTGAATCTCCGAAACAATTTCCCAATTGACACATTAATTGACTTAACTGTGACAAGATTGCCAAAATTTTTGCAACATAGAATTGATAGATCGAATGTAACAACTTTTGAGAAATTATTAGGTGAGTTACGGAAGTTGGAAGGTTTAACAAAATATGAAAACGTTGGAAATATCAAAAATGGTAATATGAATAAACCTGCCGAACGAATTCCATCACCAATAAATAGAAAAATAGGTAAAATGGAACCATGCTCAATTTGTAATAAGAATGGTTTTCCAGGAGGTTCCATCCAGAGACTTTATATCGGCTAAAGAATAGGAAATTCAATAATTTCAAACAAGAGAACGTAACCGGTAACATAAGAACGGCAAACAATGTTGGGGTACAGGATGAATTAAATGAGGTCATTTCCAATCAAAAAAACTAGTTTTGTTGCCATTGATCACATTGAGAGTGTTCGTAAATGATAATTATGTGGAACAAAGATTATAGAGTATAAAGATAGAAAACGACCCTATATCTCCAGTGCTAAAAACCGACAACGATTTTCAATTAAGTCAACACGCGACATACTAGATGGCGCTGAGTAAATTTGTCGATACAGATTTCGGCATTCTACGAAGAGCGCGAAATTTGAATGAAATTTGAATGAATTATACGTATTAAATTGAATTTTGACTTTGTCAGGCCCAGAATATAACATCCTGAACGACAAAACAAAAAGCAATGCTCTTTCTTGTTCTGCTCAGGATTTCATTTTTCACTTGGACTTCAACTCAATTCATATAAATAAAACACGCCGTTAAATTTGTTGTTTTTATTTGAGATAAATACATTTCGAAGATATCGTACAGCAGTATCAGAGCAATTTCAAATAAACTACCAATTCAAGAATAGTTTTTCATGATACAAGTGCAGAAAGCATTGAATTTTTTACACGAGTTTTTGAAAGAACGGCTTTGACACATAATTAGAGAAAAACATATTAGTTACAGAATAATCAGAACAACAATTATAGAGGTGTCCAGGATATTCAAATTGAATAATAAATGAACAAAGAAGACATCAAAAAATAATAACATATCAACTCATGGGTGCAAATTAAGCGATACTGTTACCTATCGGAAGCGGTATAGGTCGGAAACATATTGCTGTCAACTCCTTTTTATTTTCAGTCAATTGTTAGTGTGCAGAAAAAGAAAAATCATTCTCATCCTCAAGCACAAACCGAATAATGTTCCTCCAGTTTAAACGACTATCTGTTTGGTATTTACACTTCAACATTCCGCTGCCGCTACCTACTAAAAATTGAAAGCGCTCCCAAAAATTGCTGCTAAATGCAACCTATGTTAAATCCAATTCATTGATAAAAATTATGATGAGTATATTGGGTAATGAATCAAAAAGTTAGCCAGATATTTGCCCCCCACTTTGGTTGTAAAAATTGAAAATATACATAGTCTTCAAGGGCGTATTTCTTAAAAACATAACATTCAATGACTGCTCTCAGTGAAGAGTTGTATCTTGCACAATCAAATAGAAAATGGTTTGATGAAGGAAAAAACATATGGCAAGAGTTATGGAAATATGTGATTGGATTAGATTTTTCTGGACCACACAACTACAAATTAATTCTTATATTCAATAGCGTCCTTCATTGTGTTTCAAAGAATGGAAATTTCAACAGGTTACTGCTTCCTCTCCTCATTAACTCATCTCATGAAGATTAATTTGGACAACCATATTATCCATACCAATATTATAAATGTGAATGTCCGTGTGTTTGTTTGTCCTCTATGGACTCAGGAACCATATGACGGTTTTTGATGGAACTTTCACTATATTGTAGCTAATTTTTTTTTGGAGGTTTTCATGTAGGGTTCATCCCTATATAACGAAGAAATAAGAAAAAATATCGATTTTTCATGAAAAATCCCGGTAATTTTCAGCTTTTACGGGAGACGCTGCGTAAACTATAAGAGATAGAGAAACATGGTCAGAGACAATTTTGTAGTGCTCAAAAAGTTTTATAAAAAAGTCCGCGCCGGCATATGTCTAACTGCCAAAGACAACCCACGATAGCCATTTTTAACATTTCAAATTCAATCCAAAATAATGGTCAATTTGAAGAGCGCTTTTGACTGGCATGGAATGAATAAATATAAAAATGAATGTGACCCTTACCTGCGGCATTTATTCCTGATGAAAAATGCCTCTTACAGTATAGTTACAGTAGGTTGAACGAGTGTGAATTTGAGCAAGAAATTATTGAATATACGCGCCATCGTTTCGTCATGTATACACGTGGTGTGTCTCTTTCGATACGAAGTTATGAATGTGGGGTTGCGGACCTATCAGTAACGTTTTAAATTGGAATATAACGCGAGCGGAGCGGCGGGTATGTGCTTGTGGAAATATATCCAGTGGTATATCACCACCTTAAGTGCTAAGAGAGCGCAGTCCAAATGATGAGTGAATCCATCTGAGCTGAAATACTTGAACACAGTTTACTTGGAGAATTGTAAGCTGAGTCCATATCAGCACCTCAGAGGTAAAGTGTTCTAGCTAGTGGAACATATTTTTAACTCCCTGGGTATATCAAGTCACCAAACAATGACAGTGAACATTCTTTGAAACAATAATGGAACTGAAAAATCTCTGTTTTGTCTAATTTTGATATTGTGACTTAACATACTTCACCTCTGGGGTGCTGATAATACACTTGAGAGGTAAAGTGTGTTAAGTCACATTTTTTCAGACACGATTTATCTACAATATTGGATTTACATTATTAAATTTTACCTAGTGGAAAACCGATCTCACTCCCTAGGTACATCTTTTTTTGAAACAAAAATTGAACTGAAAAATTTCTCTTTTGGCCGATTTTGATGCTTGACACATTTCACCTCTGAGGTGCTGATATACTCTGTGAGTTCAAAGGTGACTGACCGTATTATGTGAATTGGAAAAAGAAAAATTGAAAGTGAGTGTTCCAAATTCATGTCGAAGATATTTGTTCCAGCGTGTTTTCCAACATGTATCAATGTTTTCTACAACCCATAACACCCCAAAAATCAGATAATCTGAAAAAAACCTGAAATATTCCATAACTGGTTATTTGTCACTTGAAGTAGAATCCAGTTGAGAATTCATTTGCCAAAAAAAAAAAACTAATAATGAATGCTACCCGAATCCTAGTACTTAACGAAAAATGGCTCTCTCATAATAATATTACTTTACAGAAGTTATACATTCTCTGTAAAAAAAAAACAAACTAATTGATAACAAGTGAATGAATTGCAGAAAAAATAAAAACTTCATGAACCTAAGATAATTTGAAAGTACAAAAGTGACCATGAAATGAAGAATGCAGGTTTTTATGATGCAGGATGAAGTAATTTATCAAAATTTTTCCCTGCAGCTAAGCTATCTCATGACCTAAACCAGCTTTTGACATGACAACAGCAAATCTGCATCAAATCATTCAGGGCTATTTGCCCCAAGGGATCCTTAACTTTAGGGAATGTTGGCGCAAATGGCCCTCAATCATGATTTACTACATGCTTCTCAAGAAATAACATAAATAAGTTCAAAAGTTTTCCAGAAAAATTTTCACATTTATTTATCTGTCGTGTTAATTGAAAAAGGCGTATCTGCAAAAGGGTACTTTTGAGATATTTGACTTTAAAGACTTTCATTTATGCCATCAACAATTTTAATTGAATTAAAATGAAAAAGCAATGCATGATATGCCATATCTCAAAAGTCCTCTTTTGCAGATACGCCCTTTTCAGTTAACACGGCAATTATGGCCAATGCTATCAGGCTTTCGAATTCATAAATTAGAGTAAGAAAGTAACAAAAAAAGTTGTTCATTCATTACAAATATTTTTTAGTTTTTGATTTTTTGTTGTTACTTTCTTCTTTTTACCTCGATTTATGAATCGAACACCTCAATGGCACCTGATAGACATAAATAAATGTAAAAATTTCTCTGAAGATTCAGGGGAACAAAGTACAAATTTTATTTTTTGTTTTAACCTCACATTTTCCATTAATTCTACCACTATTTGTTTGCTACATAATAATTCATTGAAGTACTCATTATGGATTTTTTCAAGGTTTTCAATATAGTTGAAAAGTTCTTGAGAAGCATATAGTAAACCTTTTCCAGTATCAATTGATTCCCCTTGTTTAAAATAAGTAAAGATTTGATGTTGTCCTGTAAGAAGCTTTTTTTTGTCAAGAAGAATATCACTGCAAGTCTCACAGGGATGAAGTTTGAGAAATTTCCTTGCCATATATCCACTAACATAAAAGATTGCATTTTTCCCTTCAAGGTCAATTTGTACATTATCAATATCTTTCAATTCTGTAATTCTTGTCTCCTCCTTGTCTTCATTGCTTGTTACAAAACTTAATTCTTTTAATTTCTCTAAAGAGAATGTGAAGTCCTCCTCACAATTAGAGTTTGAACATAACTTCGATATCGAAGTTATATAATTATGACGAAGCCCATTTTCAAACTGTCGGGGGCTTGGGTTCTGGCAGCATCCGTGTTGTTGCCTAACTTTCCAGTGGATCTTGATTCAAATGACGAGTAAGCAGTTTGGAAATTTTATATTCATTCCTCAGATCATCAGCTAGCTGGAGTATACTGTTGATTGAAATGATGAAGCCATACATACATGGTGGGACAGATCTCTTCGATAAAAATTTGGAATTTTTAAAATTGTCTCTAATTTCAATGAGGAAATTCCTATGAGGTGAATCCTCACTCATGGCATATCTCATTTTCAATTGGTCCTTCTCCAATTTACTGCTATTTAGACAGTCAAATGCCTTGTCCATGTCACCAATGAAATCTGCAGTGAATTTGGACGATGCTGGAAGTTCCCCAAATTGCATCAGAACAAGCATTGCAAGACTAACTGATTCACTCAAAATTTGTGCTGCATATTTAACTCTCATAGCATTAAATGTGGTAATATTCAAGTGTTCACTAGTAATGTTAGGTAGAAGTCGAACAAGAAGTGGATTCTTCGATATGCACAGTTGTTGGATATATTTCCATGACACATTATTTCCCTTATATTCGAGATCATACTTTGCCAAATTATTTCTGATCCTCTTCAGGATCATTTCTATACAAAAAGTTCTTTTCTGTTGAAATGTCCAATTTCTTTGCCACACCTTGATTTACTGGACTCTGGTCACAAATAATGGCCTTCACCTTATTGAGTCCAGATCTTTGAGCTGCATCAATTGAATCTAAAACAATTGAATATAGGTATTCATTTGTTGCTGTATGACCTAGAAACCAATATCCCAATACAAATTTCCAATTATAAGCTACTCCTCTTGCCATACAAACCAAAGCTGTGGTTGCTTTCTCATTCTTCCTAATTGATCCTGTGTCAACAACTCCGACAACCTTCCCGTTTGACTGGTCAAAGTGCAACTCTTCACTCAAAGCAATTTCATCAAAAATAAGTGAAGAAATTTCTTTGTTCTCCTTTTTATTTGTTGAGAAATGTACCCTCAATGTTTCCATCATGGCTGGACTTATTCCAGGCGATATTTTCAATTTTGACTGCCAGTTTCTTAAAGATCGTGGAGTTGGCAAATTTAGGCATTTCGAAATAGCCTTATAGCCTTTCGGCGATGCATAATACCACAGGAGACACATCTCTCGCAATTTGTCATCATATCTTCGATTTCTCTTCTTCATGTACCCAGCTCTCAATTCATTTGAGAAAAGAGCATGTGGCTCCTCAGACAGATAACTCTTTGATTCTCTAATCAATTTACTTATTGCTAATTTATTACTAGCTATCGGGGGCTGAACTTTAAAGGAGTGACGGATCGCTTTCATCCTATTAATTTTGCACCGCAAAGAGTTTTTTGTAGCCTTCATCCTCTTGATTTTCTTTGTCTTAGGGGACTCTTGAATAGATGCATTTTCCCTTTTTTCAGTTTCACTCAAAAAAATAGCTGAAAAAGAGGAATATTAGGTCATACAATAATTTGAATGAAAATTATCTCGAATTTACATTTGTGAGCTAGAATGTATTCATGAAAGTGGTGGAGTTTTAAAACTTATTGTGAATGAAGTCAGTAAGACTGTCAGTAAAACATTGAACACGTTCACGACCACGCGTCACATATATGTGTCAATCAGTTTTTTCCATGAACTAATGTCACACATGTGTGACAATGGCCCTACGATGAATAAATGCAAATAATTCCCTGGCAGTTCAGTGGCGACAAATTGGTTTTGGCGTCAGTTTCTTGGCGTGTCTGGCACACATATGTGTCGCATGGTTTCAGGAAATGTTATTTTTAGATTTTTGTATGTGTTTTTTCATTTCTTACAGAAAATATGTATTTCTGTATTTTTCTTCTTGTATTGAAAGATTTTCAGTTTTTTCGCAAAATAAATAATTTTAAAAAAACTATCCTTTAGTTTATCAAATATGTGATATACACTTCACACTATTGTGACAGGTAGTTTATTTTAATGAAAAGCTTCTCAGAAACCGATGTCACATATATGTGACATTGAATAAAAACGCAAAAAACATAAAGAACAAATCACCTATAACCTATAAAAAAATATAATATTTCTGTCAAAAGTTGGCGACCTAAAAAAGCCAGGTGGTTTCTAGGCATCGTCAAATTTCATAATAGCGGTCGTGAACGTGTTGAAGATAAAACTATGAGGTTAATGGAGAGACTTACTTATTATTTGAGCATTCACTAGGATTTGCCATATTACAAATCTCAATTGGTGGTAAAGCATCTGTTTTGGAAGCACCCGATGTTGGAATTTCTGTAAGAGGAGAAGCTATAATGAACGAATTCAATGTCAGACATATCGCACCCTCGCTACAAAAGTGACACAACTCAAAATTTACTTTTTTCGGTTTATGCTATAAATAAGATCAGAAAACGAGCCTAGATTGAATCATGGAAAATTTTAACCCACATTAGTGGGTCCTCCATATATCATATAGATACCTACATATCAAAATTGGTGTCTATTTCATGTTTTCAATTAATTGGAGAATATTTAGCATTTGACTATTTTCGACTTTTAATTTTGAGTTGTCACTTTTGTAGCGAGGGTGCCATATGTGTTTTTTATTCATTATATTAATATTTGGTTAGACTCACCGACAGAATTTATTCCAGCACTTTCAGAAATTGATTTTGTTCGAATAAGGCCCCTTCAGGAATGGAATGCTTCCTGGATGCAGCAATTTTCGAGGGTAATTAAACCTGATTTGTTCAGGAGAAAAATGCTCACTGCATACCGTGTAATATTTATTGAAATCGATATCGTCTTGCCCTGAAAATTCTATCAATTTCTGAGCACTGAAAATAAAAGGAATGAATAACACAGTTACAAGAGTCGTGTTTCATTACTTCATTTCCATTTTCTTTGGTAATGCGAAAAATGCTAATCCCGGATTAAGCCTTCTGTTATTAAAACAGTTTTTCACCATACAACACGATCCAGAACTCATCTTAAGATCGAAGAAAACTAAATAATAAGTCAAAACCGAAAAAACACACACCAGCAAAATCCAAGAACACTTCGAAAATAGTCAAGCGACAAGCAAGGAATGGCGGATTGGCGCCTTTCCAGCCACGAGGCTGGCACGTCATCGATCACGTTCTAAATTTTAGTCAACACGCGACTCTACAGATGGCGCTGAAAACTGTTGTCGCCTCGTTTCCCATCATTATACTTTATAATCTTTGATGTGGAATTTATGATTCAGGCTCAAATGTCACTCTTCTGAATTCGAAAGTGGCAGATGAGTTATGTCAACACATTCAAAACAGTCAATGGCAGGGCAAATTTTTCAGGAAAAATAACTACAAAAATGAGAATCAATGATATTAAAATAGAAGTTGCGTTATTTGTAATTGATGATAATAATTTCGAGTATGATATTCTACTCGAATTTCAATTTTCAACTAAAACAAGATTTTGATTTGAATATTTATCAAAGGTTAGATATGAACGAAGAGAGAAAGATCGATTTTTTTCATAATAATAATGATAGTGAAGATTACAGCGTCAATTTCAATGAAGGGATACCAACAGAATTTTTCGAATCAAAATTAGGACATTTGACAACAAATCAGAGGAATAAAATTGAAATGTTAATAAATGAATATGATAATATTTTTGCAAAACAAAAATTCGATGTTGGTCAAGTGCAGGATTATGAAGCACATATAAAACTTTTAGAACATAAATTTGTAGCTAAAAAACCATACAGATGTTCAATGGATGATCAAAAAGAGATAGAATTCCAAATAGGAAAATTGTTGAAAGCGAATCTGATTGAAAAATCTTCCTCACCTTTTGCAGCACTAGTTACTTCAGCTTACGAAAGAGATGAGGGATCTAAAACCAAATTGTGTGTCGATTATCGTGAACTCAATAAATTAATTATTCCCGAACCACAGCCTTTCCCATTGATCGATGAAATATTAGCCAAGACCCGCAATGCAAAAGTATTCACTACATTAGATGTAAATTCTGCCTTTTGGTCGATTCCTGTTCGTATCAAAGATAGATAGATATAAGACTGCTTTCGTAACGCAAAATGGTCACTGGCAATGGATTTGAAACATCCCGGCGATATTTCAACGTATTTTGAATAATATTATATAACTTGAATTCATTTTGCTTAAATTATATAAATGATATTTTGATATTTTCTTTAACATTTGAACAACACATTAAACATTTGGAAGAACTCTTGAAAGCAATATGTGCAGAAGGATTCAGACTTAAATTTATCAAATGTAATTTTGCCACAGAAGAAGTCAAATATTTGGGACATATTGTAGGAAATAATACAGTACGACCTATAAATGACAATTTGATTTCCATTAGGAATTTTTTCTCCACCAGATAATCGGAAGAAGATAAGGCAATTTTTGGGGAAAATTAATTTTTATCACAAATATATAAAAGATTCAGCTAGATTATTGCATAATTTACTGAGGAAGGATGTTAAATTCAACTGGTCATTGGATTGTCAGGAAGCTTTCAATAAGGTTAAGGACATCCTTTGTTCTGAACCAGTTCTTGCAGTTTTCGACCCAAATGCCTGTATCACTATATACACTGATGCCAGTATTCAAGAAGTAGGAGCTGTTCTTAAACAAAAACAGATTAATGGTGAAATGAAACCCGTAGCATATTTTTCTAAAAAACTTAATAAATTTCGAAAGAATAAGAAAGCAATATTTCTAGAATGTCTGGCAATTAAGGAGGCAATAAAACACTGGAAATATTGGCTAATGGGAAAAAAATTCGTTGTTGTTACTGATCACAAGCCATTAGAAGGAAAAGAATTTCGCACAAGACCAGATGAAGAGTTGGGTGACATGATGAATTACGTATCACAATTCGATTTCGAGATTAAATATGAACCAGGAAATGTAAATGTAGAAGCCGATTGTCTTTCTAGAAACCCAGTTTTGAAACAAACGGAGAATATGGACGAATGTATAAGAACAGTGAATTTGGTGGCATTAAATGAAATAAAAATTGATCAACAGAATAATCTCTCAAGGATAAATAACATGAAAAGAAGAGTTGTACAGAAAGATATATTCTACAAATTTCAAAAAAATAGCAAAAAAATTATTTTATCGAATGAATTTGGAAAAGATTTAATCAGAAAATTACACAAGCATTAAGGTCACATTTGTGCTGGGCCCGTATTCTCGACAAGTGAGCTTTTAAACGTATACGTCTCAAAACGAACGGTTCAAGTGCGAGTACTTTTATGGATCTGTATTCTTGACGACAATTCGTTCCATGAAAGGTATACGTTTGAAAACGTGTGATCGAAACAGCCGGCAACACTGACACATTTCACAAATGACATAAATTGTTCGTTGGGGATTATGAATTATAATTGAAAAACTATCACGGATTTTCAATCTGGTATAGTTTCCAACCAATTCACAAAAGAAGATGCCCGATAGAAATGGTCAGGAATAGGTAACATACCTAATAGCATGCTAGGTGCAATCAGAGATTGAAAGGATTTGAGAAAGGTAAGAATATGATCCACCAACTCATTTTGATTAATCATAATATATATTTGTAGTCTTTGCAAGACCTTAAGTGAAGAACGAAAACAAAGGTTAGCAATGCGAAAAGGCCTGCCAGAGGAACAGGCGATGGGCCTCATGAGGAGTTTTGTTTTGTTTACTGTAATTTTGGGATGTACATATTATTTGTTGGAAAAGATATTATTTTTTTTGGAATAAATCCATAATGAGAGTGTGTATATGTTAATTGAAAGAAATGAAATATCAATAAATTTATGAATCATATATTCATGAAGTGTTTTACATAGGTGAGCGGACTTATCACTTAGGTATATTGGAGATAGGTTATAATACTTAATTGTTGCTTGTAATTTTCTATATACAATATCATCGGTTTTAATACGTTCTCCGACGTCATTGAAACCCAGTCTCTATTGATCTCTATTTTTCTAGAGATTCTCCTCCAATAAAAGTTCTCTCATTTCTTTTTCTATCTTCTCCCTCCAGCTTTTTCGAGCCTCTTCTGCTGCCAATTTTAGATTGATTCTCATTATGTTTTGTTCATTGTCAATGGGAGACCCATATATTCCTAAAACAGCCAGTGCTATGCCCTCACCATCATTATCTGGTTCAGGAACATTATCTCCGATGCAAAGATTATGAAGCCCGACACAAGCATTGATAATTTTACCTGCCGTCTCTTGGGCATAGTGAAGAACTCTGTGAGCAAGCAGACAACGCAATCTCATCTTGAGGACCCCATTGTATATCCCAATAAAACTTCTGATTGTTTTGCGATATTTATTGTACAAATATTCTGAAGTACGAATGAATGAAGTGAGAGTCACGTCCTTGGTTGTACATACTGGGTGTTTTAACAGGAGCTAGGACAGGTGGTGTAGAACAAGACTACGTTGAACTTATGCCGACGTTTCGTCCGTATATTCGAACTTTTTCAAGGCAAGTTCATTCAGTCTGATGAAATCGATATTATCTCTAATAATATTCGGAAAAATTGCAACCCAGTCTCAACTGAATGAACTTGCCTTGAAAAAGTTCGAATATACGGACGAAACGTCGGCATAAGTTCAACGTAGTCTTGTTCTACACCACCTGTCCTAGCTCCTGTTAAAACACCCAGTATTCTGAAGTACCTTCTTGTCAAACGTCTACACAAACACAGAAAAATCAAACTTTATAACGAAAACGAATGATACAAAGCGCTCGCTGTAAACACTCGCTTTGAGAACGTATGCGACCTTATAGTCACGAGTCAAGAATACCAAAGCGTGTGATATTCTGAAAGTTCGCATACGCATAGAAAGTTCACTTGTTGAGAATACGGGCCCTGGCAAGATAAGTAAAAAAATCAGAAAGTTTTATTACATTCAAAATATGGATTCGCTGGCGAAAGAAGTTTGTGGATCATGTGACATCTGCTGTAAAAATAAACGAGAGTAGGTCAAAAGTTTGGCATTCTTTCACAACTCGGCCCAGCAACAGAACCATTCGAAATAATGTCCTTGGACATGATTGGAGGCTTTGCTGGAAATCGCTCTTCAAAAAGATACCTCCATCTCCTAGTTGGCCATTTTACCCAATATGCATTTGCGAGTACCTCCAAATACCAAACAACCGAAGATTTCATTAAACTAATCAATAAAATTCAAGATAAACGACCAATTAAAACATTATTAACAGATCGATACCCAGGAATAAATTCGGAAAAATTCAGACAGCACATGAAAAATTTGAATATACCATTAATTTTCACAGCAGTATATTGCCTTTTTCAAATGGCTTGAATGAACGATTGAATCAGACATTAGAAAACAGAATAAGATGCAAACAGAATGAGAAGAAAACTAGAGCTAGGACGAAAATAGCCGAAGAATGTATTGAAGAATACAATAGGACAGACCATTCTGTGACTAGATATAGTCCAGAATATTTACTTCATGGAAAATCTGATCCCATTGCTCCAGAAGAACTTATTGAAAAGAGTAATTTAACAAGAGATAAAGAAATAGCATATACAAATTCTTTACGTTATCACGAATACAATAAAAAACTAGTCGACAAGTTTAGAAAACATTATAATTTTAAAATTGGAGATTATGTTTATGTTGAAAATAAATCTAAATTGAATAGGGAAAAACTTAAAGAAATAAGAATAGGCCCTTTTCCAATAGTGAAGACAATTTCAGACACTATCTATGAGACATTGGAAATAGAAATAATTATTTCCATGTAACATGTTGCATACCTTGGATGGGGGGATGTAAAAATGAAGAGTGTCATTTCTTTTAAAAAAACTACTATCCATTTTCTGTTATATTTTTCATTTGATTTGAACTTAGAGAATGCCTTGATTTGTCAGTTGTTAATTAATTAATGTCATTACGTATTTCAAATATTGTAAATTGAGAACTCGAAGAAATAACATTGTTTTTGAGTTCTTTCAGGTTCGTGAGTTATTATTTCAAGATATCAGAGTTTGGAAATAAATCTTTCATATTGAAGACATCAAATCGTTTATATCTCGAAGTAAGAAGTAAGAATTGACTTTCATTCTTATAAATGCATGAATGAATTTGAATCAGTTCATACATTCAATCAAGGTTATAGATATATATATATATATATATTCATTTTTAATCTTTAATCTGATATCGTAGTGTCATAAATGATTCTTCAATTAAGAAGAAGGTGATATATTATTTTTTTCAACATTCATAGTGTAGTTCGTATTTCGAATTTTAATGCAATACAGTTTGTCAACCAAAATTCATACAATTTGAATGGTTTCTTCTGGAAAGTATACAATTGATGCAATTTAAAATAAATAATTTTTAAAACGTAAAATGTAAATCGGTTTTTTCCGAATTAAACTGGATTGCTATGAAAAAAGTGCTCTCAACATTCTAGCATTGACAGAAACAGAGATAATCGAAAATGTCGAAATCGCCCATTTTTCAGTTTTGGCCTATAACTCGAAAACAAGAGAGAAAGAGGAACGCAGTTGATTTCATCATGAGTTTCTTGAAAAAAGATATTCCAAAGCTACCATTCATATTCCTCCATCACGAACCGATTCCGCCAACCCACTACATATTTTTAAATAGAATATCCTTGCTGGTACACCATTTGTTCTGATTCAGCTTGAATCAAATGATTTACTTATAATCCCTAAAACAAAATAATTTTGCCAGACAGTTATCGAAGTTATTTTGTCCAATTATTGTTCAGAACAAATTTTCCAACTGATTCGTTCCTGGCGATTATGTGCTATGATTCACGTGAATTTTATTATTGGAAATGTTTTAATTGATTTTGTGACAGATACCGGGAGTGTGAAATGAAATAAAAATTCAGAAGAAAAAATGGTCGAATGTGGGCATATATTTAGTGATTACAAACTACAGCCCCAAACATATAAAAACTACTAATCAAATTTATACCCGGGTGATTAAGATATACAAAATTATAGACAAAAAAATTGGACCGATTTCAGAAATAGGTTGCTACTACATTTATTCGAATAAATTAGGTAAACCCAGATTTTATTTTCAAAATTCATTGAGTTGTCCTTCGCTGTTATAATCCAGTGTCATAAGTTCTCATGCAATAAATTTATGGAAAATTTTGAAGAGTCGTTTGAATAGTTGATATCTAAGAGCCATTAAAACCCCGACGAAAAATAATTATTTCGGTCTACATCGCTCGACCTGCAGTGACCCGGTTTGGTATAATCTGGGTCAGAGTGCATTGCCAGAAGTTTTCTTTCTCAACTGAGGCTTCGAATTGCAACAATGAACTCGTACAGACCTATGCAGCAAATTGACTTTTTTTCGTGTTGGATTGTTTGAAAGTTCACTGGACTGAGGAAACAATAACTTGAATATTATTAGTATAACTGAATTTTGGTTTCTTTGGCCGTTTTCCATCATCCAAACAAGAAGAAAAAAATTTACCAATTGCCTATCAAATCATTGATGATTTCACACATCTTTTTTTGTACTTTTTTTTAAATTGAAATTGACGTGTTTCGACATCTTGGACATTGACACGAGGTACATTATACATGTTTTATAAACAGACATGTCAGGTATAAAAATTGGGTGAACTTAAAGATAATCAAGATATTGAGGTATATTGTCTAAAATTATAATGAAAAAAGAAAGGGCACATGTGACTGAAAAATTTACATTTCTTCAGAAATTCGATCAAATTTGATTGTCCGAGTTGAGGATGTGGTGCTATTCATTTAGGCTGTAGTTTTGTATTTATATACTGAAAATTATAAGCTTCATTTTTGTAAGATATAGGGCGGGTTTCTCAAAGCTTTAATTGTACGATTAAAAAACCTTACGTAAATTAGAAAAAATCGAATCACTCGTTTTGAAGTTTCAACGAATCGCGGTGGATCCAATTAATTGAACGCTACAATCGAAGTTTTGTGAAACCCACCCATAATCCAGTAAAACGAATGCCCAAAGACTTTAAAAAAAAAGCAATATTGGATAGGGTGATTCACGAAAACCATACATTAGAATGTTTCGATTAAAGACTGTCGAGCTTTGTTTTTTAGAATGAGTTCTTTACAGTACTAAAAGTAGTGCTGTAATGAATTCATTACAGTATTGTTTTCAGTTATATTTTACGTCCGATCCTATCAATTCTCGAATGAAATCTATTCAAATTCCGTAATTTGTCAAATTTCGTACGTCACACCAACTGCCAACATACAATACAAAAGTCACCAATCTGAATTTTTATATGAATTTCGAGAGTCCTCCATAAAACTTGACTGAAATAGAGAAAATATCCTCTAAAACTCGTAGCAGAAGGCAATTCCAACATTCATTCGCATTCGTGTTGGAATAGGAGCCCATTCTACAACTTGTTTTAGAATATACTATTATGAGTTTGACACAACGTATGACATCAAAAAAAAAATGGGGTTCTGATTCGAAAAACGAAAGTTATGAGCACATCTTGATCCCAATTTTTGACCCAACATGTGAAACACCATTTGACGAGTTGATCAACAGTCTAGAAATGTACAATATTTCCACAGTCTTCGACTTCAAAAATGTAAAAACAATTTTTTGCTTAAAATATTTAGAATAGGAAAAACAAACATGATTCCGAATTATCTCATCTCTGTTTATTCTTAAGTTTTTTCTAGATATGCAGATAAGTATTTCGACGAATGCAACGATTTGAATACGGTTGTATTCAGAATTGAATACTTCACTAAAATTGGAAATAGAAAAAAATTTTTTTTCATTCTTTTATCGGCCGTTAATGTCGAACACTATCATTATCCCAATTTTTAGATTTTAGGTTGGTCCAGTTCTTCAGAAACGTCTAATAGGCCGTCGAACTTGGTACACCTTGTATATTATACGATCTCTGAATCTACGAGAATTCAAGAAGAGTTTAAAAACTCAGTTGTTGGAAAATTATGATGGTTTGGAAGATCGTTTGCATTGATTTATTCTTTCTTTGATTTGCCTCTTACATTACTTTACGCCTTAACTTAAGAGATAGATTGAAATCATATCAACAATTCACTATTGGAATAAATTATCGGCATTTTTCAAAAACCTTGCAAAATTACAAAAAATCACAAAAAGCATACACTATCTCAGATGATTTTCAGTACGACGACACCGCACCAGTTGATGATAATCAATACAGAAGTAGGTTCAATACCTGTAAGTCAGATCCGGGCTTGAAATATCCGAGATTTACGGGTTACTTTAGTTCAAAATATATCAGATATAGTGCATATTTTTATGAACGATTCTTGGAATAGAAAATTATTCCAAGGAGTTCAATTAACTATAAAAAAAGCCTCACATTATATGTACCTGTATGTATTTGATCCTGGTCACACCAGTGATTGGGCATGTACCTTTCGAATGAAAAAGATGAAAATTGCAATGAATAAAATGAAATTTAGTAGTTTTTATTCATAAGTGAAGAAAAGGAAGCGTTCAACGAAGATTAGGTCAAATTATGCGGATGAATTGCTAGGGTGTTAGGGTTCCGAACTATTTCGTGAATACAAAATCCTCATATTCCAATCCAGATAATAAAAACAAATCCTGACTCAGGGGATCCTTTGTGAAGAGACTATGTGATTCTCTAACTTCCACCAAGCTAAGAGTTCCAAGTGTCGTTTCTTTTTTCATTTTTAGGCAACAATTTTTGGGAGGATTAGGCACCTGTCAAATTAGTGCACAAGTTTTAGGCAGGGGTCTTTCTTCTATTATTAAAAAAAAAATTTGATTCATCCTGTTTCAGATGTTGGAGAAACAGTCAGAGTGAAAGTTCCTGACGCTGGGAGGAGCGATTTTAGAAAAATTCTCATGACAATTATTGACGGTAAACAAGAAAAGAACTATCGAGGAAATGTTCTCTAGGAACAAATTTACTGTATTGTATTGTGAGAAATTTGTAGATGTGGAAAGTGTTCCACCCGAAAAAAATAGTTTACGAGGTATAACTTTATATGCACTCATCAGATTTCGTTTCGACAAATATGGAATGAGTTTCGTTCAATCAACTAAAAGTGGAGAATTATGGACAGTTTCCCAATAATTCATTCAAATATTTGCGCATATTTTGCTGTACAAATTGTGTAAATAGTTTTTCAGGCAATAAATACTGTGTAAATAGTTTTTAAAGCTACGAAAAATATCATTTTTTTCAAAATTGTACGTAGGTACATGATAAATTTAGACATCTTAGGCAAATCTCAATCGAAAGTGCGGTCACACATTAGCCCGCTTCTGCAGTTGTCATAGGCAGGTGACAGACGATTTAAGACTCTGGGACCGGGTCGAAGCAAATTCCCTAAGAGCCTACCATTCTTGAAAAATTGCGTTAACACACCCTCTCCGCCGTGCCATAAATATATTTATGTAGGGTTCTAGTGCAGTTACGACCGTGGTGGATTCTTCGGTTGGAATAAATATTTGTCGAGCGGGTTTCTTATATAGGTACGATCATGATAGATCAAGAGAAATATATCCACTAAAATTGAATGCTGAATCCAAACCAGTTCACACACTCATAGAGGTCAATTCCTTTTTTATATACGAATACTGGACTGGAGGTGCAAATAAAGTTCCATATGGAAAATCTGTGGGATGTTTGATATATCAGACTCCTGTTGAAACACCTGATTTTGACTCCGCATATCAGGTGGTGAGTAGTCAGTACTCTAAGGCTAATTACAGCGTTATAGTCAGAAAATCAACACAAGTTTAAGCCTAAAATAATTGTAACGTATTTTCAAGTAAAAAACACTTCAGAACTATGTTGTGTAAAAGAAGAATTGAATACAAAAATACAATTTATGTGAAAATTATGTGAGCTTACGTTTTTCTATTTCATAAAGCTCAAGGTGCGTACAGACATGCTCCGAATGCCGCACCGCACCACATCGCGTACCTAAGTGTGGACGTCGGGGTGCAACAGCGTATCGCACCTCGCCGCGATCACGGTGTAGATATTGGCGACTTTTTGTTGATCGCGTCGATCGCGACGTGGTGCGATACGGCACTCGGAGCATGTCTGTACGCACCTTTATGTGTAGGTATGTATTGGAATACATACATTGTGAACTTGAATGTCAAATGTCTGGTTCTGCATTTAGACGCTTCAACTATATTATGTACCAGTGAAAGACTCACTTTGCATAGTCAGTTTAAGAATCTCGGTAGGCTGTGATGAAATGAAATTAAGATAAACAATATCTCATCAGTAGGTATTATTTGAGTTGCAAGATTCAGGTTGGTGTTGGGAAAAAACCCGAACTTATGAGTTGATCGACCGATAATTGTTTGTAGATGATTTTGAATGAATCGACATATTCACCCTGGATTTGATTAGTTATTCAGTCATGTGCAATTAGAAATGGCCATAATATATATTACCATATAAGCAATCATAAAAATTTGTCTGATCAATCACTTTCATATTATATTGAATGGAAATGAAAACCACATTGACACTGAAAAACACTGAAAAAAAGGACTACACACAATCATATCAACAAGTTCACTATTGAAATAAATTATCGGCATTTTTCAAAAACTCAGCAAAATTTCAAAAAATCACAAGAAGCATACACAATCTCAGATGATATTTAGTGAGATGACACTGCTGATCGATAATCAATACAGGTAGGCTCAATACCTATAGGTCAGATCTGGGTTTGAAATTTCTTAGATTTACAGGTTAGGTATTTTGGTTTGAAAAATATCGGATATAGTGCATGTTTTTATAAACGATTCTTGTGCCCCTCGAATGAGAAAGATGAAAATTAAAAATAACAAAAGTAAATTAAGTAGTTTTTAGTCATAAGCGAAGAAAAGGAAGCGTTCAACGAAGAGTAGGCCACATTACGTACAAGTCATGCCAGGATGCTGGGTTCAAAATTATTTCGAAAATACAAAATCCTTATATTCGAATCCAAATCATAAAAACAAATACTGACTCAGTAGATCATCTGTGCAGAGACTGTGTCATTCTCTAACGTACACCAAGCTTAAGCTTTCGAAGTGTTGTTTCTTTTTTCATTGTTAGGCAACAATATCAATCACTTTGATATTATATTGAATGGAAATGAAAACCACATCGACAATAAGAAAAACACTGAAAAAGAGGACGACACACACTCCCAATTCTCAATATTCTGAATGATTCTCTTCGGCGAAGAATATGAATACTGCATTAAAGTTGTATCGTATATGTTTTCAACTTTCATATAAGGTTCACGCAGGGCCCTTTCTTTTATTTATAAAAATTGATTTTTATTCCAGGAACTGGCAGAGAAAACCATCAGAAATTTCAGAACATTTCAAAGATCTTCCACAATATTTTTCAATAGATATACTAAATATCGTGAAAAGAAGCCTCAAGAATCAGTGGGTTCGGAAAATCTCCCCCGCTGTACCTCGAAATTTTTCATTCATTATAAAAGTAGTAGTGCATAACATTTTCTACAAATGTTTTCCGAAGCTATTTTTTTTATGTTTGAGATAGATCTCTACATGCCTTTAAGATAATAGTACATTCTAATCGTGACTGTAGTTATCATCCATTGTGTTTGTAAATAAAACAAAATACCGGGAATCGGACGGACAATGTATTTTCTCCTATATAATTTCTTCAGCCAACGTTTCGGTAGCGCAATTGCTCCTTTAACAAGGCTACAGAATGATTCCACTTATTAATATCAAAATTGTATAATCGAAAAATTATTACGTCAAATTATCAAAAGTACAGAAACAGATAAACAAAAACAGACAACTACAACAACGAAAGTACCCTCGAAAATTCATCAACGGAGAGGTCGCATAAGAATCATAAGAGTCTCCAACGAAATCTAGACAAGAACCACCATTTATTCAAAATTTTTTCCAGAGAACAAATCACAGCGTTATCAAAAATAAAATAATACAACTAAAATGAAGTATGACAGTGAAAAGGTTACCCAAATGTCACCAACTGTAGCATTGAAAATTATCATGGACAATAGGTACTGTCACACTAACATTTTGAATTTTCACTTAAAAAAGATATAAAAATACATAAATTATAAAATATGAAAATGTAAAAATATATGACAATGTAAAATTATATGACGATATAGAAGCATAAAAATATAAAAACTTCACAATTAAAATTATCTTCGTATCCACAACATTTTCAGATTATGTTGTTGGATATCAAACAACTGCCATTCGTGCGGTCCTTACTGAAATATTATATTATAACGGATTGATTTACCCAAGACCGCTATGGAACCCTCAAGATGGTAAATCTTCTCTCAAACTACAATTCTTGAATAAATCGATTGAATTTATTATATAAAATATGTATTGTCGAAAATGCCATTTTTTGTAGCATGAAGCACTGTGTACAAGCTATTATGTGAATTCTCCAGTTTAGTTCAACTGTGTTTACAATAACACCGACCTTGGTAGCGTTGTCATTTTATGCTCAAATTAAGAAGAGAGAGTTAGGTTGGTTTTAATGACATGATTTGAAGCGTATGAATGCAAAACCAGACATTGGAAGTATTAGCCGTTTCAATCAAATCGAGAAAAACCTGCCAGAAGCATAGTTTTGAAGTAACAAACTTCCAATTTTGACCAAAACATTCAGAATGACATAGGAATTATTATTTCATCACTCAGAAAAATGTAGCCTGTCAGTATAGAGATATTTTGCTAAAAAAATAGACATGTCTGGTTTTGCACCTGAGATTAGCAAATATCTGCCTTTGCATCTGATTTTTTTTCAGAATGAAGTTGGAAGTAGTTTTTTTTAGTTTTTTAATATTCTGAAGTATATAATATATACATATATATATACATGGGTTATAGAACAAAGTTGATATGTACTTTTGGTACAGTTATTTCAAAAGATACGCTTTTTATTTTACTAGATTTGAGCATTTGATTACATCACATTTACAAAAAAGAATGATGTCGCACTGCTTGCAGGATACATGATTAGTAAACTCTCACTCGGGTTGGCCAAACGGAAAATGCCTGCTTTTATAATAATAATATATCTTTATTCCAAAGGAAGTTTGCTAATACAAATATTAACAATCATTAAACGGAATAGAGTTAACAATAGAAAAAATGGAAACAATCAAGATTTTGACCTACATATATATATTCCTTTATAGTATATGGCTCAAGATTTATGAGTTACTTCTTCACTTCAATTTTGAAGTGGCTCAAAATATCGATTCTGTCAACATTTTCATGTTATTCATTAAAAAGTCTTATGTTTGCATAAGATGGATGTTTTTCAAACTTGGTTAACCTATGATTGGGATATAATATGTTAGTATTTGTAGTACTATATTCATGTCTTGAAGAGCGTTGTACAGAAAGATTCTCATTTTTGAAAATATTCATCAAATACTCAAATACATACAGAGCAATGATTGTCATTCTTATTTTTCCTGAAAACACCTCTACAAGACTCTCTATATTTGAGCCTGAACATATGTCTAATTACCCTTTTTTTGTAGAATGAAAATTTCGGAAACATCAGAGTTAGCTCCATAGAAAATCAGACCAAACTTCATAACGCTTTCGAAATTTGAGTAATAGAAGACCTTTAATGTATTCTCGTCAACATATTTTCCAATTATTATTATAATTTATTGAATTTGATTTTTTCCAATGTATGTGATGTGGCTATTCTAGTTCAAATGTTCATCAATTAAATGTCCCAAGAATTTTGTAGATTCTTCTGGTTTAGTTGTGATGTTAGAAATATTTTTAGTGGAGGTTGTTTCAATATTCTGTTGAGGTGTTCTAAACAATACAGTACATGTTTGCTTCTCATTTAATAATGAACCATTTTGATCGAACCAACTTCGGATGTCATCAACCAAACTGCCTGCAATCTCTGATATTTCAGGAAACGTGGATCCTGCCTCCTACAACATTAGTATCATCGCCATAATTGGTAATGTTAGAAGGATCTGCTTTAAGTATTTGTACTATATCATTTAAAAAACAATGAACAGTACTGGACCTTGAGGTACACCAGTAGTGTTCTCAAGTAATGCCGATTCAAACTCCATCCCATCTTTTACCCTTTGTTTCCTTTCATTCAAGTATGACTCAAACCATTTTAATGCAACTTCTCTAACGCCAGATGCTTCAAGTTTCATCAATAAGCGCAGTCGACATAAGCAATCGAAAGCCTTAGTGATATCTAGAAATATTCCTAGTAATATTTGGTTCTTATCAAATGCCTCAATAATTCTCTCCGTGAACTGCATAACAGCCGTCATATCTGACCTTCCCTGTAGGTATTCATGTTGATTGTCATGAAATATTCCACATGAAAGTGAAAAGTCCAGGAAACGATTCGTCATTGCCAGCGCAAATACATAGTTCTGAAAACGCAGGTAGTACGCTTATAGGTCTATAATTCTCCAACTATCCCCGGTCTTCGTTCTTGAATATTGGAGTAATCAAAGCTATCTTCAATTGTTTCGGGAAAATACCATATTTAAGAGTTATTCAGTATGTGGCATACAACATCTACTGTTTCATAATAATAATAACACCGTTTATTGGCTCAATTGTTACAAAACAAAAAACAAACAGTCAACAAGTCATAAGAAGAATATAGGCACTCAAAGCCCTCATTCAAGGGGCTCCACACCTTTCTAAAAATTCACCGACACAATAGGGTTCGGTATTTATTATGAATTTTTGAACCTCTCTGTCGAAAGCCTCAATGCCAATGAGGTTCCGCAGGTGCCTAGGCAGGGAGTTTACGAGCTTGAGGCATATATACTCAGTATTTTTTTGAGTTGCTGTGAGCGAACACAGAGGTGCAATTGGTTTCATATATTTCTCGTCCTGGTTTCCTGATTTTCAAAATTTGAGAAAAGTTCTCGATGGCCGCAAAGAAACATTAGACACTTATACACATAGACGCCCGACATGGTCATCAGATTTTTCCTTCTGAAAATACCCCTACATGATTCCCTAAAATTCAGTCTAAACATTGATCTGAGAGCCAGTTTCTGCACCAAGAAAACACGGTTGGAATCGGTACTATTTCCCCAGAACATTATGCCATAGCTCATTTTGGACTGAAACAATGCATAATATACAGATCTTAATACATGCCTATCAACCTGACTCCTTAGGATGTTCAGGCAGTATATGACAGTTGATAGTTTATTGACAAGAATGTCCACATGTGTATCCCACTTCAGGAGCGAGTCTAGGTGCACACCAAAAATCCTCACATTATTTTTTATGGTGAAACATGTATCCCCATCCCGAAAAACACCAGGTGTACTCCTACGACAGAGGTCGGTGGAGAATAGGATTGTTTCAGTTTTTGACCTGTTAAGGTGCAATTGGTTTCTATGACACCATTCCTGCGCAGATCTTGAAGCAGTAAAGAATCTTTTTTCAAGACAATTTACATCCTTATTTGTTATTTGGATAGTTGTGTCGTCTGTATACAATATTGCATCAAATCCCGCTTCCGTAAGAAATTTTGGAAAATCACCTTTATATACTAAGAACAGTAAGGACCCCAAAACACTGCCTTGTGGTACTCCCAATTTTATGTCCATCTTAGTGGAGGTATATCTCGTGTCATCGGCATCAGTAGTGGTAATCTGTTTTCGAGATGACAGAAAACTCCTAACAAATTGGAGTTGTCCTCCACGTACCCCGAGCGATTCCAACTTCATGAGAAGGAGCGAGTGTTCAACAGAGTCGAACGCTTTCGACAGATCTAGAAGTATACAAAGTGGAATCTCACCATCCTCCAATGCTTGAAAAATCCTTCTCGTTACCTCAAAAATCGCGGTATCAATGCTTCTACCCCTGACGAAACCATGTTGGCAATGGGATAAAATGTTGAATTTCTTAAAAAACTTTGTTAGTCTATTACAAAAAAGTTTTTCAAATATCTTCGAAAATGATGAGACCAAGCTGACAGGTCTGTAATTATTAAAGTCGTCCGGTGAGCCCTTTTTTAATAAAGGATGAACCACAGACAACTTAAGTTCATCCGGAAAAACGCCCAGTGTAAAAGATTTATTGATGATATAAATCAGTGGCTCAGCAATAACATGAATGCATTTTCTGATTAAATGCATTGGAACAGAATCAAAACCAGAGGATGACGAGTTCTTTAACCGATTCACGGTACCCAAAAGTTCCTCCACCGTCACCTCGAACACGTAGAATGAATTTTTCAACCTTAAAATATCTGATGGTGAAATAGGTGCCTGCCGTTCGAAGCCGGAAACCGCCTCGATGAAATGTTTATTGAGTTTATTAACTACTTCCTGTGGCGCACCAGAAGGAAAAGCCCGATCTCGTTTCGACCTGTTTGTCATACGGTTTACAACCTGACGTAGTACGAGTCCTGTTAGTAGAGTTTATTATTTTATTACCATAAAATTTTTGTTTGGCCCTAGTGTTAGCCAAATAATATTCCCTCTTGACACACTTATAAATAGTGATAAGTGTGGGCTCATGTTTAGACAACGTGTAAAGTAGATCTAAACGAGACTTATGGCGGTATTCTGCTGTCATCTGTAAGCGAATCTGTAACTTTTCATAAGCTTACAGGACAATTACGATTCTCGACGCTTTCTATGAATCTGTAGCTTACGGGTGATCGGAAACATATCGAAAGGTATATTGTGAGGTTATGTTGAATGGTTTGTTTTAGTCACAGAATATAAAATAATTTACTAAACTCAACTACTTTTGTGATTCATCTCCGCACTTCGGTTGTTAATTTCTCTTTCTCGTTGTAACGAACACGAATTGAACATAAATATATCGAATAATCAATACTTACGAGCCAAAATTATAGGAAAATAAATTCCATTCTATGATCTTATTACGAAGTAGTTACGATCTTATTACGAAGTAGTTCAAAATTGACACTTCTAATACGAGAGTTACAGAAAACCTTTCAGAATGTTATAATTTACGAATCTGTAAGTCAGCCACATACAGATTAATCGTACGCTACAGATTCGTAGCTTACAGAGAAAAAGCAGAGTACCACCATTAATTCGTATTATATTTGGGTCGGTGAAAGAGAAGTTTTCCCTCCGGAAGCTGGCAGATTTAAGAGGAAAAAACCAATTAAACCTTTCATAAAAGTGGTGTGAGAATATGTTCCACATCACATCTACATCAGGTGGATTCATTTCATAGATGCAGCTCCAGTCAAGATCACTCAGTTCAGCCTCCCCAGAGTAATGTCTTGTCTTTCTAGGAGTGTTTTTCAACCGCCTTTTCACGTTACATGTTAAAATTTGAGCACTATGATCTGAAATATGCCCTTCATGCCCCGCGGCAGAGACCGGTTCAATAATAGTAAAGATGTTATCAACACAATTACAAGATGTGAAAGTGATCCGAGTAGGCTCACTCACAGCAACACTCACATATTAGGATCTCAAAACTGACCTTACCAGCCGTGCATCCTTGTTATTTTCTTCTAGGAAGTCGACATTTAAATCGCCCATGATAATAAATTGAGCATTTTCACTGGTTAATTTGTCCAGAACGACGATGAGCCTCCCGACAAAGAGGTCCAAATCAGCTGTAGGATATGTATTAGGCCTGTAAACGCAAACCATAATGATCTTTGAGTTTTTTTATTAAAAAAATTCACACGCACAACATTCAAAAACAAATTGAACACTGAGTTCGTTTATATCATTTCTCTTTTTGTGAGCAGCACAGGAATGAAGAAAAATCGCTGATCCACCATGTTCATCATCAAGTCGAGAGAAAAAGGTTGCCAACTCATAGTTTGCCAACGAAGTAGAAACCATCTGCTGTTCACTACGCCAGTGCTCTGTAACTCCTACCACGTCAGGGTCGAATCTCGACAGGAGGGCCTCCAATCGATTGATAGAATTTGTTATCGACATTCTGATGCAGACAGCAAAAGCTGTAGTCTGTCCCTCGGTCAGTTCTATCAGAACGACCACTACATGGATTGATGGGTCTACTGAAACAACAGTGGACCATCTTTATTTAACTCTTTATACTTGTCAAAATTGAACCTTTTGACCCACACTCCTACTGGCCAAAAGTCCGGTTTGTATAATTCGTCTTTAAAATTTAGGAGAGCAGCCAGGACAAATCTCTTTGATGCAGACCTACCACTGGGTAACTCCTTGACATCAACCCTTACATTCTGAAAATCAGACTTGCTCTTAATGTACTTTGATATCATAGCAGCATCTACATGCGGACGAACTCGATTTAAATAAAGCCAAACCCTCTTTTCATAGCCTACAAACCCATTCGTATGTTCTGGTCTTGCGGTACCCAGTTTTAATGCATTGAAGCGTTTCTTTCCTCTTGTGTCACTTCTCCTACTAATGGCGCCAGTGTCGCCCGATATCCTGTTCTTATTTGCTGTTTGAACGCCCCGATTAGAGGAATTTTTCGTTATTTCCGCAAACGTTCCTCGGGAGTACTGTCCCTGAGATGAAAAGTTCGATCCTATGTCGTTGGCCTCCCCCTCAACAGTTGAATCTTCGATGACCGAAATGTTTTTCTCTTCTATTCTCTGATCATTATTTTGAACAAGAGAAAGTTCAGTGGTTGGATTACTGACAATGGTGTCAAGATGGATGTCATTTTCATCACCATCTTGAACCTGTTGATATACATGTTTTTGTTTTTTTATATAGTTTTTATTCATTTCTTCAAGAAAATTTATTTTGAATCTGAGTAATGAGTTCAGTTCTTCTAATAATCCGTTTTTGCTTCGTGCCTCGAATAACAATGAATTTAAGTGATCAATCTGGGATGTCAAAAAAACCGCATCAGCAACATCATCCTGGTCCCGTTGGTTATCATTTCCTCTTGTTTGATTTTCCTGCGAACTTTCCTCCGCACTTTGTTTTGATTGGACGATTTGTAGATTTAGATTTAGATTTTTGATCTCCTCTTCCTTCGATGCCAGTTTTTGATTAAGCTCCGCTAGTTCAGCATCACGTTGTAGAAGATCACATGGTGGGCAAGTCACCAAGAATTTACCTATCACCCTCAAGCCCGAGATTTTTAAGGCACAGAAATTGTGATAAACTGTGCTACAATAACTACACTCAAGAAACGATTTTTCAACAACCTTACTACAATATTTGCACTTATTTACATTGGAGTCGGAAGGCGCGTCCTCACTCGGCGCCGTCTTGAACACATATTGAACATACAGGGTCTTTCACGAGGAACCTCACCCATATTTATACGGCAAACTATTGAACGTATTTTCATGAAATTCAGCACTTATAAGTATTTCACGATGCTGATGGAATCTAAAATATTTTCAAGGCATGAGCACCTCCGGTTTTTCCGGAAATGACGTCAACTTCCGTTTTTCAAATTAGAACACCATTTTTTTATTGCATAAATAGATTCCTTAGAAAATTTCAAGTTATTTTGATGTAATATTTTTCAGTTTTTGTTGGAAAATTCTCTCTGAGCGGGAAAATTCGAAAAAAAAATCGAAAATAGAGCTCCGCTGAAACAAGAATAACTTCGAGGTTTTTGGATGGAAAATTTTCATTTTTGGGATTTTTCAAGATGTAAGATTGATGTATCCACTTTAAAAATCGAAATCGCGATTCATGATACAGGGGGTGAAAAAATCGCTTTCAAAGTTAGGGATGACAAAATCGTGAAAAATCAATTTTTTCAAACTAGAACCCCATTTTTTTATGGCAGATATCGAATCTACGTTAGAAAATAATGTGAGTGTATGCATCACACCCTTGCCCTAAAATGGATATTTTCTGAGTTATTCACAAAAAACTGTTTTTTCGTCTTAAATTTTCAGCTATTTCTTTTCCCTTCACGCCAAAAAGATGAAATTTTCAGGAACTGTTATTTGAACCATGCTGTAGATTTTTCACCCCTTCTTGAAACCGACTTCAAGTTACTATTAGGAGAACCATGGCAAACTCTCGCAGTTATAACTAGAGAAGATGCTCAAAGTTTTGACCGTTAATTTCTAGACATTTATTTATACGTCTCAGGAATGCTACTGAATAAAGAGGAATTTGGCAGATGATATCTATCATTAAAAAAAAAGAATGTAAAACATGGTAAGTTTTTGCATATGGTTCATAAGGAATTATTTATTCATCACTGGAGAGAAAACCGATGGCCGATTAGTTGAAATAAAAGGGTTTCCGATACAAATTCGAATCAAAATTCGCCATCTATTTAGGAACAACCTGTAACTTTTTTCTCTTGCATATTAGGGTAGTAAAATCTAAAACATGGTTTAAGTAACAGTTCCTGAAAATTTCATCTTTTTGGCGTGAAGGGAAAAGAAAGCTGAAAATTCAAGACGAAAAAACAGTTTTTTGTGAATAACTCAGAAAATATCCATTTTAGGGCAAGGGTGTGATGCATACACTCACATTATTTTCTAACGTAGATTCGATATCTGCCATAAAAAAATGGGGTTCTAATTTGAAAAAATTGATTTTTCACGATTTTGTCATCCCTAACTTTGAAAGCGATTTTTTCACCCCCTGTATCATGAATCGCCATTTCGATTTTTTAAGTGGATACATCAATCTTACATCCTGAAAAATCCCAAAAATGAAAATTTTCCATCCAAAAACCTCGAAGTTATTCTTGTTTCAGCGGAGCTCTATTTTCGATTTTTTTTTCGAATTTTCCCGCTCAGAGAGAATTTTCCAACCAAAACTGAAAAATGTTACATCAAAATAACTTGAAATTTTCTAAGGAATCTATTTCTGCAATAAAAAAATGGTGTTCTAATTTGAAAAACGGAAGTTGATGTCATTTCCGGAAAAACCGGAGGTGCTCATGCCTTGAAAATATTTTAGATTTCATCAGCATCGTGAAATACTTATAAGTGCTGAATTTCATGAAAATACGTTCAGTAGTTTCCCGTATAAATATGGGTGAGGTTCCTCGTGAAAGACCCTGTATATGCAGGGTTTTACAAGACTAGTTGGTATTTCATCATCACTACTTGAATGCTTGTTTTTCAAATGATTCGATAACCTTTTAAGTTCTAATGATGTTATAAGTGTAAGAAATATAGACCGTGGGTAAATAGATGATTTGCTGGTAAAACTTTGAGAGAATGCATCATGTAAGAAGGTTGGTATAACGGATGTAAAGTATCCGATACAGAATTCTTTCCCGTGATCTCATTGATAATGTTTCACATAGCTTTAATTTTATTATCAGATTTTGAAATAAAAGGCCCATATCTATTTGAACTTGTGTCAGCTAGAAGTTCATGATATTCACTCTTGAAATGATTATACAGGGGTTTTATTTCTGGTCTGTAGTTAAGTATAATTCCCAATGCGCTCAATTTATTTTTACAATCCAATATGTGCTGATCATGGGAAATTACTGGGGAACGTTTTTGTTTCTTTTCTCATGGGATACAATTCATTAAACAACTTCAAGAAAATACCATGAAAATATCCCACTGTTCATCCACATTTTCACTGTCAACGTTAAATACCTGTGCCCAATTTTGTTTAGGTAATTCATTTTTATTGTTGATTGTTTTCTGAGAAAATTCTAATAAGTTTTTTTGGTAGGGAAGTTTATTTCTATTTCCTTATGATCTGAGAAATTGGTACGAAAGGTAAATTTTTTGTTACTTTCTCACAGTTGGTGAAAACGTTGTTCAAGCAGGATTTATGAGTAGAAGCAATTCTAGTATAGTCCGCCAGGCCAATGGAGTATGAATATGCATTCAAAAGAGAGTTATAATCCTTCAGTTCTATGTTGAAGTAACCCAAAATAAAACTAGTTGCCTTTTCTCTGTCTGGGAGTTCCAGTAAATCGTTCAGTTTTTTGTAAAATTCTCAAAATTTTCCCTCTGACTATTGTAATGCCTTGATACCCTAAATCGCACTTTACACCCGCACACTCGATAACATTTGTTTTGGCCAATTTATTTATATTCGTTTTCACACTGTAATGAACCCCTTTCTTGATATAAACAGCTGCTCCACCGTGTTCATATTTAACTCTGCAGAAATATGTTGCCAGGACAAAATTTGTGATGTGTGCTTTAAGATGGTAGGTCGTTTAACAGTGTTCTGTCACTGCTAAGGCAAAGCATTCCGTATTTTCATGCAGGATAACATTTATTTCATCAATACAATAATACTTACATCTTCATATATAGAAACCTTTGATTGCTCATCTTGAGGTATTAGATTTGGTTGATGTCTTTTTAGTTTCATTTCTTTACTTTTGCACCTGAGGCTAGATCATGAGCGCCTGCAGGATTTTTTTTCAGGGGAGGCAAAATAAAAATTTTCGAAAAATGATGAGGCTCAGGCGAAATCAGAGCTTCGTTTCTTTCTGTTTCTTTTTTATATTTATGCAGACACGCCCGCAGAATTTGTTCTTATGTGGAAGGTTTCAACAACATAGGGTTATGTGTATAAAATAAAACGGCAACTGTTTTCGAAGCAAAAAAAAATTCAATAAAAAATATTGACAGAAAAATAATAGTCTGTTCTACAACAAGTTGGAGAATGAGCTACTATTCCAACACGAATAAGAAATGCATGAATAATGGATTTGCCTTCTGCAACGAGTATTAGACGATATTTTTTCTATTCAGTCAAGTTTTGTAAAATTCAAATTAAAATTCAGATTAGTTACTTTTCTATTGTATCTTGGCAGTTGGTGTGACTTACGAAGTTCGACAAATTACGGGATTTTGAATTGATTCGATTTGAAAATTGAGAGAATCGGAAGTCAGTACAATCACAAAATGAAAAATATAATTGAAAACAATGCTGTGATGAGTTTCATTACAACACTAATTTTAGTATTGTAATGAACTCAATACGTTACTGAAATAGGGAAAATATAAATAATCTGGAGAAAGGAATAAAATAAATATTATAATTGCCAATGAATGAAGACGAGTAATAACGAAATAAAAATAAATATACATATACGCTCGATAGAACAATATTCATGAAAATCATATATGAAGAATAATGGACTATTAAATTAATCAAGCACTGACTTTTGAAACAAGAAACTGAAATATTATCCGAAATAATATAAAACTGCTCCAGAAAATGAAATCAACGAATATATTATCAAAATTAACAAACTATAAAATAAAAGAGACACAACACAACAAATAATTTTAATTCTGATAATGTTGCGGTAAAGAATAGCTCAGTTTGTTTGGTTTCGCTGGGGGTGGACTGTAAGACCCTTTTATGAGTTTTTTTGAACCAATCTTAGCCGACAAGAGGACGAACACACCGCACTTACACGGACCTTCCAGAAGCTGGACCTGGGGGCTGCCGTCTATCTTCACGAATAGGCCAATTCGGTGTTCCTCTTCCTTCGTACTCCTTTTGGGAGAACTTCCTCCAATCGCACATTCACGCAGCGAGCGGACTTTCTGTTAACCTTACACTAAATAATAGTCACTGTCTAGATTTGACACTAATAATTAACTAACGTCTTTGCGAAATAGTTATTCGACATTAACTTGTTTTCTAAGCGACACTTTATTTATTTCAGCGAGGCGATTTTATAAGCGAGCACACTCTCTGACATCCAAAATTCAACAACTCAAGTCTTGATGCCCGTTTTTTCTTCCAAATATTTCGCACATGTGTCCAATGACGTCGGTCGCTTCGAAACATGAGCTATCTTACTTTAACATATAACAAAATACATATCGTAATATCTTAGTCTTACAGAATTCATACGCAGTTGTTGCACGGTCTGGTTCGCTATATTTTGTTTCTCTGTCCACATTTGTGTATGAGGCAATTTTTTTTTTTTTGAGTTGATTTTCTCTTGAAAAATTTTCGAATAACCATATTTTCTAAAGGTGAATTCATCAAAAAATATTATCATAGGTCAAAGTGGCTCTCAACAAAAAAAGCATTCGTTCGGGAGTGCCGATAGAAGTGAAATCTAATTAACATGTAAATTGTATCGTCGAAGTATTCAATTATTATTTTCCGATTATTTTTGGTTTACAAAGAACTGTTTATGATCAAGGATCAAGGAAGTTGAGATTGGTCATTAATAATTTCCTATAAATAAAAAATTATTCGGAAATAACAATCTAATAGCTCGACGCTATTTATTAGTTTTCATTTCTATCAGCAGTTCCCGAAGACTACCACGTTTCTGTTCTCTTAGACTTCTGATTAATAAAACAATATAATAGTTGAAACGTCATGCACTTTGATGAGTTCATTTTATGGCCCCAATAATTCAAATTAGAAGAAAGAAATTGTATACTGTACTGACCTTCATTATCTATTAGAAAATTTGTATTAAGAGCAAAAAGTAGAATATAACATACGAAAAGTCCCAGTAGCGCATCCAGGGGGGGGAACCAAGGGGATGCAACCCCCCCCTTCGAGATTCATTATTGTCAAAGAAAAATTGAGACTTTCTGTCATACTTCAAAAATGCATGTTAGTGGAGCCCCCCCGAAAACTAATCCTGGGTGCGCCCTTGAAAAGCCCCTCACGGAAAAATCAGCTACTTGAATAATCATAGAACTTACCTTCAATAACACAATTCGCGGCAAAAACACTAAAAACGAAAAATACTCCCTGTATACAGTCCCAACGGGTTTCAAATTCGAATACTCTTTCTCTAGAATGGGAATACAAATGAAAAGATTATATATTTTCTTTTTTCTCAGGAAAAAATATCTTGATTGCAGAATGGTCAATAATTAATTATTCAAATATAAGAGTAGCTGCACTTGCCCCTTGTAGAAGAATTCCGCATCAAAGATTAGATACCGCCTAATAAAAACAACAGTCACCTGGAGAGTAAACAATCCCGACAAATTCAAACATCTGTCATCTGCAAGATTTGTTATGGCTTTTCTCAGAAATTATGTCATAAAATAAGTTATCGTCGCTAACTATTGAAAGATATGGAGGTATTTTTACAGTTCTTTCTTATTTTTTGTTCTGAAACGGCCACGACTACAATTTGTTTCAGCAAATTTCAAATATGAGATGTGAAGTAGCTTTGTGTACCAGCGATAATCAGCAAAATGTTCGATAAAAATACCATATTCTTTCGATTTCCAAGACACCCAGAAATCATCAAAATCTGGGATAATGGCTGTAAACAAAATGACGAAGTTATTTCTTCAATCAGCAGAATATGTTCGAAACATTTTTCGAAATAGTTATGTAATAGATTTGCAGTTTAAGCCCACAAGATCGTCATCAAAACAGTGTCATTTTTTGAAAGAAGATGCAGTACTTACATTAAATCTTTCTTTTCCAAAATAATCATTGAGTAACAAAAAGTAAAATCAGGTTGACAGAAGCCTCTATAGAAGCATACGTTACAAATTGGTTCATATCAAATTCTTTGGTTTCTAGATGAGTAATTAGAAAGATAGGGTATTGAATCATTAAGAAATTGTAACAATATTCATTTGTAGTGATTACCTAAATGCTGATGATTGATAAAGTCCAGAATTCATCATCACGAATACCTATCTATGAAATTGAGGTGTTATCATCATCATCCCCACAAATCAAGGAAGTTGGGTACGAATGCTCAGAATAGGAAAAGGTTTATGCAAATTCCAGATTTATAAAATATGCTGTTTTCAGAAGGATACGTAAAAAAAATCTTTTATGATGTCACATCAGATTCACTGTTAACTAGGTGAACGATGAAACTGTACCGATCGAATCTTTAAGAAGCTATAACCATATCTACTTGCTGTTATTGAAGATCAGATCAAATAAAAAAGAAAAATCATTCAAAATTGTTGTGTTTGCTGAAAATGCAGGCTTTTCTATTAGCAATGGGGTCAGAGCTGGGCGAAGAAAATTGAGCACTTCATAGGGAATTGACTATTAACTTGTCGAATACATATTTCCTTCATATGACGATATCATTAGCAGGTGGAAATAAATTGAATGTAGTTCACAAAATATCTTCTGGATCATTGAATGGGAGGGTTTCAGAAAGGCAAAAGCTCAAGCTTGCTACAAAACAAAACTTTTTTCACATTTAAACTCTAGGGTAATTTTGGAGATGTGGAGTTCGATGATAATAACTGGATGCAGTGTGCTGTTTTTTTTTTTCTAAATTGTAAGAGAAATTTGGTCACATTTTCTCTTAAAATTATGAAACAATTTGTTGATTTTAGGTCAATGACTGATGGTTTGATTACTGTAATGCAAGAATGCCCGAAGAAGATGCAAGGAATAGAATTAGCATATGGATTATGCTTCTTCGAAACGATATTTTAGAGAAAAAGGCAGAAACAATTTAAACACTTCGAATGAACGGAAAAAAGGATCTACCTACTGAGTTTTCAAAAAGGCATTCAACTGAAAAATGATTCTTGATTCAATTGTTCTTTGAACTCGAGATTTCAAATGACATCAGCTATTATTGGATGAAAATGGTTAGAATTGAAAAATAAGAACTACAATCCAAGAAGACAACATGTTTTTATCTTTGAAGAGAACAGAAGGACAAACTTATTTTCTAAAAGAAACATTATTTTATTTTCATTCATTCAACATTGTATATGTAAATATTGATATTGTTGCTTACAAATTGTGGAATTTTTCAATATTGTGCATTTTGAAGGGAAGAATTAATATAATAATATTTGTATCGTTGTGATTCTGAACTTGGAAACAATAGTTTTAGGAAATTCTTTTCTGTCGGTATTATTCGTTTGACAATTTTTAATTTTTTTTCCATTTTTTAATTGAAATGTTCACTATAATTATTCTTACAATGCAGTTCGAGTGTTAGGCGTTGGGAGACTGTAGTCTGAAACATTTTTTGTGTCAATCTTCTTACAGCATTATAGAAAAATATCAAAATATATTTGTTCTTTCTTCTGTTCCTTTATCTTCAACTACAATAATCCTGAATTACTTATTGTAGGTAATAAAAATAGAAAATTCTTGAAAGCTTTTTAAAAAAAAATAAATAAAAAAATAAAATGATACGTCTTATGTACTACTTCTAACAGATCTTTATTGACAAAGTCAACAGGCAATCGACCGAGGTCCTTCAGCCGGTCTCAAATATTTTCATGCTATTTTCAAACATAAATTATCTTAAATACTGATTTAGACAGGGCAATGTGATGTCTCAGAAAACAAAGTTTGTCAAAAATAAGCCGGATTTAAACAAATTCAATTGTATTAAAGACCGATATTTTGATGACAATATCAAATTCAATTACAATAATGGCTGAGAATTTATTACATTCATTTATCAGTGGCTAAATGAATATAACATTGAGTTGAGAATAATACATCATAAATTCAGACTATTCTTCAAATGAAAAAGTTTGTCGTTCGAAATCAGACAAATTTGTCACAAAATATGAATAAATACTTGCTATATTCTTGGCTAAATCAATTCTATTACAAAAGTTTTTTTTTCCCTGGCTCTATAGTATCGTATGATACTAGTGATGATAGTATCGTATGATTCTATAGTATCATACGAAGAATGTTATGATACCCCGTTCTTTTTTTTTACCTCAGCTTAGGTACTTTTTGTTTCAACATTAATTGTATTATTTTAGCTCTCTATTTTCATAAGATATATATATATATATATATATATATATATATATATATTATATATATATATATATATATATATATATATATATATTACAAAAGTTGCCTCAAAAACACGCTTATCTAATAAAAACCCATGAAAAACAAAATAATAACAGTTCTTTATTGGCCATCGAACTTAGATCCTTCAGCATCATGAAAAATATAATTTAAATAAAACCAGAATTTTTGTGTTTAAAATCTGGAATGATTCTCAAAATATGAATTAATTACCTTTATCAATTCAATTAGAAAAGCTGCCTCAAAAGAACGTATATCTGATAAAAAATCTTTATGAAGATACAATTCGCATTATGTTAAAACACGAAGTTGTTTGAAATTCAATTTACGCGCCCGAGAATACTCTCCAGATGACGCGGTGCGCAAACTGGTCTCATTTTTGTTCGCCGGAAAATCATATCTTGTATTCTTTGTATCATGCATAAAACTAGTGGCGTAACTGGGCTTGGGCGACCGCCCACGGCCTCGTGCCCTTAAGGGCCTCGCAGCCCAATGATCCCCTTTCCTTCTAAGATAAATTATTTTATTTACAGATGAATCTATATGAAAACTTTTTTATTTGTTGACGTCGATTTCAACTTTCTATAGTGCAATATATATGAAAAAATACCTACATATATCAGTTTACCCTGGTCGCCACCTGAGGGTGACAAGACTGACAAGAGCGTATCTCGACCGCCCTAAATCAGAACGAATATTTGACTATGAAAGCAGCGATGAACGATGAACCTGTACAAGGTATCCAAAATTGCTTGATTTTGACTGTTTCTGATACTACTGGACTAGATAGGAAAAAATTTTGAAAGGAGTTCTGGGCTCGATTTTCGCGAAAACATTATATATTATGATATTTGATCATTTACGGAAATATCTGAAAACAATTAAATCATTTCACACGCTATTTTCACTGGAAATAATACATTTTTTTTTTTTACTGCTAATATTAAGAGATGTTCCTGAGAGTAGGAGAAGTGACATACAGCCATATTACATGAGGAATTAAGAACAATGGTGCCCATATACCTAACTTCATTGAAGAGCTTTTCCAATAAATAGCTAAAAACAACATGGAAGAAGTTTATCCAAATATAAAAATATATATATATTTATATATATATATATATATATATATATATATATATATATATATATATATATTTAAGGTACAAATTTCTTGGGTTTAAAGCACAGTGAAACTTGAGGTATTCACATTTTATTGATTTTAATCGACATAATATGTTTCGGCGTATAATAAGCCTCTTTCAAGAATCAAAATAGCTGGGACGGTTACATCTAAAATACATTAAAAAGTCAGTTTTAATCTTTTCTTCATTATATGTATGCTTACTTACTAGTGATCTACTTGTTCTCTATTATGAAATTCAACTCAATAATAGAGAACAAGTGATCTACTTGTTCTCTATTATAAAATTCAACTCAATAATAGAGAACAAGTAGATCACTAGTAAGTAAGCATACACATAATGAAGAAAAGATTAAAACTGACTTTTTAATGTATCTTAGATGTAACCGTCCCAGCTATTTTAAATCTTGAAAAAGGTTTATTATACGCCGAAACATAATATATGTCGATTAAAATGAATAAAATGTGAATACCTCAAGTTTCACTGTGCTCTAAACCCAAGAAATTTGTACCTTAAATATATAAAATATAGCACTAGAAATCCAATCTTCCCATATATATATAGAATGAAAACAAAAATAATTTCGCCGTTCTTTCAATTTATGATTGAATTATTTCGTGTACTCGGCTAGGTGGGCAGATTGAAGTAACCAATCGTCACTCAACACATCTCTATTTCGGACCAAATGCGGTCCTTTATCAGGATGCTACAATGGAACATATAAAATTGAAATTTCTATGAGATTAACTGAATAAGCTTACATCTGACAAGGTTATAAAAGATAACGATATTCCAAAGCATAAGACATGAATTAAACAAATGAACTTACTGATGTCAAATTTGATGTTGAATCATAAAATTAATATTAAAAAAAGAAAGAATAAGAGAACAAATACCAACATGGATCAAGTAATAGAATTATTAAAAGTATTTTGTCGGACTTCAGGGCCGTTCCTAGGGTATATGCCGCCCGCGTGCGGTTAAGATTTTGCCGCCCTTTTATATATATGTATATATATATATATATATATATATTTTTTTTTTTTTCAATCACCGTTCAGAGGGTGGGTTGCTCTGAGGTGGCCAGGTTTCATCGAAACCAAAACAACCTCAGAGAGCCATTAGGAACTTTCTGACGATTCTTGTCGTTGCCAGAATTAACTCTTTTTGACACTCGCTTATGATTTCTCTTGCAAGATTCAGTTTCATGGTGTTCTCTAATAGTTGATTTTCTACCAGGCCATTTGTAGATATTATTAGCGGAAGTATTGTTATCGTTTTGAGACCATTTATCTCCTTCAACTCAAAAGCCAGATCATGGTACTTCGTGATCTTCTCAGTGTAAGCCCTGGTCGGGTTGTCATCTGCTGGTATCGTTATGTCCAGAATCATAGCGGTTTTTTCTCTCTTGTTGAGCCAAACTATATCTGGCCTATTGTGAGCCACCGGCCTGTCCGTTACGATGGTCGTGTCCCAGTAGAGCTAATGATGTTCGTTTTCAAGTAGATTTTTTGGCGCGTACTTATACGTGCTCTTAGTTTGAACAAGTAAATTCACTTTTCTTCTGATGGCTTGGTGGTAAATTTTTGCTATGGCATTATGCCTTTCCGTGTATTCCCGTGGTGCTAATATGGGGCATGAAGAAATTATATGCTGGATGGATTCAGGTGATCGCAAGTATTTACGACACATTTCAGATAGTATATTTTTTTCTGTGATGCGTTTATTATATACCCTTGTTGGAACTACCTGATCCTGGATAGCGATGATTCTACCCTCCGTCTCGGGGAAAAGGTATCCTGATGTCAGGTAAGTGAGTGACAGTGTTTTGTTGACATTCCAATTTTTCAGACTGTTAGGGTATCTCCCATGAAGTGCCTTACTGTGCCATTCCTCAGTAAAGTTCTCAGCTGAGGGGCCTTGCATGGGCCCCGACTGGCTGGCGAGGGATAGAGGGCTGTAGCCGTCATCAGCTCTGCATACTGCCTCAGAAAAAGGTGAGCGCTTGGATTTAAAATAATCCCTTAAATTGGCCACAATTTTTTGATGGGTGACCTCAAGATTTTGCAGTCCTCGCCCCCCTTCCTGTCTCTGTATATAGAGTCTGCTGGTTGAAGCGTGAGGATGGTGAATTCCATGTCTAGTTAGCAGTGCCCTTACCTGAATGTCAAGTTTTTTTAGTTCTGAGTTGGTCCATCGGATAATTCCGAAGGAGTACGTTATACAGGGTAACGCCCAGATTTTAATTGACGTGATCATTGCTTTCGAACTTAGCTTACTGCGTACTATCTTTTTGAGCCTGCTGAAAAATTTTTCCTTGAACCTAGTTTTCTCCTCGTTAGATCATCCATATAGAGTTGATGAATGATTTTTATGTTTCGCTCCGTCTCCAGGACATATCCATATATATAAACACACAAATTTTTTTATATGAACAATTAATAAGCTCAGAAAAGTAAGAAATGTATATTTAGAAGAAATAAATAACCCTGTGGAATATATCGTATATATAATAACAACATGAAATAGAATTGGATTATTACTACTAGTAACAGAAACAGAAATAATTTATATAGAAAAAAACTGTCAATAACTTCAACAACAAATACGTCCTTATGATTAACAGTAATACTCAAACAAAATAATAAAAAAACCAAAAGGTAGGTTCCCTATATTAAAGAGGAACTCTTCTTGCTTTTTTGGAGGCAAATTCGTTTATTACTTCTGACATATCCAAATTTTCGGAAATGTCACTTTCCATAGAGATAATAGTGTGATGGACTTCAGACCCCTGATTAGCTCATATTCCGAAAGTGGAACACCGGTGACCACATTGCCTACTTCCACTTGAGAAATCAATAATAGAGATAATATGATGACTTCGCGAACACAGCAAATTCAAACGATTGCATTAGATATGAACTAATTACTTAACATTGTCATTGTAATCACTTCTGGTCATTCCAGTCTGTGTGTTTCTCGGAAATGGTCCGAAAAGGGTGTTATCTAGTTATGTAAAATGAAACTTAGTTAGAAAGCAAGTGTTTTTAACCATCAACCACATCACACCATTGGATGCAAGGAAGTGCCGATACTTGCAGCCAATACAATAGCCAAATTCGTGAGTCGTTCCTGCGCCATTGTGGACCTAAGATAATTCTTCATGATTTTCAATTTTGAAAAACTCCTCTCACCCGATGCTACAGGAATTGGCAATGTTAAAAATATTCTCAATGAAATGCTGAAATTAGGGAAACTTGAAACTAGGTCGTTTTTTATTATATGGGTTAAAATATCACGAGGAAACATTTCAACAGGAAATAGATCTCTGAATAAAGTCATTTCCTCCCATAGTTGGACACCATCCAAATCACGTAAAGTATCGTTGCTCTCTCTTACTTGTAATTTTAGGTCCAAATCGAAACATCCCAGTCATTTTATAAAATCGATATAAGAAATCGAATGAGGCCTCGCACTCCCTCAACATGTTGAACCTTTCTTCTATCGACATTATGGCACGATCTAATAGAGTAAAATAGAAATTCACTTTGAAATTTTGCCTTTCCTCCAAAGCATCATCGGTACTTTCGTAATCGAAATTTCGAGGTTTTTTTCTTTTTCTAGTTTCATTAAAATGCGGGGCCACTTCTATCTCATTAGCGAGTATTGACGCAGAGCTAAGAAGATTTTCAAAATTGTCATCCGTTCTTTGGAACATTCAGCAATATTAATTTTTTAGTTTTGAAGCATTTTACTCACAATATTGATCCTAGACAACAAATTGTGCCAAATAATGATTGAACAGATGAACTTTAATGATTTCATTTTGTCTATTAAAGAACTTGATACAAGAATTGTTTTTGAATCTCTTGTTGGATCGCTGATCAATTCTCACAGGGCACAAACAATATTTCTCAAGTTTTCCTGAAGAGGTCTGATAGCATTTATTCTGCTTTCCCACCTGGTGTCAGATAGAGGTTTTAATGTCAAATTATTCACGTGTTTCTTCAGAACATCCCATCTATATGTGGAGCCCGAAAAAAATACATATATTTCCTGAATTGTATTAAAAAATCCAGAAATTTCCCCAGTAACAGTCGCTGCATCGTTGACTACCAAGTTTAAAGTGTGGGCAGCACGAGGAATGTAGAGAGCTCTTGGATTAATGTTCAGTATTTGTCTCTGAAGACCAATATTTTTTCCTTTCATATTCGCCCCATTGTCATAACCTTGCCCGCGAATATTTTCAACATTTAATTCGAAACTATAGGCAACAAAGTTTTCAATAAAAAATTACTCAGTCCCTCTCGTGACTGGATAGAACCCCAAAATATATTCACATATTTCAGCTGTATCAGTTGAAATATGTACACACCTCACAACAAAACTTATTTGTTCGACATGGCTAACGTCAGGGGTCGAGTCAACGATTATGGAAAAATATTTGCATTGTTTAACTTTTTTGACTATTTCCCTTTTAATCGCTGGAATGGAATTAAGTTCAAAGTTCTGATCAGAACTGCAAATATTTGTAATTTGTAACTGATATTTCTAATTTTGGAAATATCCGAAATGTCTGTTTTTATCTATGTTTCGAACAAGAACAGAGCTAGAAGCGCTGATAAATCTTATAGTTCATTCTTGATTTTTGTGTAAAGAGAGGGAAAATGAAAATACTCACGTTTGTGTTGCGAAAATTGACAAATCTGGAAATTTTCCTGAATTTTTCAATAATTCACACCAAACACACTATTATTCACTATTACGTATTCAGAAAATACTCGGCCCTTGCACTTGTACTAACATTCGTAAATGAAATGGCTCAACCCCAATTCCCAAGCAAGCAATAGTCCCAACAGAGATAAAAACATGTGCAAACGTTTATTGCCGTCAATATTCGGTAATTACCTAAAGAATAAGCTTCATCTTGAATCGCTATATTACAAGGGTGACAAACAGCCCATACCTACTATTTCATTCGTTTTCTAGGATTTTTTAGGCGGAGTTCTTTCTTGAAAATTGATTTGTTGATACACAAAGATGATATGCACTGTTATGAGTTCATGAGCTGTCGTAGATCCCAATTGCAATTATTGACATGCCATTTTTATTCTGAGTGAATAACCTACAAGTTTTCAATAAGCCCAAAAGTCTTATTATAAAATATATAGTTTATGTAATTTTTTGACTATGTACGAAAAGGGACCGCGCCGGTTGCCGCCCCTGCAGATTGCCGCCCGCGTGCGGGGCACGCGCTGCAGTGTGATGAAGCAAATGAATTTTGCAAAAACATAGAATAATTCAATAGATAATCTTGGAAAACCCAACATTACAATAAAGAGTATTACGAGTTTGTATTAATCTCAACTGATTCCAAATTACATTGAAAATTTTTATATAGTAGTTTTGATTGGCTCAAGTAATACAATACTGTTGTACTCCTTATCAGGCCCCTCTTTAGCCTAGGGCACTTTGGGCAAGTGCCCAGGGCCCCGCGATCGATAGGGGCCCCGCTCAGATCAATTGTTCCGGATCGAAAGGATCGAAAATTTCCTCAATGACGTTTGCAAATTTCCTATTTCACAAAAAATTCCCCTATATTATTATAGAACTGATTTCTTCGAAAAGACCTAAACTGTTCTTTCCTTCAAAATTCCCTTTGGCGTACTAAAATTACCTTCAGGTAAAACGGCGGAAGTGATCATTCACAATAATTCCAAATGGATTGGAATTCAGAGTCTTTTGTCAACAAGTTCTCGAAGATTGCAATTTTTATGACCCTTGCTCATTCATACTGGTATACACTAGATAAGAGCAATTATTAGCTTATGTTATTTGTTGGGGTGGTTAGCCATAAAACATCTGTTCGAATCGGGTTGTTGATCATATTCTTGAATCATTGGGAAGATTCCAAGGAAATCCGCATTTAACTACATAATTTCAGACAGCGCTACAAGACAAGAAGTCAGTGGCGTATCAGAGGGCCCTGCAGAACTCGCGGTGCAGGGAGGTTCGGCACCAAAGGGGCCCCCAAGTCAAACTAAGAGCATAAAATGACGCCCCAATAATTTTATTCTATTGAACTTGCCAGTTCACGAGATTTTTCCCATGATATAATGAACAAAAACTCATACAAAGAAGGTACAATCATCATTCCTGAAAAATAGAGAAATGCTCGTAAATTATAAAGAAACATATGAGATTTCCAGTAATTCAATTCGAAATTTGAATTATCACTCAATTTCTTCATGTGCTACCCTGTTTTCAAGGGTTTTTAAATACCGTCAAGCTTTTCGGGACTCTCCTTGAACGTGTCGCAAACACGTCTATCAGACTTTTGAGCTTACTCAGCTTTGAACAAGAAGTGGCCAGAAGCATTGTTATCGACAAGTTGATGGATATGTTTGCACAAAAAAATAAAAAAGGTGAATGCAATTTTGTTATAAAATTTTTTTTCAAATTCTTACCAATTCCAAGTGTAATTCAGAAAACGTCAAGTGTATTTCAGATTAGTCACTTTAATTTCAGAATGCGTCAATTGAATTTCAGAAAACAGCAAATGTATTTCGGATCACTCAATTGAATTTCATTTAATATTTTCTGAAATTCAATTGACAAATCCGAATAACATTCGATATTTCCTGAAATATAATTGACTAATCTGAAATACAAGTGATGTTTTCTGAATGTCAATTGACGATTTCTGAATTACAATTGGAAATGGTGTAGTAACTAGATACTTTCATATCAGAGTTTACATTATTTCGTTTAGAAATTTTTGTTATTCAATCTGCCTGGGATCAAGGTTTGAACACCGACGTGGTTTATTTGGATTTCTCCCGTGCCTTTGACAAAGTACCGCACAATCGACTGCTGAGTAAGTTGGAGCATTTTGGTGTTCGCGGAAACTTGCTGAGCTGGATAAGAGCCTTTCTCACAAATCGTTCTTTCCGCGTCAGAGTGGGTAGTACATACTCCTCGGAAGATAAGAAAGTTACCAGTGGGGTCCCACAGGGATCAGTTTTGGGGCCAGTGCTCTTCATACTGTACACTGCCGATCTCCCGTCCTCAATTCGATCAACCTGCCTGTTCTATGCTGATGATGCCAAAATATACAGTTGCCCTCAGCTCAATCCGGGAGTCCTACAGCGAGATTTAGACTTGCTGGGTGAGTGGTGTGATGATTGGCTCCTTCCCCTGAATCTTGAGAAGTGTTGTGTGATGCACATTGGCCATGGAAATTCTGACATCACTTACCGCTTGGGTAGACGAGTGATTCAGACGGTCACACGCCATTCGGATCTTGGTCTTCTGGTTGCCGATGACCTAACCTGGACTGACCACATTGCGTCTTTGGCAGCCAAAGCCAGAAAAGTCACTTGGCTGCTCCAGAAGAACTTCAACAGATGTGACATCAAAACTGCAAAACTGCTGTATGAGACATATGTCCGACCGATCATGGAGTATGCCGGCCCTGCTTGGTGGGTTGTCCGGAGGGGTGATGCGGCACTGTTGGAATCGATCCAAAGATGGAATACCAGAATCCCTTACGGTTGGTTACGCCCCTGCTACGAGGAAAGACTCCAATTGTTTGGGTTGACCACTTTTGCAGAGCGCCGTGGGAGAGGTGATATCATCGTGACGTACCGGGCCATCAACGGTCATTTCGGCGAATCAATCGGAGACATGTTCGTGAGGAACCAGAACCATCTCCGAGGACACAGTTTCAAGCTGGCGAAGGAGAAGTTCAAGACAACTCAGCGCCAGTTCTTCCTCTCTAACAGGGTCTTTGACGTCTGGAATAGTTTGCCGCCCTCGGTGGTAAACGCTCCCTCCGTAAATGCTTTCAAAAACCGTTTCGACAGTTGTGGAAGCTTTAACTCTGTTGATGTGCTGTGAGTGCGGTTGTTTATATGAGAATTCTTTTTATTCTGTACTGAGTTTATAGGCTCTGCCTCAACTCTTATTTTCATTAATAATAATAATATATATTTATATATTATTCTTATAACATTTTTTTCATTATTTCCCTTTGAAAAACTTCATAGAAATCTTATCATGAATAATAGATCTATAGAGGGGAGGCCCGATGAGGGGTGGCCTAATTTTGTGCCACGCCACCACAAGAAATTTCAGGGGATTTCAAGCAAAAAATCCCTTCTCCCTTTCGATTACCGGAATTCCGTAAATCGGCAAAATTCCCGCGAGTTGATAATTAAATTACATCACAGCATTAGCATACCGTGTCTATGTGTGTCGTGAATAAACCTATTCGGCGATAGGGAATTCCCCTGTATTTGTATTTTGTATGTGGTATTGTGGGTAGGGGCCCCATTATCCTAATGTGCCCAGGGCCTCCAAGAGGTTAAAGACGGCCCTGCTCCTTATTTTTGATTAATAAATAATAAAATAACTTGATTGTAATTTATTTATAAGAATGATGCAGTATAATAAAAAGACAAAAGTTTTTGATCATAATTTCAACTTCAAAACACTTTATTGCTGATGCCTCTTGACTTATACCCCATTGAATGCTCTCGACTTTTTTCAAGCTCTTGTTACTAAGTATTCTTTCTAATACATAGTTTGGGAAGCTTTAGAATAATTTACGATAATAATATGAAAATATTAAAGCTGTATTTTGGCGTTGAAACTAGGTTCAAAAATATTTTGAAATTTTTTCTGTGCACTTTACAGATAGCTAAAAGGCATATTTTTGAAAGCTTCTCTTTTTTCAAAGTAATAAAATTGAAAATCAGCGCAGAACTATGAAAGAATTTCCAAAATCTACTTTCAATAATAACGAAATATTTTTAAACGGGTCTGTTTGACGTCACCGTTTGCATGCCAAACTACAGCTGAATTAAGATGAAAGTGAAGGAAATATATAGTTTATCTTATGAATAAGGAGTTGATCATCAATGTTATGATATGTACTTGTTCTTTTCAATGCATGATAGGACAACACCAAAATTGCTTGCTGTGAGGCGACCATTACGCAATTGGTGCCATAAGGGATTGTCCCGTTGGCCAATTGTTTCATTTGCCACCTTCTCTATAATATTTCGTTCCATTTTTGCATGCTCCAAAACATTTGTTATGGTTTTGTACTCCATGAAAAGTTCCTGAATTGATTTTATGGGTTTTTCCATCGGAACAGGTTCTTTTAGGAATATCCAATAGAATGGTAAAAAAGTCGAGGGCTTATTCCATTGACATACAGAATCGGTTCTGCTGATATTTTTATTAGCATGGATAAGAAGAGCTGCCATGTGATGACAAAGATGTTGGCCTCTGGGACATTCACAAGTCGAAAGTCGAATTTTCCCATTTTGAAAAAAGTGGATCTGAAAAATAAAACTAATGTCACAATCATTTCCATACATAAAATGTTTAAACTTACCTCATCAGAATATCTCTTATTTTTCATCGAAGCAAATACATTGATTGCCCTTCAAAATTTTCAACGAAGCTATGTGGCCACTCTCAACAGCATTCTCGCCCTTCTTGAAAAGAGACATTTCTCCTTGGAATTTTTTAAAAATGTCTGATAGGGCCAACAGAGACGTCATTTCTTAAATGAAAAAGCTTATATTCAACAAATTACCGAGTCTGATTTTCGATAGAATAACATTCCATATTCAATGTATTCTATATCATATTTCGTTAAAGAACGCTATTTCAATATTTCTCACTATTCTTGTTGAAAATACTTGGAAATTACATACATTAAATGTATTTGATAGAATGGATTATAAGAACAAACAGAAGACATAAGTTGCCTTAGCTTTACACGAATAAAAATAATTCTATATAAATGAAAATCAACAATTTTTTTACTTTTGCCTATTCTACAACTTCCGTAAATTCCAAATAATGCAATGTCGTGCCTTAAATACACCGATAACTATATTTAATTTCGATTTTACTGAGGGCCTCTTGTGTCTTATGGTTGACAAAGAGAAGACAGAAGGTAACTTACCTTTACACGAAGAAAAATAATGCTATATAATCAAAACCAACAATTTTTTGACTTCTATCTCTTCAACAACTCTTGTAGATTCCAAATAAAGCAATCTCGTCCCTTAAATACACCGATAACTATATTTAATTTCGAATTTACTGAAAGCCTTTCGCCTCTTATGGCGAATTACACAGGAATGGAAAAAAACAAAAGTTTGTTTTGATCCAGTCGCCATCTTGTGACATCACGACTAATTCGGTCCATAGCTCTACAACTATTGGTGAGTCTTGGCCGCATTTACTATTCTTCTCCATTCTAGTCGATCTTGCGCAGCTAGCTCCCATTGTGGTACTCCCAGTTTATGCAGATCACTGGACGGCCAACCATTCTTCTACCCTCAGGCCTTTCCTAAAATGCATTATTGAAATAATACTTGTAATAATTAAGCTTCAGAAACTATCATTTTTTAAATTTAAAGGATTGATATTCAATCACGAGGATCTTCAAAATAGAGCAGTATTAAGGAGTCTTCCGTCTTATGATCTCATGACATGTCCTGCCCATCCTATGAAATGGGCCTGGATGTGGCGCACTATATTCTCGTTCCCAAAGAGTGCCTGTAGTTCTTGGTTCATTCTAATTCTCCATTACCCGTTATTTCGTCTCTACAAGGCCCAATAATTGTCCTGAAGATCTTCCGTTCTAGTACCAGCAATCCATCAGCCGTTTATTCAGGGTCCATGTCTCACTGTATGAGACTTTTGTTTTCGCTTCTCTTGAAATTATTTTTCATTTTAAAAGCGTCGCCAAGGAATAATATGCCCTGTTCCCTACCATAATTCTCGATTCTACGTCTTTTTCATTCTTGTTATCAGTTGATATGACTGCTCCCAAATATTTTAATTCGTCTACCACTTCAAAATTGTACTCATTTATTGTGACATTTTGACCGATACATGGTCCTGGGTTTTTTGTGACTACCATATACAGGGTGGCCATTTGAAAACGAAACAGACGAGATTACAGACGAAATAAATTTTTTCGATAGAAATGCTCGGACAGGTCGATTTCTGTTTCGAGGGGGACAACTTAAGATGTGGGTTATGGACGCATAACGCTTCAACCCTTGCTACTACAACCCTCACCCCCAATTTTTGAATGGGGAAGATGGGGTGAGTGATACCTCATTTGAAAGGTATTTTTATACTGATTTCAGCACAGTAATTGTTTTTTCATTTTATGCATTAGTTCTCGAAATATGCATGCGTTAGTTAATTCTATCACTTAAATTAATTTTTTGCGAATAATTGACATTTCGTGCTTCCAAAACACCAAAATTTCCGTACTTGTATTTGAAAATTGCAAAACATCTACCACTGGGTAAATGAAGTCATACCGTACGTGTTAATGCTATACTAGGGTCAGATGTTCGACTAGCTGTTTTATTCACTGAAATAATTCTCCAACTGTACGGTATCAGAACGATTTGAAGTATTGATCTAAGAAATGAGGCTTTTCAAAGTAAAGTAAATAATTCATCAAAAACTCACATCAATTAATTAAATATTCAAATTGTTCACCATTAGCTTCCATACAATGAAATAAGTTTTGTTCGAAACGATGGCGCACATTTTGCAGCATTTCTGGAGTGATTTGACGACATTCGTTCACTATACGTCTTCTTAAATCTTCTATGGAATCGGGCTGTGTAGAGTAAATTCTACTCTTCAAGTGGCCCCAAAGAAAGAAATCTAGTGGTGACAGATCTGGCGATCTGGCTGGCCATTCAGTGGGACCCCTTCTTCCAATCCACCGATTTGGTAATCTTCGATCCCGATATTCTCGAACTGGTAAGGCGTAGTGTGGAGGAGCTCCATCCTGCTGAAACACAATCTGATCTTCCACATAATTTCCAGCATTGTTTTCAATAATTTCAGTCAAAATTGGATCAATGTGATTTTCCAATAAGTCCAAATACATATCTCCAGTAAGATTACCAGTTAAAAAGAACGGGCCGACAATGTTGTCACCAAATATTCCAGTCCAAACATTGAGTTTTTGTGGTTGTTGAGTATAAACTTCGTGGAACAATCTCGGATTAGCATCGGCCCAATAACGACAATTGTGTCGATTTACTGTGCCGTTTAGAAAGAACGAACACTCATCGGAGAAACAAACATTGTACAGATAATTGGGATTAGCAGTTACTCGTTCACTCATTGTATCACAAAATTCAACACGACGGTCAAAATCATCTTCGTTTAGTGCGTGTGAAAGATGGATTTTGTAAGGATGGAATTTATGATGCTTAAAAATATTTGCAATTCGAGTTTGTGTAAAACCAGATTCATGTGCTAGCTGCCTCGTACTCGTCATCGGATTCAGAGCAATCTGTCCAAGAACAGCTACTTCAGCTGCTTCATTTCTTTCCATGTTTCGTTTTTTATTAGCGACGGACCCGGTTTCTTGAAACTTTGACATTAATTCCAAAACATACTTCCTATTAACATGTTTATCTAAATGTCGTTGATTGAAGAATTCTGCGGTTCTATTCGCACATTGATTGTTTGCAAAAAAAATGAAATTATTTCCACCCGCTCTGCAATTGAATAAACCATGTCGAACAATGAATTAGAACACATACAAGTCTCGATTCAAAACTAGGAATAATTCACATGTCAAAGAACCAGTAAGCCAACTTAATACCTTGTTCGTAATAAATAAAAAATTATCGATTCTCATTTTTTTGAAAAAGATATGAATTCAATAATCAACAAAATGAAAACATTATTGAAGCCAACTGAGAAATCACTTCATAATTAAGTCGGAAATCGTTTCACGAATTGGGACTGGAATATTTCTGTGGCATCATTAATGATTTGATTTTCTTACCTGGTAATCTGATTAGAGATATGAACGTATTTGGACTTTTTGGAGATTTCTATCGATCAAGTGTTACCGCATGTTATTTGAAATACTGCAAATTATATCGAAGATAATTTAGATTGAGTTTCAGCAAAATTGAGCTCCTTCGCAATACGCTTTGTTTGTTCGACATCTTGATTAAAGATTTCTATGTCAGTGGATTGGAGGAAGGAAGCCACAGTCATGGTTGTTTTGAAGCTCAAAATGTCGATTTTTCACAAAAAAACACTACAAGTGCCATGAAAACACCACTTCATTTTCAAATGCTCAGTTAGGAATATTTCGAGAACTAATGCATAAAATGAAAAAACAATTACTGTGCTGAAATCAGTATAAAAATACCTTTCAAATGAGGTATCACTCACCCCATCTTCCCTATTCAAAAATTGGGGGTGAGGGTTGTAGTAGCAAGGGTTGAAGCGCTATGCGTCCGTAACCTACATCTTAAGTTGTCCCCCTCGAAACAGAAATCGACCTGTCCGAGCATTTCTATCGAAAAAATTTATTTCGTCTGTAATCTCGTCTGTTTCGTTTTCATATGGCCACCCTGTATTTGGTTTTGTTTTCATTAATCCTGAAGCCCACTTTCCTGGCACCTTCTTCAAACAGTGTGAAAACTTCTCTCGTGTTTCTAATGACTGTGTGATTGGGTCCAAATCGTCGGCAAAAGCCAATAGGACCATTGAACCCTGTGCTTCGAAACCGTTCGTTAGTTTTAGTTGTGCCTTTCTAACTGCATATTCTAAGACAGAGTTTAAATCAAAACACATTAATCAGATGTATCAAATTCCAAAACATATTTGTGTAAAATTTCATTACAATATTGCCGGCAAAATCGAAACAAACGTGTATATTTTTTCAACGCCCTGTATCTTGAATACAGATGGCGTTACGAAAATTTTTTACTGATAGAACCTCTAATATTTTTCAGTGTTCTATCTATCCTAGAGAGATGGTCACTGGCACGACAAGGGCCGTAGACTAATAAAGGACCGTGAAAAAATGAAAGAAAAAAAAATGAATCGAGAGAAAAGATACTAAAGTAAAGAGAATGCTGGAGTACCGACTTCTGCCTACCTGTTGGTCCACAGTAGGGTTGAAATCTTCTTCGTGGCACTCACTCGCGAAAATAATCACTTTCGCAAAATACGATGTTGTGAATTAATCGAGAAAAGTTGAGTTTAGAGAAATTTAGCATATTTATAGTTCATCGGACGAGCGCAATATGAATATTGACTACTAACGACATCCGTCAAATCCTCCAGCACATGTTGTCGCGAAAATATGGTATTAACATATATTGGATGGAACTTATTATAACGATTAAGCGATTCGGAATTGAATAAGATGACATAATTAGTTGCAGTAACAGTAACGTTTTTTGAAACACACTGTATATGTATGTTATAAATAACGGAGAGAAATTTTCCAAAGGAAAATTCTTGAAATATATCGCAGATTCCGAGATTGTTTCGAGCATATCAGTTGGGACTTCACATCAAACTCTTTTATTTTAATAACGCTGAAAATGGAATCGTTCGAGCCAGAGCCTGGGGGCAACGATAAATATCATGAAACCGCACGGAACGGGCAGATCCTTCCGTTAACAATTTCACAAACCACGTCGAATTTCATGAGGTTTCATGAAGTCTCTGAAGTAGTATGATTTCCAGGATGGATATGAAAAATGATTTCGAGTTGAATAAGTAACGGTAGTTGGAATGAGAGATGTTTTCATCTAGATTTCTGAAGTATATGAGAAACTGTATCATTGCGAACATCTTCTGATATCTTCACTCTACATAAATTTCATCCCACCTTACATTTTGACATCCTTAACTCTATCATCAGGCACATTGGCCAATTTGTTATTGTTTTCAAATTATGAAATGAAAGAGGTGGCGAACTTTATGTCGAAAACTACATATTCAAATCTTCTGAAACGATATTTCATTCCGAAATTTTCAACTTTTTGAAAAACTAGAAATCTAAAGAGATATCATTCAAAACGATGAACAAAACCCATAATCTATCCAAAGTTTGATTGAAGCCATCTAATAACTGTGAGATTGATTTTCATACTAGAAATTATCGAATTATTCAGAAATGATAATGAACGAAAAGAAGGAATACCTGATAATATACAAGATGGAGATTTCAAACATGATTCCAGGTTCATATTGATATTTATTTATTTATTTATTTACACAGGAATACAAACAGGACAAGTCCTAGAGCTAGTGTTCGCTCAATTAGAAATGAAACCAATTTTTTACAATTTAATTTATTTGAGAACCATAAGAATCGCATAAGTTATACTACACACATATATTATATTAAAGTATATTACAAAAAGATCATCCCGGAAAACCCGAAAACAAAAGCCGACGTTTCAGACGTTCTTTGAAAGTGATCAGCGAACAGGAAAAGAAATCGACTTGTGGCAGAATATGTTACAAGTTGTCATCATTCTGACAAGAGAGGAGTTTGCTGTGTAGTTTTTTCTTCTGAGGGTGACTTGAAACATAACTTCTGATCTGAGTCTCAGATCAGGGACCTTGAAGCGAATCTCCTCCAAAATGCCAGGAGCAACCATCAAACCATTAAAGAGCTTGAACATGAATGAAGCATCATGGATGAATCTTATATCGACTAGTCTGGGAAGCTGGAAAATCCTACGAGCATAAGTATAATTGTGATCTTTAATTACAATTTGATTTCTGAAGGACAGGAACAGAATGAACCTATTCTGAAGTAACTCTAAGCGTCGAATATAGCAGTCGTATCTCGGGTTCCATATAACCGATGCGGACTTCAACCGACTAAAAACGAATGCATGGTAGAGGGTTAACAGAGTCTCATTATTTTGAAAAGATTTTCCATGTCTGAGCACAAAGCCAAGCATTCTGGAGCAGGATGTGACGATCTCATCAATGTGAGCATTATTTGGGCTATTTCCATTATCTATACTGTTGGAATTTACCGACGTTTCGGCAAGCATTCGCCTGCCGTCATCAGGGTAGTGTTGGTCCTGAGAAGGACCGGTCTTTGCCAAACTGGTTCCGTTTGGACTTTTGCGCTCCATACTATCCAACTGAGTTGTGGGAATGCAAACGCGAGCTGTCAGAGGTGCAAACTCCGCAACTCAACCCACTCTGACTAACAGTCTACTGAAGTAGGAAATTCTCATTTAACTCGAGTTGTTCTGACACTTGGACATAAATGTCATGAATAAATAATAAACATCAATGTCACAAGAAGGCTGATGACAGAATTGACAAGACTCAGTCTCACTTCAAGAAGAAGAAGAAAAAGTCATAAATCAACTGTACTTATCTCTTGTGCAGTTGGTTTGCACAGTAGGTTCGGCTACGTCAGGACTGGCTCATGTCAGGACTAATTGCTTCTTTGGGCCGCGTTCGTCCTCCTTAACTCAGATCTCCGTACGGGCATCCAGATATTCTTCATTTCCAGAGAAGGCGCGCTGATTGGGTTGGGAGTTATCGCCATGAAAGCCGTTTCTTTCAATTTCCTTCTCCTCCATCCTTCTTCCTTTGATATTATGGAAGTTTCGTCCCATTTGACGTTGTCGTCCTCGTTCCAAGCATGTTGGGCTAGCCTGGATTTTTCCGTTTCTCCTAGTTGAGCTAGTCTTTGGTGCTCTTTGATTCTTACTTTCAGAGGGCGTTCAGTTTCTCCAATGTAGGATCTGCCACATTCGCATGGTATTTCATAGATGCAATTTTTGGTATTTTGATTCTCGTTGTCAGGTTTCACCTTCGTGAGTTTTTCCCTGACAGTATCATTGGTCTTGAATGCTGTTCTAACGTTGTATCTGTTACCAATTTTTCTTATTTTCTCGGATAACCCCTTCACACATGGTATGACAGAAGTTATCGTTTCGGTCGGTTCATTGTCTGTTGGTCGTTGCTCTGTTGGTGTTTCTCTTGGTTCTCTGGCTTTTTGAAGTATCTTCTTGGGGTAACCGTTTCTCTTGAGGGTTTCTGTTATGTTGTGGAACTCCTCATCACGATCTTCTGGATTAGAGCATATCTTGGTTGCTCTGTTATATAAGCATCTGGCTACACCCATTTTGGTGTTCAAATTATGGTTCGATTCGAAGTGGAGATATTGGTCTGTATTGGTTGGTTTCTTGTAGACTGTAGTCCTGGGAGTTCCATTCTGTTTGTGAACAAGTACATCGAGAAAAGGTAGTTGGTTATTTGTTTCGATTTCCATGGTAAATTTAATCGATTCTTCTATATTGTTCAAATGTCCTAGGAAACTGTCCAGGTTTTCACTTCCATGTTGCCAGATCACGAAAGTGTCGTCTACATATCTGCGCCATAGTTTCGGTTTGAATACGAATTGTTCCAATGCTCTCTTCTCGAAATCTTCCATGTATATATCAGCCAGAGCTGGAGATAAAGGTGAGCCCATTGCCAGACCAAATTCTTGTTGGTAGAAGTTGTTGTTCACCTGGAAGTAGGTGGTATTGATACAAGTCTCAAGCATTTCAATGATTGCTCTAACGCTCAAGGTGGTTCTCTCAGTCAATGTTGTGTCTTCCTCGAGTTTAATTTTGACGATTTCGAGGGTTCGTTTGGTAGGGACATCAGTGAAAAGGCTCTTGATGTCAAAACTGACCATGTTGGTCCAAGATTTGTTCTTTACGGTAAATTCCAACAGTATAGATAATGGAAATAGCCCAAATAATGTACCAACAAATATTCCATTATCAAGAATATCTCGTTCACAAGCGTTATACCCAGATCTCTGACAACACCTGATTTCTTCAGCCGATGGTTGTTGAGAGAATATTGATAAGAGACTTTATTGTTGTTCCTAGTGAACGAAATTTTCAAGCATTTGTCCAGATGAAGAAACAAGGAATTTTCTTTACAATATTCGGCTAATGTGACATGTTCTTTCGAGCATTTAGGCCGTCGTCGTAGATTAGTTCTCGACGTTTCGCCAGTTCGAGTGTCTGGCATCTTCAGGAGTTATATTTCAGGAGATGTTCTCACTGGACTGAACTGCCTGAGTGGCGAAACGTCGAGAACTAATCTACGACGACGGCCTAAATGCTCGAAAGAACATGTCACATTGAACGATGACTGCGAAAGCCTCAACCAATTCAATATTCGGCTAATCTATTGAGATCACCGTGGAGATCCAAACAGTCGTTTAGGGACCGAATCATCATGAATATCTTCAGGTTGTCGTCGAAAAGTTGGAAGCACTTTGAAATGTGACATGTTCTTTCGAGCATTTAGGCCGTCGTCGTAGATTAGTTCTCGACGTTTCGCCAGTTCGAGTGTCTGGCATCTTCAGGAGTTATATTTCAGGAGATGTTCTCACTGGACTGAACTGCCTGAGTGTCCAGTGAGAACATCTCCTGAAATATAACTCCTGAAGATGCCAGACACTCGAACTGGCGAAACGTCGAGAACTAATCTACGACGACGGCCTAAATGCTCGAAAGAACATGTCACATTGAACGATGGCCGCGAAAGCCTCAACCAATTCACTTTGAAATGTTGTTGACATATATAAAAAAGCAAAGGACCGAGATGAGAACCCTGCGGAACCCCAGAGCTATTGCGAAACCTTCTCGATGTGCATCCATCTACTGGGATGTACTGACTCTTACCCACCAGATAGGACATCAACCACAACCTCAGGCCTCCACACATCCCAACCTCAGCGAGCCGCACCGACATTACTTCATGACGCAGCTTATCAAAGGCCTTCGTGAAGTCGGTGTACACGGCATCTACCTGGACGCAGGATTCCCGCCAGCTTCAAGAAATTTTAGAAAGCAAAGCAGGTTCGTCTCAACACCACTGCCATTTCGAAAACGGTGCTGTTCATCGATAATGACGTTCTTTAGATGAAATGAGAGATATATATGGACCAGAGACTCAAATAGTTTGAGAAATACTGACAAGATACTTAGGGGACGATAATTTTCACCGAGGAGATCTCTGTATCCATTTTTAAATATCGGAACAACATGGGATAACTTCCAGATGTTCGGAAAAATTGACGATGCCAATGATTTATTGAAGATGGTGTAGAGGGGGTAGGTTAAATTCAGTGCACATTTATTACCACAAATAGGTGGAATGCCATCGGGACCTGGACTCGCCCTAACATTTAGTGATAACAACGCCTGTTGAACCTCCTCCAAGAATAGTCCAACCGAAGAAATCTGTTGGCCATCACAAACTGCGTCGGACCCAGGGGCAGAGATATCGATACTGGCTGGCGGCTCAAAAACAGATTCAAAGTAACCGGCGAAAAGGGCAGCTGCGGCCTGAGGAGAATCCGCCTCAAGACCATTAGACTTCATATTAGAAAGGTTAACCATGAGCTTTCTTACGCCCCAAGAATTTGAAAAGATGTTTAGGTTCAGATAAAAGGTTTTCCTCAATGTGAGAGAGATATTTCTGGTAGTCAGCTGCTATGAGTTTCTTTGACAATGCTCTCAATTCTCTGAACCTAGTGAGATCCTCTAAACCACGGTACAATTTCCTTCATAGGTATACATACCTAAGCTTGATATTCGACATAATATTTAGTAAATAATTTCAGGCTTTCACGACCACGGATATATTGACATTGAAAGAGTCTTCCGAGCTTATTGGCTGTGGTCTATTAGGAAATATTTCACCTAACGTTTCGCCTACAACTGCAGTAGGAATCTTTTATTTTCTCCCATTTATTAGAGGGAGCCACATAATAATTATAATAATAATAATAATAATATATTGTCCTTAAACCAGATACAAACATGAGTGTACACATATTTATGTATTTGACATGTCAAACTTAAACGTCTATTATACAGGGTGTTTCCTCAACATGCGGCAAAAATTCAGGGGGCTGTTCCTTGGACTATTCTAAGAATATTTTGTCCTTTGATGATTTTTGAAAAACCTCTTTGTTTCGAAGATACAGGGCAAACAAAATTTTAGATAATAACATTTTATTATGAAAAATTACATGAAAATTTAACTTAACCTACAAAAACTGTTGAAAATGACCACCTCCAGCCAGCATACAAGCATCCAATCTTCTCCTCATTGACTGCCGAACCCTTTCAAAAACACCAGGATCATTTCTTATTAAGTTACACCCAGCAATGATCCGATTTCGCAAGTCTTCCACATTTTCTACTGGAGTGTTTTTTATAGTTGTCAAACACATTTAAAAATAAATTGTACCTACTTAGTTAACACAGTGCGGTACGCATTTTTATTTATACTATTATCAATTTTAAAAATATGAAAAATGTTGTTCGCCCTGTATCTTCGAAACAAAGAGGTTTTTCCAAAAACATCAAAGGACAAAATATTCTTAGAATAGTCCAAGTAACAGCTCCCTGAATTTTTGCCGAAGGTTTAGGAAACACCCTGTATATATCTGACAATCATAAAATCAAGCCAATAACCCTGAGTTGCAGGAACGTCCATTCAAATTTAATACTGCCTAAATTCTCACTTAAACGAAATATCCATAGACGGTAGCCATGGGTACTCCGTTTAATGGAGAATTGAGGGAGCGTTAAATTTAATGGACGTTCCTGCAACTCAGGGTAAGTATGATCCCAATCACAACATCATGCTCTATTCCCAAACAAAAGGAATTCTTGAACATTATGAAAACGGGCTTATATACTTTTGTTTGAATGGACCCAATGTTTGTGTTCCATACCTACTGTATGCAAATTTTGACCAAATATTTTCATTTTCTAGACCTTTTTACATAAAAAAGGTATACTTTTTTTGTTTCGATAAATCTATCCGTTTTCGAGAAAAGGATGAATACACACATAATAATAGTAAAACATAATAATAAATCAGTCATTCAGATCAGAGGTTCAAAGGAACGTGGCAAACGTCGAGCAAAAATCTGTAAATAAAATTTAATTCCCCTGTAACTTCGTTTATAATCAATTTTCGAAAAATTTTTAGAGGAAGAGGTACCATTTACTTTGGGTCCAGAAATCACCCCTGAATTTTTTGCTCATCATTTCCGGACACCATGTATATAGGGCGAGACTTCAACTTGTACAAATGTTTCAACAAAAGAATCCTGTCAGAAAAAAATATTTTTTTTATTGCCATTTTATCCGGTTCGGTTCAGTTCAAAAGATACAGCGGCATTTGAAAATCTGTGAAAAAATGTTTTTTCGAGTATTCCTTGTGATTGTTTTCATCGAATGAGATGATCTTGGGTTAGGTGGAAGAGCAGTTGCTTTAAGTCAACTGAATCTTGCCCTTATATTTATTATTTACAGAATATGATCACATAATTTTTCAATGAAGACATTATTATTATTATTATTATTTTTTTTTTTTCCACAGGAATTTCCTGGTTTGGCATAACTAAGTCGGGATATTTATCAACGGCTCAATCATGTGTGAGTACCCTTCGGACAGTTATTATTATTATTATTATTATTATTAATATTATTATTATTATTATTATTATCTTCGGAAAATAGGTTTTTTTTTTGTGTGATGAATCTTTTACCAACACCAAATTGCACTCTCATGTATTATTTCATTCATTATGACCATTACATTGTATAATTTTAGCAAAAAATCAAGGGACCCAACTCTTAAAAGTTAGTTGAATGCTATTTCATGAATATTTGAACACTTTATAATATTTGGAGTATTTTTTGTGAAATCTCGTAACATACGCATTTTCCAGTAATTAATCATTCAAAAACATTTATATAAGCGAAGTTAAAAATATTGGTTATCTCGGGTGAATGCAATTATATGCAAAAGTTCAAATGAATTTAATTTCTGATTCATTTTCAGGCGGAAGATATAATGCTCAGGAAAACTCTCCGGAAAACTTCAGTGGTATTTTTCTAAGGGTGCTATAGCTCATCATGAAAGTTCAAAATGGCTATATCTTCTTCTCTAGGCTCAATCGGAAGAAAAGAAATACGAAAAAAGTATTTCTTTCAACCTAAAGAAATATATGTTCAAGTCAAAGACTTAGGATCGACTTCATAAAACTTTGATTGAAATTTCAGAACGAGTGATTCTATTGGTTCGAATTTACGTTTTTTAATCGCACAATCAAAGTTTTGTGAAAAAACACCTTTTGCGAGGTTGCTCGAAAGATAAGAAAATTCGATCGCCCTGCAGTTTGAAATTAATATCGAGCAATACGGCTCATGGTTTTGACTACTCTTCGCACAGCAGCCCTTGCCCTGGTTTTTTCCAACGCTGAACATTGTTGCCCTGTTTGGCTCAATAGTGTTCATGTTCAGAAAATCGACGCACAGCTCAATTTATCAATGAGAATAATTACTGGAACTATCCGATCTACACCTATGGCTACCAGTGCTTTCAAATATAGTTCCTCCCCATATTCGAAGACAGTCTGCAACTTGGAATTCTTGAAATAAATTCAATTTATTTCCGGATTCTTTTCCGATACTTTCCTACGTTCCAGAAAATAGAATTTCAAGACTGAAATCCCGTAAACCTATTTGGTCGAATAATTTTCTGAATTCGAACTTCAGCTACAAGGAAATCTAGAAATCAGAATGGGATCTAATATCCGATCCATCGAATTAAGTTCTTGGTTTTAACCTTCCCAGGAGAATATGGTTCCTTCTTAATCGAATAAGAACAGGTCATGGTCGTACCAATAGCAAGCTTTTCAAGTGGAATTCAGTTGATAGTCCTAATTGTGAATGTGGTGAATCAGAGGAAACAGTTGACCACCTAATTAATAATTGTTCGATTTATAAATTTCAAGATGGCATTAGAGCCATACACAATGTATCAAATTCATTTTTGCAATGCTTTGAAAATTTTAGATCAATTTGATGAAGTAGAAATTGTATTCTCTTGCTGTTCTGTCTTTTTTCATTTTCAGGTAGGAGTTTGTGTTTGGAAATTCTTCCTCCGAAGAGCCGTTCCGATAATCGTGATGTCCTTCAGTACAAAATATTCAGATACAACAATTTTATTTCAATTTTTTTAAGGGGAGACAGGTTTTTTCAGCTGAGGTTTTTTCCCCTGGCTCTATAGTATCGTATGATACCATAGTATCATACGAAGAATGTTATGGTACGCCGTTCTATTTTTTACCTCAGCTTAGGTACTTTTTGTCCTAACATTTATTGTATTATTTTAGCTCTCTAATGCATAAGATATATATATATATATATATATATATATATAGAGAGAGAGAGAATAAATTCTTGGGATAGCAGCAGATTGGATGAATTACTCTTTTTCCTTTATAGCTCAAGCTTTCGATAGCACTACAAACATCGACAAAGTGAGATAGATATACATGTAAAATGGAATAAATATAACAAACTTACAGGATTTGAGATTATAAAATTCAAAGGTGTTCATATATCAGAATATCGACATATATATATTTGAAAACCATGAGAAGTTCGGACGAAAACTGAAAATATATTTTTTTTGGATTGATAAATGTCAGTTATTGTTTCAACTATATCAGCAAAGACTTCATTTCTTGTATATATATATATATATATATATATATATATATATATATAATTAGAAAAGTGATTAATAATGAGGGATTCATAAAATACATGAAAAAAAATCTAATGGACATAACCCTCAAGGATGAAAAATACCCGTAGACACGTGTTTCGGGCTTTAGGCCCTCATCAGTACGGTGAAAAGATGGTATATCAAAACGCATAACGGAGTCAACACAAGGAAGCCAGTCGCACATTTGCGATTTCGGTTGGAAGACTCTGCATTCCAGGGCGTCACCACGGAGGCAGCCTTAGCCACCTGCGTGACATCCGAGTCCAGGAATATAATTAGAAAAGTGATTAATAATGAGGGATTTATAAAATACATGAAAAAAATCTAATGGATGCTGCTCTGGAATGCAGGGTCTTCCAAACGAAATCGCAAATGTGCGGCTGGCTTCCTTGTGTTGACTCCGTTATGCGTTTTGATTTACCATCTTTTAACCGTACTGATGAGGGCCTAAAGCCCGAAGCACGTGTCAACGGTTATTTTTCATCCTTGAGGGTTATGTCCATTAGATTTTTTTCATGTATATATATATATATATATATATATATATATATATATATATATATATATATATATATATATATACAGGGTGTACCAAGTTCGACGGCCTATTAGGCGTTTCTGGAGAACTAGACTTATTTGAAATCTGAAAATTGGGATTATTATATTGTTTGACATTATCTACCGAGCTAAAATATTCTTGGAGCCTGACCACTTTCAGTTATACAGGGAGCGAAAAAAAATGTTTCGAAAATTTTTTTTCGGTTTTTTTCTTTCAGAATTTGACAGAGTATTCAATTCTGAATACATTCGTACTCAAATAATTGCATTCGTCGAAATACTTTCGGAATTATCGAGAAAAACCTGAAGAAAAAGAGAGAAAAGGGTATTCGGTATTATTCTTGTTATTTCTAATCTAGATACCTTAAGCACAAACCGTTTTCACATTTTTGAAGTCAAAGACTGTGGAAATATTGTACATTTTTGAAATTTTGGAAAACTCATCACAGGGTGTTCCAAATGTTGGGTCAAAAATTGGGATCAAGATTGGCCCATAACTTTCGTTTTTCAAATTAGAACCCTATTTTTTTATGATTGAGTTGGATTGTATGAAGAAAAATGATGATAGTGTTCTAACATGTTAATGCTCCTAAAATTGATAATTCTTGAGTTATTTAGGATTTTCTGATTTTATGTGGTACGTAGCGTCAAATTCATTTAATCTCTTCCATATCAACTATGACCTTGGTCATAGAAGATGAATTATTCCACTAGTGATACACACTTAAATACATCCGTACTCAAATCATTGCATTCGTTAAAATACTTCCCGAAATATAAAAAAAAAACTGAAAAAAAAAAGATAGATAAGAGTATTCGGTATAATGTTTGCTATTTCTAATCTAGATATCTTAAGCACAAACCGTTTTCACGTTTTTGTAGTCGAAGGGAGTGGAAATATTTAACATATTCAGAATTTTGAGAAACTCATCACAGGGTGTTCCAAATGTTGGGTCAAAAATTGGGATCAAGATTGGCCCATAACTTTCGTTTTTCAAATAAGAACCCTATTTTTTTATAATTGCGTTGGATTCTGCGAAGACAAATGATGATAATGTTTCATCATGTTGATACTTCTAAAATTAATAATTCTTGAGTTATTTATTATTTTCTGATTCCATGTCGTACGTTGCGTCAAATTCCTAAAATCTGTTTCATAACAACAATGATGAATGAATTAAAGAAAAAGGTGTGTCACTAGTGAGTTATTGGAATAATTTATCTTCTATGACCAAGGTCATAGTATATATGAAACAGATTTAATGAATTTGACTCTACGTACGACATAAAATCAGAAAATCCTAAATAACTCAAGAATTATCAATTTTAGGAGCATCAACATGTTGAAACATTATCATCATTTTTTCTTTGTACAATCCAACGCAATCATAAAAAAAATAGGGTTCTAATTTGAAAAACGAAAGTTATGGGCCAATCTTGATCCCAATTTTTGATCCAACATTTGGAACACCATAGAAAAGGGGATATTGGCTTCAGGACTGCGAATGGGGTGAATAACACACTCTCTTCAAATTGTCGACGTTTCGATCCTGTTTAGGATCTTCTTCAGGACTAAAAAAGTTTATTAAAATATCAGACAAATGAACAATCTGGTCACAATAACACAACACAACATTACATAAAGTCCCCTGAGAAAAAACTAACATTCAGGTGGAAATTTCATACTCAACTTACCAATTTGGTCCTAAATTTCCACCTGAATGTTAGTTTTTTCTCAGGGAACTTTATGTAATGTTGTGTTGTGTTATTGTGACCAGATTGTTCATTTGTCTGATATTTTAATAAACTTTTTTAGTCCTGAAGAAGATCCTAAACAGGATCGAAACGTCGACAATTTGAAGAGAGTGTGTTATTCACCCCATTCGCAGTCCTGAAGCCAATATCCCCTTTTCTATAGTTAAATGCAAGGACGAGATTGTTGATATGGAATTTGGAACACCCTGTGATGCATTTTTCAAAATTCTAGAAATGTACAATATTTCCACATTCTTCGACTTTAAAAATGTGAAAACGGTTTGTGCTTAAGGTGTCTAGATTAGGAATAACGAACATAATACCGAATACTCTTTTCTCTCTTTTTTTCAGGTTTTTCTCGATATTTTTGAAAGTATTTCGACGAATGCAACGATTTGAGTACGAGTGTATTCAGAATTGCATACTCTGTCAAATTCAAAAAAAAAAAACCCGAAAAAAAAAAATTTGAAAATTTTTTTTTCGCTCCTTGTATAACTGAAAGTGGTCAGGCTCCAAGAATATTTCAGCTCGGTAGATAATGTCAAACAATATAATAATCCCAATTTTCAGATTTCAAATAAGTCTAGTTCTCCAGAAACGCCTAATAGGCCGTCGAAATTGGTACACCCTGTATATATATATATATATATATATATATATATATATATATATATATATATATATATATATATATATATATGTTTTCTCGTGCCGTTGTCCAATTTGTTGTCTTGGGAACATCTTTCAGATTTTTCAAAACCATATATGTATATATATATATATATATATATATATGGTTTTGAAAAATCTGAAAGATGTTCCCAAGACAACAAAATGGACAACGGCACGAGAAAACATACAAATCATTTCCTTCTGTCCATATAAACTATTATAAACCACCTACGAAATTCGGGGATTCCATCACTAGAAGTATCGGTTTTGTTCAATGACAGTTTTCATCAGTTTGAGTTTGAATTTCAATGAGTTGTAGAAAATCGCATTACTATGCATAGGAACTGAAACATGGATAAAAATTGAATGTTAAATGCATGTAAAGTGTGAAATAAAAAAATCATGAGATGAAAGAAATCGATCTGTTGCTGGAACCTAATTCAACGCAATCGAAAAATCTGTTGAACTCTATCTCCTGCAAATATAGTGTTGCTGATTTATTTTTAAAACGTCGTCTATTGGCACTGAAATTGGGCCTGAAGCAGAAAGCTGCTGCGAAATCCATAAAATTTAAGACATTCATGAGATACCTATATTCTGATAGAAACTGTCATCCCGGAATCAGAATTTGAGAAGACTTGATGCCAATTGCCAGTTATACAGTTTTCGTGACTGGATGGGGGTTGCGCGCCCTGGTAATTTATTTGTTTTATTGTTTCACCAGATTTTTTATTAGCTTCAACCAATGTTAATAGCAGTTTTCAAATCCTGTTGCTGGTCTTCGACGATATTCATTTCTCACAACAAAATCTTTATCTCTGAACCGTTTAAACCATCATATGCCTCGACGAACACTCGATGCGAGTCTGCAACATTTTTCTTCAAATGGAGAAAAAAAATAAATTCTTTCCGTAAATCACCGCTTTCTGGTGATAAAATTGAACACGATGAAAAATATGATACTGTTTGTTCAAAGGCTTGATGTTCATCAAATGTTTGACTGATACCAAACAAAATGAAAAAATTTTAGGCTCGTTCAGGACAAATTTCTTCCTATAGACAGATTTGTACCTTAATGCTCACTTAATATCGGTATACCTAATATGTATAGGTATAAAAAAATATGAGTTCTAGCTTATAGCTCGAATGAAGATTATGTTTTGATTGATTTTTCATTAGATATCCCCTACAGTCATTTCAATTTTGTTTTCTGATCGCCTCTTTATCACCCACTTCAACTGCTTCTTTGTTGTTGAGTTGAATTGTCAAAACACATTTAATTGAATTCGGTTCATTATTGATGGATTTAATAAATTAACGCGAGTTTATTGAACACAATACATTCAAATAATTGCAGAGCAGTGACATAACTATAGTCCGTTTCAAAATGATTGGCATCTCGGGCGGCTGTGGAATCTCGAAAATATGTTGGTAATATCCCATCAGTAACTTTTGAGTTCTGGGATTTAGGTTGGTGTTGATTGAAAACACTAAGTTTTGACATTTCAGAGTTTGAATTAACCTCCTGAATATATTTCGAATTTATTTCTGTATGCTTATGTTCTTGATTAAATCGACAAATTAGTTTTGGATTTGAATATTTATCAAGTATAACCGAATTGAAAATGACTGGAATTCATCAGAGATACCTCTCGCCTCGCCTAACTACAAGGGGACCGTGCAGTAGTTTATCGTCGGGACTTAGAATTTTTGTCAACAATTCAGCAGGTATTTCTGCCAGTATTAATCGCGTTTTGCTAGTTATTCAGGTAACAATCATTTACTTTTTCGGGTGTTTTCTGATAAATAAATGAGTCCCAAAATTTCAGTTTTCACCTAGACCTGTCTGATGAATTTTGGAGAAAAAAGAAGGCAAGACGAGAAATTACAATCAGGAGTGAGCAGTGGATGGAAACCTATTCCACATTATTATACCTTCAAAGAGACATTATACGATGTTATTTTTTCTAAAATAAAAAGCAATTGATAAATTGGTTTGTACATCTTTTTTGAACTGCCTGAAAAGTAACTGAATTTTAATCAAAATCAACATTTGGTATATTATTTAATGAATCATGAAATGGACAGTACATATCAATAAATACAAATAATAAGTGATCCATTTTATAGCATTTCATACTTCGAATGATTCACAATTTGTCAACAAATAGTTTCTATTTGTTTCAACAACTTTGCTATGAAAGTGTAGTCAGGTCAGCTTTGTACTTTTTGTTCCACAATACTCAGAAAAAAAGACTGGGCGAGCACTTGGCTGAATTATCGATAGTCATCAAGAATGCAAAGATTGCCAAAGGGCCTTCATAAAAAACGAACTCTCTCTACATTGGAATTCCACGAAATCTTGCAAGATTTCATGTTGCAGCATTCCACGCTATTTTTATTATCAATCCTGAATTTCCAAATCCTAATGCTTGATCTACAGCGAAATTGTATGGGTGTGTATATTTTAGTCATCATCTATCTCAGCTTGTTTCTCTATTGCAATTGAAGCTAAGTTTGAAAATTTTTCAATACAACAATGATGAAAATAATATAATTTCACAAAAAATTCTTCAAATTTATTTGCCTTGAAAAATATATTCAATCATTTAATAGGTTATATTGATATATTTCAATCTATGATGAACACAGAAATCTTTAGTAACTTTTTGTAACTAGAAATTAAGCCCCGGCTGGAATTCCATGGCTTGCTCTGATGACAATCATTTTGAAACGGACTATAACTACATTGACGCTTGAAGATCAGAACATAGACTGATCTAATGATTACATAGATGTGTCACAGACGGTGACACAAAGACAATCATCAAATAAAGTATTCCGACATCCTCCCTATTTGGTGATTTCCTTCAGTCCCTGTTAACTTATGCAGCGATAAAATTCCTCGCGGTCCAGGGCCTTTGTTAGAGAGTTGGCAACCATATCCCTAGTGGGTATGTATCAATTGATTAAGTTGGACTTTCTCACGCAGAAACTGGTGGCGGATATCTATGTGCTTAGTTCGGGCTTGATGAGAACCATTCAGAGCTATATTCAGAGCTCTTTGGTTCTCCATAAAAATTGTTGTCGGACCATTGGCATCTGATGGCTGCATTTCTTGTGCAAGTCCCCTGAGCCATAATGCCTCTTGAGTGGCAGCTGATGCAGACATGTATTCTGCCTCTATGGTAGATAATGCAACAGTTGGTTGCTTCTTCGTTGCCCAAGATATTGGTCCACATTTCATGAAGATGTACCCTGTAGTGGACTTCCTGTCTTCAAGATCATTTGCCTAGTCAGCATCACAGTAGCCCAGAATTGGATAAGGTTTTTTCCCATCATATTCCAATTTGGCAGATGTGGTTCCCTTGATGTAACGCAGAATTCTCTTGACGGCAGTCCAATGTTCAGGGGTTGGGTTTGAATTGAAGCGGCTCACATTGCTAACGGCATAGGCAATATCAGGACGTGAAACTTGAGAAGGAAACAGCAGGCTTCCAACGGCTTCTTGATAAGGCCAATTTCCTATAATGTCTTCATTTCCTGGTGGCGATTTCTTCAATTTTTCTCCTGGAGTTGACGGAGTTGCAACTGGACAGCAGGTGTTCATATTAAATTTTTCCAAAATTTGGTTCAGATATGATTCCTGAGAAATCCACAATTTTTTTTTCCTCCCTGTTGCTGATGATTTGGAAGCCAAGTACATTTCTTGCTTCACCTAGATCAACCATTTTTAATTTCTTTGACAGCTGATTTTTCAGATGGCATTTATCTTTTTTTATCTGAGAATATCAGAATGTCATCCACCCATATGGCCACTATCAATCTACTGCTCTTGGTTATCTTGTAGTAACCACAAGAGTCAAAACTGGATTGCTTCAATCAAATAGCTTTTCAGAATTTCATCCAGTTTTTGGTTCCAAATTCTACTAGCCTGTTTCAGACCATAAATGCTTTTCAGCAATTTGCAAACTTTATTGCCAGAATTGTAACCTTCAGGTTGAAGCATGTACACTTCATCTTTTAGATCGCCTTGCAGGAACGCGCTGACTGCATCCATTTGATTTATGTCAAAATCATGTTCAGCTGCTAGAGCTAAAAGATATCTGATAGAGCTGTAGCGGACGACTGGTGAAAAGGTTTCATCATAATTAACACCTTTTTTCTGAGCGCAACCTTTGACAACAAGGCGTGCCTTCTGTTTCACAATTTTTATTTTGGTCCGAAAAACCCATTTACAGTTCAATGCCTTCTTTCCAGGAGGTAAGTCGGTCAGAATCCAAGTGTGATTGTCCATTTGACTTTGATACTCCTGGTCCATGGCTTTCTTCCACTGAGTCCAGTCTGCACGTTCCATTGCTTCTTGAACACTGGTTGTGTCGCCATGTTCTCCATTGATACATCTGTAGATTTCAAAGTCTTTCAGATATGTTGGGGGATTTCGATTCCGTTGCGGTCGAGATAAATTATCTGGAGCTGGATTTTCAAGGTCGGGTGACTCATCGTCTGTTTCAATAGTTTCAGCTTGAATGCTCTCTGGAGTAGACGGGATATCAACAGGTGGCGGTAAAGGATCATCAAGAACTGGGTCTTCAATTTCTGCCAGATCATCGCACTGATAAAAAGATCCTTCTTGCGGCTCACGACGTTTCTTCAACAATGAGCATTCCTTTTCATCCTCTGCAAATTTGACATCTCTGGAAACTAAAATAATCTTCTTACACGGATCATAAAGTCTGTATGCCTTAGATTCAAGGCTATACCCCACAAAGATACATGGAATGGCTCGACGGTCAAGCTTCTTGCGCTTTTCGGCAGGAACATGAACGAATGCTTTACATCCAAAAATTCTTAAATGCTTAACAGTAGGCTTGATTCCACTCCACACCTCTTCAGGTGTTTTTTCTTGCGATTTCACCGGAGAATGATTCATTATGAAGACAGCTGCATATACAGCTTCTGCCCAAAAAATGTTTGGGAACTCAGCCTGGATGAGTAGACAACGAGCACAGTCCATTATGGTTCGTCCCAAACGCTCTGCACGTCCGTTTTGGTGGGGGTGTACGGACAACTTTTTTGGTGGATGATTCCGTTTCTTTCACAAAAATTATCAAATCTGTGGTTGCCAAATTCTTTTCCGTTATCAGTACGGATGACTTTGAGTTTCATTCCGGTTTGCGTTTTAGCAAATTGTTTGAGGAACTCGAAGGTTTCGGCTACATCACCTTTTGATTTTAGAAAATACACAAAACATTTTCGGCTAAAATCGTCCAAAAAAGTGAGAATATAGCGGGATTCAGCCATAGAATCAACTTCCACAGGACCAATCAAATCGGAATGTACTAATTCCGAAATATTGTTTGAGATAGATGTCCTCAACTCAAATGTTGAACGGTGGTTTTTTCCTATAACACACACTTTACAGACATTGGGTTGTCTATATGGCGAAAATTCAATCCCATGAACGAGCCCATTTTTCAATTCGGATAAACTGTTGAAATTCAAGTGTACCATTCTACTGTGCCAAAGATTGTGATCACATTGAGTTGAAAATACGGAGCCATTTTTACGAGATACATCTAGCCTGAACAGATTGTTTATATGACTGGCTGTACAAACAAGAGTCCCATTCTTATCAATGATTTTTGCACCATCATTTTCAAATACCACTGTATTGCCTTTACAGGCGATATGACTCACAGACAGTAAATTTACCTTCAAATTTGGAACGTAATAAACGTTTTGAACTTCAACATCAGACTTTCGACCATCCACTGCAATCGAAAGGTCAACGGAGCCCAAAGTCGTCGTATTCATCTTGCCATCGTTAGCAGTTAGAAATGATAATCGGCGACGATTTCTGAATATAGTTCATCACTTCACAATTTCTCAAATGTTCAGATGCGCCAGAGTCAATTAACCATTCATTGGTATTAACTTCGGAATACCCGGTGAAAAGCAATTGTTTGTTTTTGTTTGCACTCTGATTCGATGTCTTATTAGTGTTACCTTGAATACGGTTCTTTTTTTTCGGACAGTTTTTCGAGATATGACCGTAGCCGATACACTCGTAACAACGCACTTTTTCTAAGTTCTTGTTTCCGTTCTTGGAACGTCGAGATGAACTGTTACCGGAACCTGTTCCATACATCGCTAAGTTCGTGTTTGACGAGCCGTCGATCGAAATGTCCTGCAGTAGCTTTGTTTTGATGGAGTCCGCGGTGACTTTGATGCCAGAGCTCTCTATTTCCATAATCATAGGTTCATATTTGACCGGTAAACCAGCTAGGAGAATAGTTCCAATTCATTCATCACTCACAACGAGACCGATTCCGTTCAATTTGTGCGCAGATGTGACGATGGTGTTCACGTAATTTTCTACTGAACCACTTTTTTCAAGGGTAGTCGAAATTAAAACTCGGAGAAGGCCTACACGTCGCGTCAATCCGGAATCTTCAAACGCTGCCCTGAGGTTGTTCCATGCTTCCTTAGCTGTTTGAGCGGACTGGATGTGGACGTAGTTGAGCGGTTCAATTGACAATGTGATTTTCGACTTGCACTTAAGGTATTTCTTGGGGTCCTTTTCGGATCCCAATACACAATCCCACAACTCGAGATCTTCCAAAAAACCCTTCATACCAAACTGCCATGAGTCGAAATTTTCCCAGCCTTTCAACCGTTCCACCGGCAGATTCTGAAATGACATGGCGGACGGGTTTGGTTGACTTCGTGAACACGATCACGGATTTTCACATGAAAACTCGCGTACACTACGGAGGCGATAGGTGTGGCCCATAACCTGATGGATTAAATGAACTAACGCGAGTTTATTGAACACAAAACATTCAAATAATTGCAGAGCAGTGACATAACTAACTATATTGACGCTTGAAGATCAGAACATAGACTGATCTAATGATTACATAGATCTGTCACAGACGGTGACACAAAGACAATCATCAAATAAAATATTCCAACAATTATGAAGGGTATTTGTGCGATTTCAAGCTCTCTTGGTGCAGAAGGCACAATCCAGAACCAACATTGTGCTTAAATGTAGTATTCTGTCCCAATACAATTGAAATAAATATTATTTAATTCGAATGGAAAGTAACAAGTCGACACATTGAGGGACATAAAAAGAAACACAAACATAAGGTACGAATGCGAAGTAGAAGATATTGCCAGGTGGGGACGTAGACGTAGAGAAGAGCCTGGAATTATCACGTGACCAGGATGGCTGAAGGAAGGCTAGCCAAAATGGCTAGGGATGGTATACCACGAACACGACGCCCCTTAGGAAAACCTCCAAAGAGAGAATCGTTGTCGTCAATATCTCAAGAGAACTGAAAGTTGATAAATTCAGGCCTCAGGCCTACGATTAGTGGAAGAAAAAGTAATCGGCATAAAAATTTTGATTTTTGTTTCTAATATTTTTCTCGTGGCCAAATGAACTCAATTTTCAATATAAACTTTGTGGAAGATGTGTCAAATTGTACACTTCTCGATGGAAAGTCACATTTTCCTAAGTAGAAATATCTGCTACTACTATATAGTTGCGGAATGTTTTCGTAAAATAACAATATAATAATAATAGGCCTTTATTTCCTACAGAAAAAACCCAATTACAGAAAATTAATCTAAACTTGATATAAATGCAAATATTTCATCAATATGCCAAAAGTAAATTATTAAATGAACAACCGAGCGTCACACCATCAAATGAAAGAAGGTTATAAGTGATCCAAAGCTTACCAAATACCATATTGTACTGAGACAAATCCAATAATACATTTGTGATTTTGAATTCTATTTTCTTACTGTGAAGTTGAGCATAGGTAGTATGGGAGGAGAATGAACTATGTTGTTCAGAACATTATACAAACATTTCACTGCCAATATTTTCCGTCTAACCTCCAGAGAAGGCAGAGTAAACCTATTCAACATCAAGCCATAATCGGAGCCTCCCTCCAGTGAGATATTTCAAGAGACGCTTCTGGATGGATTCCTACTCCTCGTGAAAGACATCAAAATGCATTTAGAAATATGTAGGTTGAGCCTGTTAACGATTCACCATTGATATAAACGGTCTATATCCTCCTGGACACTCCTGCAATCATTTGAACTCACTATCCTGCGGAAAATCTTCAAGTCGTCAGCAAAAACCAACTTTGAACTCACTATCACATCAATGAAATCATTTATAAAGAGTATGAACAATAGTGGGCCAAGGTTAGATCCCTGAGGTATACCGGATGTCGAAACGTACTCTCCTGAACGGAAGCTCTCAACCTGAACATATTGTCGACGGTTGAACAAGTAAGACTCGATCAGACTCAACAATGCATCCAAAAAGCCGTATTTATATCGGAGTTTCTCAATGAGAATCCGAAGACTGATTTTATCGAAAGCCTTCTGAAAAACAGCAAATGTCACATCCACCTTCATCCAGACTACGAGTCAAAAACTAGGAACATCAAACGAGGTTGGTAATGCATGATCTTCCACTCATAAGGCCATGCTGCTCAACACCGATCAAAGGCTTCAACAATAGTGCGAGTAGCCTAGTGGATATGGCTCTGGACTCCGACCCGGCAAGTTAGGGTTCGAGTCTCTGCCAGGGAAAAATTTTCTAGTATGAAAAATTCGCCGAACCATTCACTGTTGGGTAAACAATTAACAGTGCTGTGCCTAAGGTGGCGTCGGGACACAGTAACAAAGCCTACACAAAACACACCCATCATTCTAACTCGCACAAGCTTTAAGTAGCTTATGAGGGGTTTCACAGAAACCCAGAATGCATGGAAATACATACCGGATAGATTTCATCGTATAATATAATTTTGAAGATATTTGAGAAGTTGCACAACAAAATATACATTTTTGAAACGTTTTGTTGTGTTGAAAATGAACTAATTAATTTATGGAAGTTAATTAAATTTTCATCGAATGAATGTTTCAAAAAGATCAAGAAAGTTTGTCTTTTTGAAGACTGCGATATGCAAAATGTCCTGAGTACAAATATCGAAATTTTACAGGAGGAAAAATGTGTTTCACAATGAAACTATTAGGTCAAAATGAAAGTGCTTTGACATTTACAGAATAAGATGGATTATTTGATACCTGCAGTATGATTTTCACAATAATTAACTCACCAGAAAAAAATATGAGGTACCCTTTAATATCAAAACGGGCTAGTGAATTCGGTACATAGACCGTTTTGATGTTGAATTTTTCGACACTTGTAGAAGTACTATCGATCTGAAACTTTGTGTGCAAGTAGATGACGGCAGATAGAACCCTTTTCACACATAAAAGCATTTTATAAGAAAGTGGCACTTAGGACCTTCCGTATGTGGCGGTCTTCATTTGTGAATGCAACAAATTCATGGTGTAGTTTGAGTTTAAAGAGTACTTGTGCAATGTACGGTAGCACGCAGAATAGAATGAGATGCTGAATTAATATTAATCCAAATTTGATTAATATGGAAATTTGATTAATATGGAAAGAAACATCAGTGACAAAAGTCGAATAGTTCTAAACTTTGCGGATGGGTCTGCAAACAAAGAATTAATATATGGAGCAGAAAATACAAGATGAATATTTTCAATAATGCTTTTGGTGTTCTGATTGAATTGGAAAAAAGAAGTCAAGTTGTGCTTTTATAGAACAAGAAAATGAAAAACATAGATCTTGAGAAGAGTGAATTCAGTCAAAATCTTACTGACCACTTTTTCTGTTGAAATTTAATACTCATTTATGAAAACAGTAAAAATAATCTTTTTTAAATTGCTTCACGCCCTCAACCCGGATACTGATCCCCACATTTTTATATTTATTTCAAATGACGGTGTCTCCTCAAACGATATTTTCCTCATCAGCCATTGCATTTTTTTATTCCAAGGTGGTTGCTCTCAAAAACCAGATTCAACTCAATTGTGCTCCTTTCCTGAATGACCTTTCCTGAATTCTCCCTTCATATAGTCACCCACTTTATTCCTCAGAAAATACGTAACGTGAAAAAGCTTCGAGACTATGGAGTCCATTACCCTGGAGTTCATTTCCTCGATGTTCATTTATTTTAGATTGATCTTGTCAGCTTGACTGCATTTTCAGATAAGCCGAAGTAGAGGTTGGCACCCTCTTTCCTGAAAAAATCGTCAAGTAATGCTGTAACTCGAGAAGTGGCATTTTTCACATTGTATTTAGTCTAGTCTAATCGTTGCCGTAAAGACAATATTCGATATACCTCCAGTAGTCTTTCAAGGGTGTAGCCATGGGGCGGCAGCCCTTCGCCCTCCCCCGAGATTCATTTTTGTTGAAGAAAAATTGAGGCTTTCGATAATACTTCAAAGATGCATGTTGATGGAGCCCCCCGAAATGTTTTCCTGGGTGAGCCCTTTGATACTCCTTATTTCCAGTGGCGGCCTCTCAGAGGAAGCAGAACTAGCCTAGCTTCCCCTAATTTTCTTTATTGAAATCAAGTTTGTGTTTTATCCATAAAAAATATATATAACTGAATATTGCTCGCATGAATCATAGTCCTTTCAATATAATATGGAAGTAAATAACCATTTTATGACTCATGGTCAGAAGAGGTCGATAATGGATTAGTAGAGACCTAATTTGCTTATTAAAACAAAACGAATAATGTCCTCATCGATGCAAAGTAGTTCCGCTTTCAGTTGTGCTCATCAGTGCCACTTAGGATGCTGCAACGACGAACACTACAGGTGCGTTCGATTTGGACGCTCCTTTCACGCCTTTTACTCTTTTCGCACCGTTGGATTTGGACTAAAAAGAGCGTCGAACACTGCGTACGTTTTTGATAGCGTGGAGTAAGTACCTATAGAGTGAATGGAGCTCGCTCTTAAAGCCCCACCTCGTGAAGCCCGTGTACCAGAGGTGAGCCGCTCTCACTCCACTCCAACTCCATACAAATCGAATGCAGCTTATGTTGGTCAGTATTCTCTAGAACACAGGAAAGACTCTAGCTGAGACCTGAACGCGAAAAATGATGTGAAATCACTAAAATCCACACCAAAAGAGTTGAACACTTTCGCAGCATTATATGAAAAGCACCTGCAAATTTATCTGGAAAATCAAACATATAGGAAACTTATTCAGTTGGATTATTTTATGGATTGAGGTCATCTACAAACAATAATTCATTGATTTCAACGATTATTGTGAATAATATGGAGATATTATGGGTAGAAATATTTGACCACATTTCTGAGAGGCCAGTTGGCAGTAGGTACAGCTGAACAATAGCCTCATGTAAAGATCACTGGCGTTCAGTTACATACCGGTACAGAATTGAAACGTTACTGCAGTTAACGGTCATCAAGAGCAGATCGAGCATTGCTTGTGTTGTGGATATGTTATACCAATCTCCTGTGCTACAACTACTAATAAAATGTTCATCTAAAATGCACAAGAAACGTTCCCTATTTCAACAATAAAACGGTGCTGGCTTCATTGTCCGCGACGTATATTTTAATTTTTTTTTCCTTTTCCATACTTCATACTTGTTGGCGGCTGTGCTATTATTAAAAGTTGTATCGTTAGCATAAGAGACAACAGAGCACTCCTCATAAAATAGTTGTTCCTTCATGTACATAAGGAATAAAGTTGGGCCCAGGATAGTTCCTTGGGGTACACAAGTTATAATGACTTCTTTTTATTATTTTGAAGCTCATTCGTACTTATTGTGATCTGTTTGCTAAACAAGAGCTCCGAAATATCTCAATAACCCTCTATATACTTTCTGTTTTTATTGGAATTCTATAGTATAACAGAATCAAGAACGTATAAGGGTAGATATACACCAACTCTTATTCGAAAACCGAACTGCTTGTCTTATATGATATTGTGCTTGATTAGAAATGACCAAATCCTTCCATTCACCCAACTCTCGAAGATCTTCGCAAAGTTTATTAATAGTGAAATTGGGTTGTTCATATCGTCTTTATTGTCTCACTTGTGTACTGGTATACCCACACACAGACTGGTCCAAAAATATAGAGTCAGGACCTTAAATAGGTTTCAACTCTATACCGGCTGACATTTCATGTTTGAGGCTATTTATTACTTCTTCTATTTCTAAGTGAAATTAGGATAAGAAACATGAAACTACCAGTCGGTGTTTTGGAAATTTGATTTACTTCATCCCTTTTTTTCCGTTAAGAATTCATTGAAGCAATTAACAATCTGTTTCCTATCATTTTTTTCACATCGACATTGCCTGTGTTCTGTTTGATATCTCATTTATTCAATTCCACATTTTATTTAAGTTGCAATTATTCTCGTCTTGTTTTACGGCATAGTAATTATTTCTGTCGTTAAATAAAATAATTCTTGATAGAGCCAATACATAATTCCGGAAAACTCTCTCAATTCACTGGTGGAATTTTTCATGAGATAGTTTTCTCTTCTCATCTTTTTCATAGTTTCATTTCCTACAGACTTAACAAGATTACTTGGACCTTCTCATTGGTTTTTGCTGCACAACCGTGATAAGCATATGTAACAGATACTTATTTATAATATTTTACATTATTTTTCACTCTGGGTCAATTTGACTTTGAAATATTTCTTAAAATACTAATACTCAATATAATGAACTTATTAATTCTTGCATATACATCACCCTGGCTAAAAAGAGAGTGCTTGGTATATGGGCTTATATATTTTGAGTGTTATGATTAAACGCCTACGAGTAGGCATAGTTCTTGCAAAACGAAACGTTTTTATTTAGGTACTTTCTATGACAAAATTGTGCGAATTCGTTATATATGAAATGCCTCTCAATTTTTTCATTATCAGGATATTTAATTCTGAGTGATACTCGAGTGGCCAAAGTTGGACAGATTTTCATAGAACCTTCTAAAATTTATGTTTTTCCCATATTTTCGGCAAAACGGTGAATTCGTTTTTGACAAAAATGGATTATATATATATATATATATATATATATATATATATATATATCATAAGATTAAAGGAGAATTTTTTTAAGTATTTTCAGTGACAATTCTTGTATGAGTAGGTTGATGTTCATATTTGGAAATTCCATCTTGCTTAATCAAATAAGAATATATAATACTAAAATTAAGCAAGATGGAATTTCCAAATATGAACATCAACCTACTCATACAAGAATTGTCACTGAAAATACTTAAAAAAATTCTCCTTTAATCATATGATTAATAGTTATTCTATGTTTTTCAACTGAAATCAAATTTGATGTATTTGACGTTTTTTTTTTAAATTTCAATTCAATAATGTAAATGTGTGCCCCAAATTTTGTTCCAATGTTTGTTATCATGACTTTAATCTCCCTTTAGACCAAGGTAAAAAAAAACTTTTTGATATTTTACCTTTTTGTGATTGTTAGCTCATCTTCCATTTTTTTCATTTCTTTGTAGCTCCTGAAGATGGAATAAAGTATTCCGAAAGCTCGAGTGAAAGTACTAAAAAAGAGTTTTCTTGATTCGCCACCTACTTAGTGTTGCTATCCCACGAAACATTATATTATTATTACTTTTCAACACCCAATTATCTCACAATATATATATATATATATATATATATATATATATATATATATATATATATATTTATATATATATATATATATATATATATATATATATATATATATATATATATTATTACGCAGTAGCTAAGTAGACTTCCACAGGAAGTAATAGGATACTTCTCAGTATCAGCAATTTCTAGTTAAGAGTTCACTTCGCAACAGGCATTGTGAAATATTGTCATTGTTATTTAGACCTGCACACAATAAACTTGCTTTCAAGAATTCTCTCGTTTTTTTAAAAAAGTGATTTGAGAGTGGAAAATAATAATTGGCGACGAGGATGGGATGTTGCTAGTGGATTTCCTGAAATCAGTGCCAGTGCGACGTTAACTTCTATCCAAAGAAAAACCGAGTACATACTGTAGGAAAACACGTGAAATTCTTTTCTTCGAGTAACATCCAAAGAACAAACAAGAATCACAAGTACGACGTTAAGTCCTAAGGAAACACCGAGTACCAGATTCAACACAAGTGCGCAGTGACGACCAGTAAAGAAGAGTTGCTGAATCCCGGACCAGAAAAGAGGCGGCGGACCAACCCTGACTGGAGCGACAAAGCACAGCACCCCTCAAGGATCACCCTGTGGAGTTTGGAGTTAGCATCCCAAGCACCAGGTTTAAAACGAAAGTGGGAAACAAAGTAAGTGGAGCATCTTATAACAATCCCAGTTCTTCCTATCCCTGGCCCAAAAGATAGAGAAAAAATATTTTATTGATACTTGAAATTTGAAAAAAACCCAAAATAGATTTATTAGTAAATAAGTTCGAAAGCTTGAAGCTAGATTTAACAGAAAGAGAAAATAAAATGCCGAACCAAGATACAGTAATCATAGATTTAAATACCGTAAAATACTTCGGGGAACTACTCCCTAAATTCAATGGAAATTCTAATGAATTGCAAACTTTCTTATTAGAAGTTGATACTTTCATGAACCAATTTGGAAACACGACAAATATATTGATAAATCAATATTGCTTCGCAACAGTGAAATCAAAGTTGATAGATCACGCAAAAACTGTTATTTATTCAGGACCTAGCTGTAATAATTGGCCTGAATTAAAACAATTATTAAATAGTAAGTTTGGTTTCAAGATAAATTTCGATGTTTTACAAAGTGAATATCAGTACATGAGGAAACGTCCAAAAGAATCGTTATCCGAATTCATTGACAGAGTTAGACAAACGAAACTTCAATATGATTACCAAATACAACTTATAGGTCTCAATCCTACCGAACTGAAAGTTTATAGAGATTTATCTGAAAAAATCGGAAACACAGTTTTATATAATAATGTAGACGAAAATTCTAGAAATCTTTTAGACTTACAACCCAAACCCTTCGATGAAACTTGTAAATTATTAGAAAATCGAGAAATCAAAAGACAGCAATTATATTTGCAACCTTTCCCAAGATTAACACATACAGTTTCGAACATCCTTCCACACGTGAACGTTCGACAAGAAATGCCTTCTACAAGTCGAGAAAATCATTTTCCATCACAACCTGTTGAATTAAAATTTAATCCCCAGAGACACGAATCAAAAAATCCGACAAACAGACAAGTATTCGGAAAACCAGTTGATGTTTTTAAACCAAGACCTAATACGCAAAACAATTATCCAAAACCAGAACCAATGTCCGTCAGAACTAGGAATTATCCTATCAAAAGACCAGCTAGTACTCAAATTCGACAAGAACCGCCAAATAATCGACAATTCTTCAGAAAAACCGGTCCTACAGATTTTTACGCAGAAGAATTAACCAATACGGAAGAAATTCAAGACAACAGTGAATCAAATGAAGAAATGGAGTATTATTATGAGGAAGATATAGAAAATGAAAATTCTGAAATAAATGAGGAAGATGAAAATTTTCGAGAGGTCCCTCTGAAAAATTACAAGACCTGAACTTTAACATGCAACATTTAGCTTCTCTTCCATATTTGAAATTAGATGACCCTCCTGTTAAATTATTAATAGATAGCGGAAGTTCTATGTGCATCATAGATCCGGCAGTAGCATTCAATTTATTTCCCCAAAATATTTATGAAGAACGGACAGATTTCAAGACAGCCATAGGTAAAGATTTTAGCAGATATAAAGTAGAATTCCCTCTCACATCGTTCGGATTTAATAGTACTTACCCATTTGTAATTTATAAATTTCATACCCAATACGATGGCGTCATAGGCGCAAATTTGTTGAGAGATTTGGAGCTCAATTTCGATTGGCAAAATAATGAATTAGGAAACGACGTGAAAACACAAAAATTTTATGTCCAACAAACTCGTTCCAACGAGAAACTCCCTGTCAAACTAGATCATCTTGATCAAAACCTCAAAAATCAACTCATCAAAATTTTACAAAGTAATAAAGAGGCTTTGCAATTACCAGATCAGCCCTTAAATTTCACAAATAAAATTAAACATCATATTAGAACAATCGACGATAACCCCGTTTATGTCAGACGCTACCGATATCCGGAGGTCCACAGACAAGAAGTGAAGAATCAGGTGAAAGATTTATTGAATAAAAATATAATAAGACCCAGTAATTCTCCGTGGTCTTTCCCAATAGTAATGGTTCCAAAAAAATTAGATCAATCAGGAAAACAAAAGTGGCGTATGGCCATTGACTACCGAAAATTAAACGAAAAAACAATCGATGATAAATTTCCTATACCTAACATTGATGATTTATTAGATCGATTAAAGAACGCGAAATATTTCAGTGCTTTAGATTTAGCAAGCGGTTTCCATCAGATAGAATTAGACCGAGATTCAATAGAGAAGACTGCATTCGCTACGGATGAAGGTCATTTCGAATTTCTCAGAATGCCGTTCGGACTGAAAAATGCGCCGTCAACTTTCCAACGAGTAATGAACCAAATTCTCAGACCTGTACTTAATAAAATCTGTGTAGTGTACAGGGTGGGCAAAATTGGTGATACATGAACTACAACTTTTTAACCCAACGAGATTGAGAAAAATAAATGGCACGTTACGGTGGTCTTTTTTAGAGAAACTGATAATGCCATCAACTGCATTATTCTATTTTCTTTTGTTTTCGAGTTATAGGCCAAAATTGAAATTTGGGCGATTTCAACTTTGGTCATTATCTCCGTTCCTGTTTGTGCTAGGATGTTGAAATAAAAACATTATACAGGCACTTTTTTCATAGCAATCCAGTAGAGTACTTTGTTTTTTTCCAAGAGGTTTCCTTGCTGAGCTATGATATAAAGTTGTGTTTTTTATTATGGAAATAATAGTTTCAAATGGCTTAGAAAGAATCGCAATTTTTTTCCCGTTTCAGAAATATATCATATATCATACATCTCCCTCAGATTCATCCAGATATCATGGAAAATATAGTTTGTATGTCAAATTTGAATTATTGAGTATTAAGTACTCTTAATCACAGAATTATATGTCTCTATGCATGGTGTCATAATTATTTTGTGATTGGATACTTGATTCAACCTCTTGGGAAAAAACAAAGTACGCTACTGGATTGCTATACAAAAAGTGCCTGTATAATGTTTTTATTTCAACATCCTAGCACAAACAGGAACGGAGTTAATGACAAAAATTGAAATCGCCCAAATTTCAATTTTGGCCTATAACTCGAAAACAAAAGAAGATAGAGGAATGCAGTTGATGGCATTATCAGTTTCTCTAAAAAAGACCACCGTAACGTGCCATTCGTTTTTCTCTATCTCGTTGGGTTAAAAAGTTGTAGTTCATGGATCACCAATTTTGCCCACCCTGTACATCGACGATATTTTAATTTTTTCCAACTCACCCGAAAAACATCTCGCTGACATTCAAACTGTTTTACAATTATTAAAGAAAGAAAACTTGAAGATACAGTTGGACAAATCTTATTTCTTCAAGAAAGATGTAGTATTCTTAGGATATAAAATCTCAGAAAAAGGAATAGAACCGAATCCAGAAAAAATCGAAGTAATCAAAAATTTTCCTATTCCAAAATCAGTAAAAGAAATCAAATCATATTTGGGAATGATCGGATATTATCGAAAATTCATAGCCAATTTCTCAAAAATGACTAAACCGATGACCAAGTATTTGAAAAAAGATATTAAATTGAATATTCATGATCGAGAATACATTGACGCTTTTAATTGTACAAAAAATATGCTGATAAATTATCCAATTCTTCAATACCCAGATTTCGAAAAACCTTTTGTACTAACAACAGACGCTTCCCAATACGCAATAGGAGCTATATTATCCCAGGGAACACCCCCTAATGATCTCCCAATCGCCTACGCGAGTAGAACTTTATCTGAAGCAGAAATAAAATATTCTACGATTGAAAAGGAATTACTTGCAGTAGTATGGGCTACGAAACATTTCAGGCCTTATTTATTCGGTCGAAAATTTACAATTTTCACTGATCATAGACCACTGACATGGCTTTTCTCACTAAAGGATGCTTCATCTCGTCTTATGAGATGGCGGATTAAATTAGAAGAATTCAATTTTGAAATAAAATACAGAAAAGGTGCAAACAATAATGCAGACGCCATTTCACGCATTCGTTTGGAAGAAATGAACATAAACGAAGATTCAGAAGATGATTTACAATCTGTCATACCACAAATTTCTCACGAAGAGTTAGAATTGACACAAAAGGAACTCGAAGATTTAACCCAATCATGCATGCAAGACCCAGAAGTAGAATCAACCGTCCATAGTAACATAGAAAACCCGATACTAGAAATTCCATATTCAGAACGCACCCTAAACACTAGTTCAAATCAAATTGTTTTTCAAAACGGTAAAACTTACAAAGTAGAAAGATTGAAATTGCATAAAAATAGTCGTTTAAGATTGATTGTTACAATCAACGATACGCAAGATTTTACGAAGTTTTTCAAGGAATATATCAAGCCGAAATTTCAATACGGAATTCTTTTCAAACAAAAAGAATTAGAATCACCTTTCATTCAACTAGCCCAAAACTTATTCCAGGCAAAAGCATTCTCATTCAAAATTCATAATTTGCTCGTAGAGGATGTGGAATCGACTGAAGAACAACAAGAGAAAATCAAACTTTTTCACGAAACAAAAACCAAACATAGAGGTTTTCACGAAAACATAGAGAGTTTAAAGCAAAGATTCTATTGGCCCAAAATAGACAAAGATGTCCAAGCATACATAAATTCATGCGAAATATGTCAAACACAAAAATATGAAAGACAACCGAATAAATTGATTTTCAAAAGTAATCCAATTGGCGATAAACCCTTCTCACATTTATACGTAGATACAATCGTTATGGAAAGAACGCCATGCTTAACGATCATAGATTCTTTTTCTCGACATGGTCAATGTTATATTTTGAAAAGCAAAACGGCAATAGATATTGCAAATCAGCTTACTCAATATTTTTCTAATCATGGAATTCCCGAAAAAATAACTTTTGATAATGGTACAGAATTCAAGAATCAGATAATTCAAGACTTAGGAGAAACCCATAGAATTTCTATTCATTACATAACGAACTATAATCCTACGTCAAATGCACTAGTTGAACGGTTCCATTCAACTTTAATAGAACAAATAAGAGTAATAGAAGACAAAAACATTTCTTTAGGAGAAAAATTGAATAGAGCTCTCCTGAGCTATAATAATTCCATACATTCCTCAACCTCATTCACACCTTTACAAATCATTAAATCGGACATGAATTATAGTGTCCCAGTCGAACGTACAACTCAAGAGAAAATATCAAATTACATGCAACAATATCGCGAAAATATGGAGGAATTTGCAGAATATCTAGGCTCACGGCGAAAGAAACAAGAAGCCAAGCTCGAAAAAACGAATCAAAATAGAGATATCGATAAAGAGTTAGATGAATCAAAATCAGCTTATTTGGCAATCCCTAAAGGAGCTAAACTAAATCCAAAATTCAAGAAAACCAAAATCAAAATAATCGATAACGTATTAATCAAGAACCCCGATAACGAGAAAGTCTATCATAAGAGTAAAATAAAACAGAGGAAATAATATTCTCTTCATTTCTCTTCCAGGAAAATGAGACCCGATCTTCTTATTCCAATACTAACTACCTTTTTCATTCACTCTTCTTTTCAACTGAAATATACTGAAATCAAACATAACATTCTTCCATTTTATGTAGGCAAAACATATGTAAGTCAATCGAAGCATATATTGATGTATCATTATAATCTGACCAACTTCAAGGAAATAATACAAGTTCATTCAGTTTTGATTGACCAAATAAACGCCGTCAGTTCGACCATAATGTTGAAAAACTATGTGGAAAATGTGAAGCACCAAATTCAGCAGAATTATATCGTTTTAGATAATCTGGCATATACCAGAAGTAAAAGAGGATTAGTCAATATAGGTGGACATATAGCAAAAGTCTTATTTGGTACTTTAGATAGTGAAGATGAATCGTTATATTCAAACTACTTTCAGGCCATTCAGAAAGATATGCAAACATTGAAAACGAGTCAGAATAGAGTAATAAATATTATCAGAACTATGACAGTCAAATATGCGAATGTCACGAATCAAATGATTAGAAATTACAAGCAATATCGCTTAGTACAAAATGATATAAATCGAATGATTCTCATACAATTCGAACAACTTATGATTAACAGAATATTGAACGAAATTAATACAGCGGTTACCTTTGCCAGGTTACATGTTTTACATGAAAGTATTCTTCCTTTGAAGACATTCCAAAAGTTCGTAGAATCAACGAATTTCATGAATCATTTGAAACATTTGAAAGATTTCTTCTCTATCTGTTACACCTCTGTGAAATTTCATAATGACAATGTAATTTTCATCATTGAAATACCTATCACTTCTCCAAATCCGTTTGATACCTACCACCTTCACTATATCCCTTACAAAAATGTTACCCTCATCGAAAAGTCTCCATATCTGCTAACGGAAAAAGAAGATGCCCGATGGTCCATTCCACAAGAATGCCCAAAAGTTGAAGACTGGTGGATTTGTCCACAAAATGCCTTGAGACCAGTTCCTGTCTGTATGGAAAAACTCATTTCCCACAAGTACGAGGACTGTCCGAGAAGAATCACTCAGACCAGTGACGATCTTCTGATGTTATCATCAGGAAAATTTCTATCGGTGAACAATGTGAACATAAGTGAAATGTGCAGTGAACATACCGAATATTATAAACTGAAAGGGATTTATTACATTGAAACACCCTGTAACATTACCAATAGTTTTAAGTATTTTTACAATGAAAAAATTTCAATAATATTTTACCATGTAGTTCTGCCCAATATGGACAGAGGAATAATTGATAATTTAACAATACCAAATTTAATGATAGACAATGTTACTACCAATGAATTGATTTTCAATTGGAAGATTCATCCGAATCACATTTCATCCATTTATTTCGTAGTAACCATAATACTTATTATTAGTGTAATAATAACGTTATATAGAATTTTTATTATAAGATTTTCCAGAATTGTGGAAAAATATAAAAATAATTCAGCCACTAACGCTGAACTTATTTCTTTAAAAGGGGGAGGTATTACGCAGTAGCTAAGTAGACTTCCACAGGAAGTAATAGGATACTTCTCAGTATCAGCAATTTCTAGTTAAGAGTTCACTTCGCAACAGGCATTGTGAAATATTGTCATTGTTATTTAGACCTGCACACAATAAACTTGCTTTCAAGAATTCTCTCGTTTTTTTAAAAAAGTGATTTGAGAGTGGAAAATAATAATTATATATACAGGGTGTCCCGTAAAGACCACGTCAAACGAAAACGGAATGTAGATCAGAATGTGCTCTACCTGATGTAAAAAAATTTTTCATATGAAAGTCTCACAGTTTTCGAGATATTTGATGTTTTATGAAAATGTTGAATTTTTACACTTGAAATGCTTTCTCTCTTGCGGAAGCTAGAATTGAATACTTTTTGAATCAGTTTTTTCCGTGAATATTGTTGAATGATTACTTCAATTTATGCAATGAAAAATAACACAAAATATTATACAGGTATTCTGAAAAAAAAAATTTTAAATTCATGTTTCGAAAGAAGTGATTTTTGTACTGAATTCTATCTGACGTGGTGCAAAAAAAAGACACTAGACCTTTTCTGCATATTACGTTGATAATTTGCCCATTTTGTGAGGATTCCGAAAAGGTAAAATACAGGTGATAACCTTCCTCAGAAAAAAAGATATTTGAATATTTATAGAAAATGGAGCATTCCTGTGAAAAACTGATTTTTCACACCTTTTCCATAAATACTTTCATTTTGCACTTTCGGCTGAAAATAATCAATCAACAAATCAATAAAATGTTATTAAGATGCCAATTCACTGAATGAGTTTTTTTATTCCTTTTTCTTTGCCTAAAGAACTCTCGAACATTGACATGATGTGATGCGATTTAATGATTCAAACTTAAGGTACTTAAGGCATCTATGGAAACGTTCATTTTCATCTAGTGAAAGTTAATGCGTAGCAGTTTACTGGGTAAAATGTCGACAGAAAATGTTTCGTATACTGCAAGAGAATATGCCGACATGCACCTTATTTATGGATAAGTACGTCTTAATGCTAGAGCAGCATCGAGGCTTTATTCAGAGCGGTACCCCAATCGCCGACATCCCAATTACGAAGTTTTTCATCCGGACTCATAATGCAATTGTCGAAGGAAGAGTTCCTGGGAGTCGTAAAAGTAGTGGCCGGCCTTCGATTGTGGAGGATGACACCATTTTGAATGTAGTCGAAAATAATCCTTCTGTATCAACCAGAATGATAGAGCTCATGACAGGCATATCCAAAACAAGTGCCCATAGAACCCTGAGGAAACACAAATATCACCCCTACCATTTTCAGAGAGTTCAACAACTACTACCCAGAGACTATCAAGCCCGAGTAGAATTTTGTCAACAAATGTTGCTGAAACATACAGAAAATCCCAATTTTTTCAATAATATCCTTTGGACTGATGAGTCTTCCTGTACTCAAAGCGGGTATATCAATCTGCATAATCTTCATAGTTGGAACATCGAGAATCCGCACAATATAAGGCAAGATAGATCCCAATATCGATTTACGGTGAATTTATGGACTGGCATATACGATGGAAAAATATTCGGTCCGACAGAATTGCCGCAATCATTAAACGGCACCAACTATTTGAATTTTCTAAGGAACAGTGTACCCTTACTCTTAGAAGATATACCACTGGAAATGCGAGGTAATCTATGATTTCAACACGACGGGTGCCCAGCACACTACAGTCGTCATGTTAGGGAATATTTAAACCAATCATATCCTCACCGGTGGATCGGAAGGGGCGGTGAAATTTTGTGGCCTCCACGTTCACCAGACTTAAATCCTTTGGATTTTTTTTACTGGGGTTTTTTAAAAAAATGAAATTTATTCGAACCCCATAAGAGATGAAGCAGAACTAAGGTACCGCATTCGTATTTCAGCAGCCAAAATAGCGGGGAGAAGTTTGTATGGTTTGAAAAGGTCATTTCTCAATAGATGCAGGGCATGTATTAGCGAAGGAGGTGGTCATTTTGAGCACTTGCTCTAATAAGAATCCTGAATTTTTATTATTGATATTTTTATAGAGTTTCTGCACAATACATTTGTTGATATTGAAGGTCCTGTGTTATTACATTATATCATTGCAATTAATGAATAATTTCACTTTATAGGTATTTTGAGGACAAACTGACATTTTTCAAGAGAATAATTCAATATGTTACATCAGAATCTGCAAAATGAAAGGACTTGTGGAAAAGTTCACAAAATCAGTTTTTCACAGAAATGCTCCATTTTTGATAAACATTCAAATATCTTTTTTCGTGAAGAAGGTTATCACCTGTATTTTACTTTTTCGGAATCCTCACAAAATGAGCAACTTTTCAAGGTAATATCCAGAAAAGGTCTAGTGTCTTTTTTTTATACCACGTCAGATAGAATTCAGTACAAAAAAAAAACACTTCCTTCAGAACATGAATTTCAACTTTGTTTTCAGGATCCCTGTATAATATTTTCTACTATTTTTCATTGCATGAATTGAAGTAATCATTCAACAATATTTAGAGAAAAAAAACTGATTCGAAAAGTATTTAATTGTAGCTTCCACAAGAGAGGAAGCATCTTAAGTGTAAAAATTCAACATTTTCATAAAACATCAAATATCTCGAAAACTGTGAGACTTTCATATGAACGATTTTTTCACATCAGGTAGAGCACATTCTGATCTACATTCTGTTTTCGTTTGACGTGGTCTTTACGGGACACCCTGTATATATACATATATATTAGACTGTTTCAAAAAAATCGACATTTTTTGTTTTCATGAAACCCCCCCTAATTACCATCAGGGTATCGAAAAAAGACCTCTATGAAAATATCAGCTTCAAATAATAATATTTAGAGGTCGCTCATCAATTATTTCTATTTTTCCTACTAATAGCAGGAAAAAAATTTCTTTTTTCAATAAAAAATTCCTAGAGCAGAAACCAATAGACGGATTTCATTGTGTGATACATTTTCGTGTAGACAATCAGATACTCTACAGAAATGTTTCTTACGATATTTCGATGAAACGGCACCTCCAAAAGTTATTTGATTCAATGCTAATATTGAAGTATTTTTGAATAAAAAAATTATTCAAAAAAATCGATTCTGTTTGTTTTCACGAAACTCCATTTCTGATTATCTTCAGGGTATCGAAAAAAGTCGTCTGTGAAGATATTAGCTTTGAATATTAATATTTAGAGGTCGCTCAGCGATAATTTCCATTTCCGCTGTTTATCAACAGCTATCGCAGGAAAAAATTTTCTTTTTTCAATAAAAATTTTTTCTTCACGAACTTATTGACGGATTTCACTGCGTGATACATTTTCGTGTAGGGAATTAGATGCTCTACGAAAATGTCTCATACGATATTTCGATAAAACCGCACGTTCAAAAGTTATTCGAACTTTTTCTTCAAAAATATCTCTATATTAATACCTTATATTGAGGCGTTTTGGAAAAAAAATTCAAATAATTTTTGAACGATTGGTTTTATCGAGATATCGTATGGAACATTCTCGTAGAGTATCTAGTTCCCTACACCAAAATGTATCACACAGGAGAATCCGTCTATTAGTTGGTGAAAAACAATTTTTTATTGAAAAAAGAATTTTTTCCTGTCATCAGCAGCGAAAATAGAAACCATCGATGAGCGACCTCTAAATATTGATATTCAAAGCTAATATTTTCACAGACGCCTTTTGTCGATGCCCTGAAGATAATTAGAAGGCGGGTTGCGTGAAAACAAGTGAAGTCGTTTTTTTTGAATAATTTTTTTCTTCAAAAATACCTCAATATACGCATCGAATCGAATAACTTTTGAAGAGGCCGTTTTATCGAAATATCAAAATGGACATATTTGTAGTGTATCTGATTGCCTACACGAAAATGTATCACACAAAGAAATCCGTCTATTGGGTTGTGTTCTAGGAATTTTTTATTGAAAAAAGAAATTTTTTCCCTGCTATTAGTAGGCAAAATAGATATAATTGATGAGCGACCTCTAAATGTTATTATTTGGAGCTGATATTTTCACAGAGGTCTTTTTTCGATACCCTCAAGATAATCAGGGGGGGTTTCGTGAAAACAAAAGAAGTCGATTTTTTTGAATCAGTCTAATATATATACAGGGTGTACCAAGTTCGACGGCCTATTAGGCGTTTCTAGAGAACTTATTTGAAATCTGAAAATTGGGATTATGATATTGTTTGACATTATCTGCCGAGCTAAAATATTCTTGGAGCCTGACCACTTTCAGTTATACAGGGAGCAAAAAAAAATTTTCAAACATTTTTTTTTCTGTTTTTTACTTTCTGAATTTGACAGAGTATGCAATTCTGAATACATTCGTACTCGAATCGTTGCATTCGTCAGATTACTTTAAAAAATATCGAGAAAAACCTGAAGAAAAAGAGAGAAAAGAGTATTCGGTATTATTTTTGTTATTCCTAATCTAGATACCTTAAGCAGAAACCGTTTTCACATTTTTGAAGTCGAAGAATGTGGAAATATTGTAGATTTCTAGAATTTTGAAAAACTCATCACAGGGTGTTCCAAATGTTGGGTCAAAAATTGCGATCAAGATTGACCCATAACTTTCGTTTTTCAAATCAGAACCCTATTTTTTTATGATTGCGTTGGATTGTACAAAGAAAAATGATGATAATGTAACAACATGTTGATACTCCTAAAATTGAAAATTCTTAAGTTATTTAGGATTTTCTGATTTTATGTCGTACGTAGCATCAAATTCATTAAATCTGTTTCATATCAACTATGACCTTGGTCATAGAAGATAAATTATTCCAATAACTCACTAGTGACACACCTTTTCCTTTAATTCATTCATCATTGTTGTTATGAAACAGATTTTATGAATTTGACGCAACGTACGACATGGAATCAGAAAATACTAAATAACTCAAGAATTATTAATTTTAGAAGTATCAACATAATAGAATATTATCATCATTTTTCTTCGCAGAATCTAACGCAATCATAAAAAAAATAGGGTTCTAATTTGAAAAACGAAAGTTATGGGCCAATCTTGATCCCAATTTTTGACCCAACATTTGAAACACCCTGTGATGAGTTTTTCGAAATTTTAAAAATGTACAATATTTCCACAGTCTTTGACTTCAAAAATGTGAAAACGGTTTGTGCTTACGATATCTAGATTAGGAATAACAAAGATAATACCGAATACTCTTTTCTCTCTTTTTCTTCAGGTTTTTCTCGATATTTTTGAAAGTATTTCGACGAATGCAACGATTTGAGTACGAATGTATTCAGAATTGCATACTCTGTCAAATTCAAAAAGAAAAAAACAGAAAAAAAAAAATTTTTGAAAATTTTTTTTTCGCTCCCTGTATAACTGAAAGTGGTCAGGCTCCAAGAATATTTTAGCTCGATAGATAATGTCAAACAATATCATAATCCCAATTTTCAGATTTCAAATGAGTCTAGTTCTCCAGAAACGCCTAATAGGCCGTCGAACTTGGTACACCCTGTATATATATATATATAATATATATATATATATAATTATTTATTTATTTATTAACATATCCAAACCACAAAAAAGAAGAGTTTCACAATGGTCCTGTGGACGAATCATAAAAATTTCAGAATATCCTTCAATTTTTACCGTGAAAAGTGATTGACAAATGTCGATGACATTAATACTCTATCTTTTACATATCTAAATCGTATTTTTACATAAGTTAATGAAAGTTTTATTTTGGAATAATAACCTCAGATTCTGTAAGTAATTGTTTTGAAATTTTGTATTGTTGTGTATTTTAACTGAATTTTAAATTTTTGTAGTGACCCTGAAGAAGGAACAAAATAGGTCCGAAAGCTCGGTGATGAATGAAGAGTAATCTTGAAACCCTACATCAGTCGAATTCCTCTACATATATATATATATATATATATATATATATATATATATATATATATACTGCGAGTTTTGCTAGATATGACATGAGATAGTATATTCTTGAACAAGTTGCAAAATGAGCTCCTATTCCAACACGAATGCGTAATTAGAAAACGGGCGACGAAGGAGCGAGTTTTCGAAAGCATGAGTGTTGGAATTGCCTTCTGCAACGAGTATTAGACGATATTTTTTCTATCTCAGTCAAGTTTTGTGAAATACTTTCGAAATTCAAATAAAAATTCAGATTAGTGACAATGTATTGTATCTTGGCAGTTGGTGTGACTTACGAAATTTGACACATTACGGAATATGAATGGATTTGATTTCAAAATTGAGGGGATCTGAGGTCAGTGCCGAAAACCACAAAACAAAAATATAACTGATAACAATGCTGTAATGAGTTTAATTACAGCACTAATTTTAGTACTGTAATGGACTCATTACACAGAATGTTAACGCCCCGCGTTGATTATAATGTTCAATGAAAGTAATCACCCATCTCGTCATTTTTGGGTGGCCAAAGTTTTCGTTGAGTAGTATATCTCGCCATTCAAAATTTGCGTTAACGTGGGGCGTTAACAGAGAAATTATATTTTTCTTTGATTAGACTTGAACTCTTGATTATTTTAGAAATTGATATCTCTTCATTTATCATTTTATTTATTATTTGCGGGAACTTGATAAGTATTGGTACTTGTGCTAAATCAAGCCTCACTGTATTTGTAATGGAACCATGCAGAGTGATTTATGAATCACCCTATATATGTCCCAACCGAATAATCGCGAATCTATAGGAATTTATTTCAAAAATACAAATTTTTTCTCTTGGTAAAAAAAAAACATAAACATATCTATGTGTTTAAAACTCGAACCAAAGATTTTAGAGATATTGGAACCGAAGCGACTATACTCGTCTCAGCGCCACCTAGTTATTCCGAGTACATGTAAGAAATATCTGATTAGGCCAGATATTAATATGCTAAATATGATGATGAACAAACACGTAGTGTAGCTCAATGGTTAGAGCGGTTGATTTCATAGAGTATAGAATATTAAAAAAGGAACATTTGTATTATTTTTGTTGAACGGAATGGTTAACTATAAAAACTGAAAATATCCATCAAACACAAATGCAACACAAAAAAAACATTCAAAACAATAAATAAATCCTCAATTCCTCAATCAGAATAAATGCTACAAAAATTACCAAATCACCAACTCAAATTTGACAACTATGATCGAATGAATCAAAATTGTTTCTTCAATATGGCCGATTTAGGTCAAAACTGTTTCCCTGCTAAATCGACGATATGCTACTTCCTTTATATTGTTTATTCTTTATTTGACTTGGGACCGTGAAGTACCGAGATCAATTACGGTCTAGAGGAGAAATTTTCTAGTCAGTACTTTAGTTTTGTGGCACAAGATGTTATTTTCTGGGCTCGACAAAGCATGATTTCAGCGCCGTCTAAACTTTCAGAGTTCCAAACAACGGAAAATTGTAGTCGGTTTTAACACCACCGATATACATATAGACTTTTCCTATTTTTTTACTATATAAGCAAGTTTCGACTCGAACACATAGGTAACGCGGAGTGAAACATAAAGTAGGGGATAAAAAATAATGCAATGAATAATAGTCGCTTAGAGTCGATATCGCATCGAACACACGTACCAGTTTGTTGATTACTTTTTTAGAGCGTATCCTAAATCCATCAGGCGAATTTACATTATAATTTTGATTACCTACTATTTTGTCAGCCACCCTGGGTATTTACATTTCGAATTTTTTTTCCGTCTGATGATGAACATTGTTCAGGTCTCGTTCAGGAAAGAACACCTCTTTTAGAAACTGTTATGGACTATTACGACCAGAGTTATAACGACATGAGTTACAATATTGAGTCATAAATATCCAAACCCTTGAGAGTTCGTCCCCCAAGAGCAGTTTTTTCATGCGATAACGAGCAAATTGCAAATTCTCGACAAGATGACTCCAGTCTATATCACTGCAATGTTCGGATGTTGACGACTTCTTGTTCTTCCTCGGTCTGAAGAATAATTGTTGTATTGGGATCTGTGATGGCGAATTGACATTGCAGAATTTGTGAGATTGCTGAGTTTCGCTTGAAGATAAAAAAAGGTGTATGGTTCATTTATTAAATGAGCCATTTCGCGAATAAATTCATGCACGCGAATTTGATTTAACGAATAATTGGCTTGTGGTAAATAACTTCGAAGTAATTAGACTCTTCGAGAAAAGCACAAAGGGAAGGTGTACTGAAAAAAACTATTTCCAGCAGCAATATTTCGAGATTGAATATTTTCGAAAATAATTTGTCCTAAAGGGAAAACCATCTTTTAGAAGAACAAAGAAGAAAAAAAAATTCTGGTAACGCCAGATTTCAACATAGATATACTTGGTGATAGCAAAGTAAGAGAAACAAGAAAGTTATTTTTTATTGTAGATATTTTCAGTTCATTAGGTATCACAGAACCTACACATCTTGATAAGAATCAAGATAATGTATTTCACATAAAAAAAGGTTCCCTTGATTCATTGCTTCAAAGTGAACGGTTTTCGAGAAAACTGACATTTGGCATTAACAATTATTGTGTTCTGAAAGTAGATGTTGTAGGAATCATATTGAAAAAAAGGAAGTGAAAATTATGGTCCCATGAGCCCACTTAGTTTCTTTTCAAAGATCATCGAAAAGATCATAGCAAGGTGATCAATTAAATTCTTTTATATAATCTCAGACTGCCGACATGGCATTATGAAAAATATAAATTAAAACTTATAAGTTAAAGTTGGCTATTTCCGATGGTTTGGAAAAAAGAGTGTTATCGTTGTCAGGTTTATTTTTCATATGTCGAAAGCCTTTGACCACGTTGATCATAAATTGTTCCTGGACAACTTGAGGTCTGGTATTACCGACTAACAACTTCTGAGAACTACTGAGAAGCCATCTGCAAAATGGAAAATATTATAAGCGAACGATCTTGGCGTAGCACCACACTTGCTTTTTTCCTGACCACTTTTTGACACATTTCGCCATTTCATGTGGCAATAAAGGTTTAAAATGCTCTTCCAATGGATTTGAAAATAATTCAGAATTATAATATATTCAGGAAAAGAATTCATGAATTCACATTGAATTGTTAGTGAACTTCATGATATTAGAGAATTTTTCTATTTTTGTAGTTAGTTTGTTTTATTTATGTAATATGGAATGCTTTCAACTAATGACATAAATTCATCTCTCAATCTTGTTCAAAATCTGATAGAAAATCAAGATGTGACCTCAAGTTTTTTATTTTTTTTGGTTCGAATTCACGCAAAAAAAACTCTCCATAAAAACCTCATAAAAAACAAAGTATAATAATTCTTTCAAGATCTGATGACACATAACGAAAACCAACTTCGTCAAACAGTTGAAATTCAACAAGTACAAAACACACAGCAACAGATGTTGAGAATTTGACTTTGGGACACGAAAAGATTAAGGGTATCAGAGTTGAGTATTCAAAGTATGAAGTTTAAGAATTTTTTTTCGGAGACTCTCGAATAATAATCGAGTCTATTTTCCTCTAAATAAACATCCGAACATTTGTATAAATGAGGCAAAACAACCGAAATGGATAATTGAAACAATAAATTCGCTGAATCTGAAAATTCCTAAGTGTTCTGGCGTAGATGAAATAGAACCAATCCAGTGGCGAAGAAGTAAAGAGATTCTATGAGATCCTGCGGATGAACATTTCAGTATTCTGTACAGCAGGGTATTCAACATCGACCGTTCACTAGTGTTCCGGACATGCTCTGAATTTTTATGCCTCGAAATGAGTATACAAAAACAAATCATTCTGCTGCTGTTTTGTAGGTTTTCGTGATTCAGAACTTGGGGATCTGGGGTTATCTGATCACAGGATTTCCTATGAATGATTCTTTAATCCATCCATTTATTCAATTCTCGTAAAACGACTACCTGGATTAAGATTGAGCCAAGTAGTTGCATCGCCGTGTTTGGTGGGGGACGTTGCGCATTGAATATTCCCTATGATATGAACTCCAGTCTGACTTCTATTTGAAGAACATCTAATGAAACATATTGAAAACTTATACATACGAATTTTCTAAGTGTTTTTATCTGAAATAATGAATAAGTTCATCAATTCTGCGGAGTGCAGCTGGAGAAGATAATTCTTCATTTTCCACAATACTTTCATTCACCTCCGGATCCTCTTGAAAATCAATTAATCTTTCTTCTTCACGAGAAAAATTGCACATAACAGCACAACATTTGAATACTTCTGCAGCAAAGAATGGTTGTAGTCTTAAGAACTTAAGGCAAGGAAATTTGGCCTTTAGTACTCCTAACGAATTTTCAACAAGCCGTCGCGTAGATTTGTGAGCTCTATTGAACCTTACTACTGCAATATCATCAAGATTACGACCGGTTGGAGTGATCAGCCAATTATATATATATATATATTCTTATGAAAAAGAGAGCTAAAATAATACAATAAATGTTGAAACAAAAAGTACCTAAGCTGAGGTAAAAAAAGAACGGGGTATCATAACATTCTTTGTATGATACTATAGAATCATACGATACTATCAACACTTGTATCATACGATACTATACAGCCAGGGGAAAAAACCTCAGCCGAAAAAACCTGCCTCCCCGTAAACAAAATAACATAAAATATCAGGAAAATCTTGAAAGACATCAGTGTGATTATCTTCATTATATCCGTCGATGGTCTCGGACACAGATTCTTCCCAAAACGACTCGTAATTCTTAATCTGAAATGAAAAAAGACAAAAGCAAAAAAGAAACCGATTATTCAGAATGAATCGAAGGCATTTTGAAAATGCATTTGCTACTTTAAAAAACATCAACATTAAGATTTCTTGGCCAAATAATGTTCGGAGATTTATAAATATTTATGACAGAAATGTCACAAAATTTGAAAGAAATGAAAAAAACTCCATCAATTTCCCCTTTCTGAATCTGTTTAAAGTTAAGTAACTGATAATTTTTCAACATAACAAGCTAAACTTGTAAAAAATCAATTAATACATAACTTTCAACTGTCCTCTTTCACGACGATTCTGTTGCCGTGTGGGTTTCTTGCAGAAGAATCTCTTTGATACCATGTTCATCAGCTAATTTGGAGTCGTAATCACACTCGTCTTTCGAAATTCCTTCGATATTCAAATTCAAAATCCACAAATTGTTGCTCTCTGGTCGTGAGGGTTTTTTCAAACCAGATACGACCTTCCAGGTGATGATTTTCCGGCACTTCAGATGTTTGAAGACCGCTACGGGACCCCAATGAAAGGCAATCATCTCCCATAGATAAACCAAACATGTTGTAACACAAGAAAACAGAATATTTTTCAGGAACAAAACCTAAGACATATTACGAGAATTGTCATTCAATTAACAAGAGGATAGCCCGAGTCTCCTAATAAAATAGATTTTGGAAGAGGTCTCCAACCTTGTTCCATTCGCCTGAATAAATTTGAATTTCTTAAAACCCTGCTATCATGTGCGCTACCGGGCCATGATGCATTTATATAGTAAAATTGAAGATCTGGGCCACAAACAACCATACAATTCAAAGAGTGATCACCATGACGATCTATGAATTGAGCCTCATTTTCATGTGGCTTCTCGATGTAAATCAGAGTGCCATCAATGCAACCTACTATGCAAGGCATGCGAGCAACATCATGAAATCGGTTCACAATATTGTACAAGTTCTCCGGCCATTTAATTATTTCATTAAACAAAATCTCATTCACTGCGACAACAAAAGAATGAAGAGCTCTACAAACGCTACTCTTAGATATCCCGTGCGCGTCCCCTATTGCATGGTACTGTCCACCATTTCCTAACCAATGAAGGGCACAACAAATTTTCAATTTTGGAGAAAGAGCTTGGTCTCTATCTGAATGGCTTTCCATTCTTTCCCCGATTTTATCTAAAAGACGTTGCAACTTTATTGAAGACATTCGGAACCTCTCATTGAATTCAAATAATGTAGGAAACTGGCAATCTTTTTCGAAAAACTCGTCTACGCCTTGCCCTCACTCTTCTATTCAGAGCGTATTCTTCTTCACTCGACGAAGAATCCCACATAACACGTTCATAAACTTTGACTAAATGAAATCAAGAATTTTTCAAAAATGTTGCAGGTCTAAAATGACTTGTTGAGATATTTCTGATTTTTACAATTGTATGTCTGAATTTGTCAAAAAAAATTGCGAAACACTTAGATAATGTCAAATAGTTCCTGTAAAATTGATATTCACTAGTATCTACAAGTCTACAATAGTAGTTTTATGACACGCATAATTGTCAAAAAACTTACAATTTGTAGAAAATTTGCCTGTGAACTTGTATCTTGTTGTTTTATGAAACAGGCCCCAGGAGAGACAGCACGTGTATACATGACAAAACGATGTCGCGTATAGATTCAATAATTTCTTGCCCAAATTCACACTCGTTCTACCTACTGTAACTTCAAAACTATCCATTGGAAAACTATACTGTGAAAAGCATTTTTCATCAGGAATAAATGCCGCAGATAACAGTCACATTCATTTTTATGTTGATTCATTCCATTCCTTTCAAAAGCCCTCTGCTAATTGACCATTATTTTGGATTGAATTGAAAATGTTAAAAATGGCTATCGTGGGTTTTCTTCGGCAGTTAGACATATGCAGTCGCGGACTTTTTCAGAAGAATTTATCGAGCACTACAAAATTTTTACGCAGCGTTGCCCGTAAAAGCCGGAAAGTACCGGGATTTTTGATGAAAACTCGATATCTTTTCTTATTTCTTCGTTATATAGGAATGAACCCTACATGAAAACCTCCCAAAAAAAATTGTCTACAATATAGTGAAAGTTTGATCAAAATCGGTCATCTAGTTCCTGAGTCCATAGAGGACAAACAAACAAAAAAACACGGAGATTCACATTTATAATATTAGTATGGATATCAGTATGGATTAATACAATGAAATAAAAAATCAGGCAATAAAGTCGACGTTTTTATTTGTGATAAATGGACATGCTATATTATATTGTATATCGACTGAGAGTCGAGTGACTTTTCAAATACTATTATTTCTATGAATGTTCGATGAATTAGAAAAAGAGAGCCATTGTGATTTTGATCTTATAAGAAAAAAATGAAATATATATATATATATATATATATATTATATATATACAATGAATAGAAAATCAATATAATACGATATTCAAACAATAGACCATGTGTTTCAAACATATATGCATATATGTAAAAAAGTGATGGAAGTAAACAAATATTTTTCAGCAGATTCATGAAGCTTATTACACTAGAAAATTGAATCAGTTTTCCTCATATTTTTGTTTCCATGAATTCAGCATAGCAGCCATCATCATGGCTGTTGTACTTTCAGGCATTCACAACCGGAACTTAAAATTTTTTCAGCAAGAAAGACACGAATTTGTAATGTTTATGCATAGTTTTTGTTACTAGAATAGTATGGTTAAACTTTCTTCTACTTCATACTTCTAGCTTTTCATTGAACTAAATACATTGCCTTTCAAACATTTCAGAGCCATCGTAGGTTGAGGAAGTTATGTGGACACTTCGAAACGTATTTTCGCCCTTCCTAGATATTTCCTTGAATTTTATCGAAAATAGAAATACCACAGACATCATTTCTGAAATGAAAAATCTGTTATTCAACTAATATCCGAGTCTTAATTTCGATAAAGTAACATTCATCATCTGCAATGAACATTCAAGATAATTTTATAACTTTATCCGGAATATTTATTGCAGATGATCTCAAAAAACAAAAGATCAACCTTTTCCACTATTTTTGTTGAAAAAACTTATAAACCACAATCATCACTTGGAATAGATTATAAGAACTAGGAGAAGACAGAAGTTAACTTACCTTTACACGAATAAAAATACTTCTATATAAATGAAAAACCACAATTTTTTGGCTTTCACCTATTCTACAACTTTTGTAGATTCCGAATATAGCAATTTCGTTCCTCAAATGTACCGATAAGAATATCAAATTTCGATTTTACTGAAAGTCTCTGGTTTCTTATGGCAAATTACATAGGAATGGATGGAAACAAAGGTTTGTTTTGATTCAGTCTCCATATTGTGACGTCACGACTTTTTCAGTCCATTGGAGACAGCGCGATTCGCTGACATTTCGAAACGAGGGATTCGATTGGTTCAAATTGACGTAAGGTTTTTTGATCACACAATCAAAGTTTTGTGAAACCCACTGACAAATCTTCCATAATGAGGGTAGAGGAATTAAATAAGATTTCGTCACTGAGAGAAGGAATCTACCGGTTTCAGCCTTATTTGGCATTATCAATATCCCATATCTCTCGGAAACAAAATCTTTTTAAGAATCTTCTACTTTTGAACAACTTCAAGCCTTCGAAAATACAAGTGGTGACATCTAGTAGCTTGAAAAGAAAAGTTCCAAGTTCCAATTACATCCTGAAAAGAACTACAGGTTTGCAGGTTTTGAGTTCTTCCCGTTGATTCATTTGCGTAAAACTATTTTGTCTTACTCACATTACTCTAACATTCTGAGACGTGTCACAAATTAGTAGGATATTTTGAAAGGAAACAAAAGAATATTGATTTATCACATACTGTAAAATTGGTGGAATGAAGTGTAAATTATGAACATTACACTGAGTTCTGCTGCATTTTTCATTTAATGGTTGAAACTACTCTCATTCTTTATCCAGAATGTAAATGTGAAGTTTTGGCGCAACTTTAACTGCTCCAGGGTCAAGTATTTTATGTAGCTATATAATTTTATTATATCATCACGAACTGGTATCAAACGGAGGCTTAACAATATAAATCCATACCAGGAATGCAATCCTGCCTTGTGCAATTCCGAGTTTATAACTCAATCCACTTCAATTTAAGAATACTGTAGAATGCGAATATTTGTATTTCTGATGATAACCACTAGAACACTCTATCATCTTTCAATTCAGAGAAACATATATTTTTGGTAAAGTCTAGCATACCTTCGCAGCTCATTAATAATCGATGAAATGATGTGAAATTATTTTCTCAGCTGGGGGATTATATATTGAATAATTGTACCCTGCAGCCAAATGTCTTTTATTTGGACTTGCATTCGCTGTAATAATGGACTTTTTCGACGTTCAATACCTCTTCTCACCTCTTCGCATATCCCAAATCACTACATTTTCACAAGCACGAACTGCCACAAATCTACCTTCTCGGCCTTCCAAAGTAACAAAAGCTATATTACTTTCACGACTAGCAATATTGAAATTGCCACCTGGAGCAAATCCCAAAAAATGTTTAGTTTTTTCCCTCCTGAATAAATGAGAAAACAAGGAATTAACAGAACATACAGGGTTTAACAATTATGTCATCGTAGGCTATGTTGATATGTGGAAGCCATAATCGAGAATAAAGTGGAAATTTGAACTTTTTGATATTATATCTAAACAAATACTACCGAATATATTTTTGAAATAAACATGCTGAAGTTGAGGATATGGACGCTTAACCTCTAACAATATTCAAAGAATAGAAATCTTAATTTTAAATTTGGGCTCTCATTCAGATATCAAGAAAGGATCTACTATTGTACTTTTCACGAAAATTTAAATTCGTAAGAGTACAGTTTAAAAATGCCTTGGTATATCATCTCATCTATTCCATGGTTCATCCTTCACTCTACAATCTTGACTGCAAAAACACAAAAATATTTATGGGTTTTCGAAATTGAATGAAATGATATTTATTGTATATATGACGAGAATTCGTGGTAGAATAATAATGGGGAAAGTAAAGGTCACTAAAATCCTGTGAAACGATTTTTATTGTGTTACCGCATTGAGGTCATAGCTTCAGACAAAAAAAAGGCTGGAAAATAAACACAGATGGGGACCGTCAGCCATAAAGAACAATGATACGAAAACAAAAAAAAAACATAAAGGATAGCAGATGGGAGTTACCTTGTTTAGTATTAATGATAAATGTCGAAGGATCAGTTAAGAGAATATTTAGAAACATTCACGTATATACCACCTACTCGTCAGAAGTAGTAGCGAGAAAAATATAATGAAATATAAAAAACTAAAGGTCTATAGTAAAAGTACCAGATCAACAATGAAATGACTTGAATAATTCCCAACCCAGGTACCTTTGCGCCAATTACTAGATCATGTGAATAATTGTCATATCCATACTAATCCATACTAATCCATACTTAATATTATAAATGTGAATGTCCGTGTGTTTGTTTGTCCTCTTTGGACTCAGGAACCAGATGACCGATTTTGATGAAAATTTCGCTATATTGTAGAGAATTTTTTTGGAGGTTTTCATATAGGGTTCAACCTTATATAACGAAGAAATAAGAAAAAATATCGATTTTTCATTGATAATCCCGGTACTTTCTGGCATTTACGGGCGACGTTCTATGACGAGTCTATGAATATGTCTAACTGCCGAAGATAACCCACCCATTTTTAACATTTTCAATTCAATCCAAAATAATGGTCAATTTGCAGAGGGCTTTTGAGTGACATGGAATGAATCAATATAAAAATGAATGTGACTGTTATCTGCGGCATTTATTTCTGATGAAAAATGCTTTTTACAGTATAGTTTTCTGATGGATACTTTGAAAGTTACAGTAGGTTGAACGATTGTGAATTTGAACAAGAAATTGAATCTATACGCGACATCGTTTTATCATGTAAACAAGTGCTGTCTCTCCTTCGATACGAGGTTATGAATGTGGGGTTGCGGACCTATCAGTACCATTTTAAATTGAAATATAACGCGAGCAGAGCCGCGGGTATGAGCTTGTAAGTATATGACAATATATAAGTTATATCGCTGTGAATTGCACTTACATAATTTATAAAAATAAAAGTGAGTGGTTTCACTCGAGAGCTTTGTCTAGGTAAGAAAGACCTAGTGATTTAGAGAAATACATGTTTCTGAGTATACATGCTAGATTCAATCCATGAAAGTTGCCGACAGATCATAACCGCGATATTATCCCTCATTCTTTTCATCTTCTTGGTGGACTAAAATATAGAAAAATTATTAGGAAAATTATGGGAAGACGAATTTAATTTCCTACCTTTCTGATCCGAATCTTCATATTTTTATCTAATTGAGTATCAGATATTACACCTCATACGGAATTCGCACGATAGCTCAAGGAAATTTCGACCCAGGGCGTCCATATGAAATTCCAACCCCAATAGAATTCTTGATTATGATTTATATAAACCAATCGAGAAAGCTAGTATAATTCGTTTTTGGCATGCAAAGGTTAAGGTTACACTACACCTAAATGAATGAGAATGAGTTTTTCACACCATTCGTTCCACTCTCGCTTTCAAGAGACTCCTGAATTAATATTAAGATTTTCATAATAATTATCCACGTATTTCCCATAATTTTATATAACATTAATGAAATTTTATTGATATTTGACTACGGTTCATCGGTTTTCGGAACACCAATTACCTAAACTGAATATTTATTATCCACTGGTCAGGGATGAATTTCACCTAATTTTATAAATACAGAGTTCATAAGTGATTGTACAGGTTTTCAGTGCAGATGCAAGACATTTCGGAGCGTCTGAATCACTATTTGAAAATTTCCTAACTATTCCTGAAAACTTTATTTGGGTTCTCTCTCCCAGTCTCTTGAACAAAAAACTATTAGAAAAATATTTTAAATAATAGAAGAAAGGCCCCTGCGTAAAACTTGAGCACTAATTTGTACTTTTACGCAGGGGCGTTTCTTCAATCATTTGAATTTTTTAATTGTTTCTTGTTTCAGAGACTGGGAGAGAAAACCCAAATAAAGTTTTCAGGAATATGCAGAGACCTCCCAGAAAATATTTCAATAGATAGGTATGTCCTAACTACTTATATCCGTTCAACAGGATGTTTAATGTGATTGACCAAAAATGTTCAATCGGCATAACCCTTGAACGCTTCGATAGATTTACATAAAAATGACTAGAAATGGGTACCTATAGGACGAGGACTAATGTTCGCTCATACTTACTTGGGACTAGAGCAGGTCTGGACTGGGAAAATCATCATGTACATCAAATTTTTCTAAAAGCGAAATTATTCTCAGAATTCACAGTTGAAACCCTTTCAAAGAAGTCAATTAGCAATGATGACACACTTAGGATTCATGTTTTATGTATCAGTCAATACCAAAAATTTTCAATTATGTAACACGACCATTGAATGTCCGAATATTGCGTCAATTATAATTGAATTCCTTAAAAACATGTCTTCAGGAATGTTCTGCATTTTATTTCCCCAAAATTCACCAATTTAGGGGTTTCTTTTCACATAACCTCAAAGAGTTGTCTACAAAAAATATTCAGGTGTCCAGGGGCAAGCCTCAAATGATAGGAATTTTCAATATCAAATCATTCATCTTCGCTTCGAAAATTCTTTTCTGCAATTCTGTGTCAATTTTGCCAATCAATTACTTTCAATCACTAAACGGTATTTAAGGAAATATTCCATAAATTTTTTCAAAAATTCAACGAAGTAGAATTAGAGGAAGTAATATACAGGGTGGCCATTTGAAAACGAAACAGACGAGATTACAGACGAAATAAATTTTTTCGATAGAAATGCTCGGACAGGTCGATTTCTGTTTCGAAGAGGGACAACTTAAGATGTAGGTCACGGACGCATAGCGCTTCAACCCTTGCTACTACAACCCTCACCCCCAATTTTTGAATAGGGAAGATGGGGTGAGTGATACCTCATTTGAAAGGTATTCTTATACTGATTTCAGCACAGTAATTGTTTTTTCATTTTATGCATTAGTTCTCGAAATATTCATGCGTTAGTTAATTTTATCACTGCCACTGGGCAAATGAAGTCATAACGTACGTGTTAATGCTATACTAGGATCAGATGTTCGACTAGCTGTTTTATTCACTGAAATAATTCTCCAACTGTACGGTATCAGAACGATTTGAAGTTTTGATCTAAGAAATAAGACTTTTCATAGTAAAGTAAATAATTTATCAAAAACTCACATCAATTAATTAAATATTCAAATTGTTCACCATTAACTTCCATACAATGAAATAAGTTTTGTTCGAAACGATGGCGCACATTTTGCAGCATTTCTGGAGTGATTTGGCGACATTCGTTCACTATACGTCTTCTTAAATCTTCTATGGAATCGGGCTGTGTAGAGTAAATTTTACTTTTCAAGTGGCCCCAAAGAAAGAAATCTAGTGGTGACAGATCTGGCGATCTGGCTGGCCATTCAGTGGGACCCCTTCTTTCAATCCACCGATTTGGAAATCTTTGATCCAGATATTCTCGAACTGGTAAGGCACATAATTTCCAGCATTGTTTTCGATAATTTCCGTCAAAATTGGATAAATGTGATTTTCCAATAAGTCCAAATACATATCTCCAGTAAGATTACCAGGTAAAAAGAACGGGCCGACAATGTTGTCACCAAATATTCCAGCCCAAACATTGAGTTTTTGTGGTTGTTGAGTATAAACTTCGTAGAACAATCTCGGATTAGTATCGGACCAATAACGACAATTGTGTCGATTTACTGTGCCATTTAGAAAGAACGAACACTCATCGGAGAAACAAACATTGTACAGATAATTTGGATTAGCAGTTACTCGTTCACTCATTGTATCACAAAATTCAACACGACGGTCAAAATCATCTTAGTTTAGTGCGTGTGAAAGATGGATTTTGTAAGGATGGAATTTATGATGCTTCAAAATATTTGCAATTCGAGTTCGTGTAAAACCAGATTCATGTGCTAGCTGCCTCGTACTCGTCATTGGATTCAGAGCAATCTGTCTAAGAACAGCTACTTCAGCTGCTTCATTTCTTTCCATGTTTCGTTTTTTATTAGCCACGGACCCGGTTTCTTGAAACTTTGACACAAATTCCAAAACATACTTCCTATTAACATGTTTATCTAAATGTCGTTGATTGAAGAATTCTGCGGTTCTATTCGCACATTGATTGTTTGCAAAAAAAGTGAAATTATTTCCACCCGCTCTGCAATTATTGAATAAACCATGTCGAACAATGAATTAGAACACATACAAGTCTCGATTCTAAACTAAGAATAATTCACATGTCAAAGAACCAGTAAGCCAACTGTTCGTAATAAATAAAAAATTATCGATTCTCATTTTTTTTGAAAAAGATATGAATTCAATAATCAACAAAATGAAAACATTATTGAAGCCAACTGAGAAAACACTTCATAATTAAGTCAAAAATCGTTTCACGAATTGGGACTGGAATATTTCTGAGGCATCATTAATGATTCGATTTTCTTACCTGGTAATCTGATTAGAGATATGTACGTATTTGGACTTTTTGGAGATTTCTATCGATCAAGTGTTACCGCATGTTATTGGAAATACTGCAAATTATATCGAAGATAATTAAGATTGAGTTTCAGCAAGATTGAGCTCCTTCGCAATACGCTTTGTTTGTTCAACATCTTGATTAAAGATTTCTATATCAGTGGATTGGAGGAAGGAAGCCACAGTCATGGTTGTTTTGAAGCTCAAAATGTCGATTTTTCACAAAAAAACACTACAAGTGCCATGAAAACACCACTTCATTTTCAAATGCTTAGTTTAGAATATTTCGAGAATGCATAAAATGAAAAACCAATAACTGTGCTGAAATCAGTATAAAAATACCTTTCAAATGAGTTATCACTCACCCCATCTTCTCTATTGGAAAATTGGGGGTGAGGGTTGTAGTAGCAAGGGTTGAAGCGCTATGCGTCCGTAACCTACATCTTAAGTTGTCCCCCTCGAAACAGAAATCGACCTGTCCGAGCATTTCTATCGCCACCCTGTATGATACTCGTACAGAAGGCTCATTCTAACACTCGTTCATTCAAAAACTCGCCACTTGGTGGCTAGTTTTTGAATTTTGAATTCGTGTAAAACATCAACGTCTTCTGCACTTGTATCATAAATAACTATTCGGATTTCCAGATTTCCTTGTAACTGAAGTTCGAATTCAGAAAGTTATTCGACCAAATAGGTTTACGGGATTTCAGTCTTGGAATTCCATTTTCTGGAACGTAGGAAAGTTTCGGAAAAGAATCCGGAAATAAATTGAATTTATTCCAAGAATTCCAAGTTGCAGACTGTCTTCGAATATGGGGAGAAACTATATTGGATAGCACTACTGGTAGCCATTGGATAGGTGTAGATCGGATGGTTCCAGTAATTATTCTCATAATATCTATTTTGAATAATGCCAGATATGGGAAGTGATTATCCCTCGACTTCTTCCAGAGTTGAGATGCAGTAGACCTCCAGCTCTTTTCCAACTAGAATGACGAATCTTCGACTTCTAAAAGCTGAAATTCTTAAATCTCCAGAAAGACGTTGTAACTTCGGCTTCTTCAAGAAAGAATGGTGCTGCAGGATGTGAAGGTTTAATTCCCTCCAAAGAAAGGTGTTGAAGGTCTAATTCCCTTCAAAAAGTTGTTAAAAGTTTGGTTCCCTCCAAAAAATAAGTGGTGAAGGTCTAACTCCTTCGAAAATGGCTATTAAAAACACTTCCATCAGTTTTTTGTATCGGCAAGCTTCCACAATTCCCCGAGATCTCTGATAATCTTCGTTCACAAAAAAAAAAATTTAAAAAAATGTCCACTTGTTCACCGCACACTGGCACAGATAAATCGAGAAATTGAAAATCAGAGGATCAATTACGAAATGTTCAAATTCAATTAATCAATTATAACATAGATAAACTGATCTAGAAGGAAAGTTGATTCATCAGATGAGAAAATCAGATAGAAAGCAACTCAACTCCCAAAATAACAGAACCCAAGCGTACTACTCAAGTACTTCACTTCACATGAAACAAACGAACTATTAGCAAAAATAAAACAATGGTTGTCTGAGTTTTCGGTGTGGCCTCCGTAAAGGCAAAGAATTTTTCCAACCTCAGGATAAAAGATCTCTGAGCCTGGGAATCGATAATGGTATTCATTTCGATGATTACTATTTTGAATTAAACTATGTTTAAAAAAAATCATAATGTACTGTTCAGACATAAATTCTTCATCGTTCATAAAAAAACAATCAAATTTTGATACGCCACTGTATGAAGTCATTAATTTTTCTTCCTCAGAGCTTTATATGAACGATTATTTCAGTATTGGACAAAATAATTAACACTCGTAGAAAGAGCCCGACGATTATGCGAGCTGGAACGTCTGGAAAATGAACATTTACAACATGCATTCATCGCCAATGGGTATAATGCCAAAAAACTTCAGAGGGCGATAACAACAAAATCTTCCACCTGTGATGATAACACATCACAAATCACACCTAACGGAAGAGCCATCTTACCATACATTTCCAAGGTCACAGATAGAATTCGAGATATAATCTTAGACCTAGAATCCTCTGAAGATGCCTACCGAAGTTGTAGCGAAACGTAAGGTTATATTATTCCTAATGGACAACGGCCAATAAGCCCGGAAGACTCAATACCAACGGTCCATTAATTCGATCACTTCGAATTCTGCATCAAAGTTTGACTAAGTAACGATGTTGAGAATTTCAATTCCTATTCCTTTTGGGATTTCGAGAATTTGATACAAAATTTTTTCTTTAACTCTTTTACGTAATGTGAGGAAAGGCCTCTGAATTTGTCTTTTCCGGCGAAATAAAATGCAGCACTTGATTCTGATGAAATTCAATTCATTCATCATTCAATATGAATTAATGATTATTCGGAGATGATATATCAAATGAGGATACGAACTGTGGCTGTTTTGAAAGGTGCTGTTCTGAGAAGGATTCCGCTAAGAAATTGCAATGACTCGACCTGACATAATCAGACCTGACAAAATCAGGCCTGGTTTTACAATCGAAGGTTAACTTTTGGTTGAGGAAATTTTATAGGTTAGGCGTATTGAAATCCCGAGAAACGTGGTTGAATATCAGTTAACTTAACCAACACCGAAAGTATGGGTATTTCAAGAACCATAGAATTATTCAATCATAACCTAAAATGTTTGTCTTTGATTCGAAAATAATTGTTTTGATTGATAATTACGAAATTTATTCCTCACTAAGGATTTGTTAATATGGATTTTAGCAGTGATGAAGAGGAATACCATAGACCTAAAGTGATACGTCTTAGATCAATTTTTTATCGAAATTTACGACGACTATGATTTTTCTTAAAGATTCAGATTATCGAAAAGATGCGTTCTAAACCAAATAGAAAATGGATAGTTCGTCCAACCAGAAGGTAATTAAAATTCCAGGTTTCTGAGGTGCATAAGTGCTCTGCACACATATAAAAATTCAATGGCCAGGAGGTGATCAAGCCGAACCATTCAGAAACCATTAACCGTTTTTTTCCGGAATGTGCAAACTGTAGCTGATTCTTTTCTGAAAATTACAAACATTGTTGCCAAATGGCCAGGTTCAGCACATGATATCTATATTTTCCGGAATTCTAAGCTGTGAAGATCATTTGAAAGGACGTGTTAGTAGGAGATAGTGGTTATGGAATTTAGCCATATTCCATCACACCTTCAGCTAATACAAGGACACCTTCTGAAGTCTCATTCAATAAATCACACACTTGTACACCAAATGTCGTTGAGAGACGGTAGAGTGTGTAGAAACGTTGCTTTCAAGCCCTTGTCATGGAAACGCGTGTAAAATTAGATACAGCTCAAGCTATGTTTGTGGCTAAAGCCATATGATATAGCATGTTATAGTATGCCCTACTAATGTGTAACCAAATGAAAATTCAAATTGTCTAATAAGAAAGTTAAACCACTCAAAAAATATTTTCAAAATTGGAAGTTGAACTCCATATTGATGATAAATGTTATAATGATCAAACAATCACAAAATTAATGAAGAAAACTGCCTTTCATAAAAGTATCATCACAACGGAAAAATGTACATTATTTGTTCTTGCTATTCATTCAATAGCAGATCAACATGAACCAAATGTTGAAATAAAAGATCATGAAAAAGATTCTGAATGGAGAAGTTCTCTTGAAATGTTTATAATCTCCTGAAATGAAAAAAATATTTCAGAACAAATATTCTGGTTGTCTCAGCTCCATATTTTCTTACCTAATCAGTTTAGATACTGCAAATTCTACATAGTGATGAAATAATTTCGAATTTATTTTTACCTAATTCTAGATAAGAATATACTATCAACTTGACTTTATGCCATATTTATATATATGAAGTTCTTTTCTCTGAAAACAACGCTGCAAAGGTTAGTGATCCTGAATTTGGACTGTGTGATTATGTTTATTTTTTGGTGTATCGGATGTAAGGAATTGAAGTTGATGGTTCTATTGGTGCTTGTTGGTTTCTGTAGAGGTCAGTTGATAGCCTACGATCCACCAGACTTCTGAAAACCCGGACATCTAAAAATGGAAGGGAATGATTCGAGTCCTCCAACTCATACGTTAAATTTATCTCAGGAACTATGGAGTTGAAGATCGATAGGATACGCTGAACAGAGTCTTTCGGGATAACAGCGAAAACATCATCAACGTATACAAGTACCTAGAATGAGAAACGTGAAGTCCAGCCTTCCTTGAACCTCTGATAAAATGAAGTGCATGACGAGTATTGCTAACAAAGACGAACAGGAAGCTCCCATAGGGCAACCTGAATTCTGTATGTGAAAAAAATCCATAAAGCTGACATAGCTGCACTTAAAACAGAACTCCAGTAATTTTAACATAGTTCCGACATTTAGGTTAGTTGAGTCTTCCAGGAGATGCCAATATCCCCGAATAAGTTAAAGTACAAGGTCTCTTCTAACATTTGTGTAAAGGCTCTCAGCATCGAAAGAAATCAACACGACGATGTTTCCAATGCGATCCAACAACTCCGTTAAATTTTTAATATTGTAAGTAAACATTGGATGAAGTTTACTCAGGAGGTTAGAAACAAACTTAAAAATATTGTAGCCAGGTGATCCAACAAAAGAGACTATTGGTCGTAAAGGCAAACCTTCTTTATGTATTTTGCACAGTGCATAAAGTTTTGGAGAAACGCAGTTGAATTTTGACAAAGTATCTTTCTGATCTTTCGAGATATACTTATCTTTAAACAACGATGAAATGATTTTGTTGACTTCTTTTCGAAGAGAAATGGTGGGCTCTCTATTCAGAAGCAGATATGTGTTTTCATTTTTCCTTGCTCTTTGTGGGGCTATGAATTTGGGCCCAATACCAATAGAGAACAGACATTGAAAGGCACTGCCTTGCAATTAAACAACCATTCCGAATTTTCCTCTAATCTGAACATGTCACGACTTCCGTCGAGATCATCTGACTTATTATTGAGAGAAGTACATAGTTTTTAACTTAATCTTTCGAAAAACGTGTCCTGCATGAAAATGAAATTCTGACTATATGTGGCAGCATTGAAGAGACTTTCTCAATTATTAATATTACTTTGGACCTGGTTGATTTTCCAAATTTTAATTCTGATTTCTAAGTTTAGACATTTAGTCTTGAAAAAGGTGCCAGTCCTGTCAACATATCTCTTGAAGGGATGATCAGATATTAACATACCATAAAAAGATCCAAAATTCTGCTTGATATGCCTAGGAATGAGTCTACGCCTTCTGCACGTTGTTGAAAACATCTTTCTACTTTCTAGTTTCACTAGTTTCTTCCGAAGGGAAGACATCTGTATCAGTTGGGTTCTAGCTGTTTCCTCTCATACAAATCTGCAATGTCCTCAAAAAATGCCATGACAGATGGATGTTATTGAAGTTTTCACCGAAAATATACAGATATATCAACAAGAGAATCTGCAACATGTAGGGAAAGCAGACTATGAAAGTACGAAGGCACACTCACCGAGACAAATCAAATTAAGTTTTCCTTCAACAATCATGAATTAAAATCCTATATTGTTATTCTGCCTTGGACAAACAATCAATACAAAAAAAAAATGAATTATAAAACACTTCAAGCTGTTGTCCATTCCTGGACTATCAGCTCAGCTAAGATCCGTTCTCAGGTGGGAGGACTTCAAAATTATCAGTTACTCTAAGAACACTGAATAACTTAGTGTTCAGTTGTCTTAAAGACAAGATTCCAACCTTGGCTCTTGCGACACCAGACGAGAACGTCTGATGCCTAGTAAAGTCACATTGTTTTGAGCCTTTCGACTCATAGAAGCTCAAAAAGGTATCGTTGCCACCTTTGACTAGACAGGATACGGCCTTAGAGGCGTTCAGGCATAATCCCACTGATGGAAGTTTCGCACCACCGCCCGCCCGAGCGAGTGCGTGAACCAAATGTCCGAACCTCCGTTTAATGCGAGATTCGAGTCTGTTACAATTGATTAATAGACCTACGCGATATCGTGCTGGCCAAGTTCCCTCTCTTCTGGATCTTTTTCTGACCAATGATCCTGACCTAGTGGCGGAGATAGACTACCTTCCGCCTTTTGGCATATTACTCTCCGAGCGAAAGTTCAGTCCCTCGCCTCTTCTCGGTTTTCTTCTAAAAAAGAAATAAAAATTATTGATTACGCAGCATTGGGCAATTCGGTCTCTCGTATTGACTGGGGGCAGCAGATCGGAGACCTGAATATTGAGGAGATGTGGAATTGCTTCACCAGCGTTGTAGACTCATCTCTAAGAGAGAACACGATGACAAAGATTGTCTCAACTAATTCATCTACGCCTTGGGTAGATGACAGAATTTGTGCTATGATTCGCCACAAGCGAAGATTATGGCGGAGGTATACGAGAAGTGGGAGACATGATGCCTATGATGAGCACCGGAAATACTCCAACTTAGTGTCGGCGGCGGTCAATGATGCCAAAAAGGGATTTGAAAATGAAATAGTGTCGTCCAAAAATAAGAAGAAATTCTTCAAATATGTCCGTTCCTTCTTCAAGACGAAGACTTCTACGCCACTAGTCAGGGGAACCAATGGCATCACTTGCAGTAGCTCTGAGCAATCGGCTGATGTGTTGGCAGAGTCGTTTGCTGCTTCCTTCACGCATGAACCAGATGGGCCATTTCCCTCTGTCGGGTGCGAGCGATGTCCATTTGACTTGAGATCTGTGCCGTTTACTTTCGAATCTGTGTTGTGCCAGTTTCGCGTTTTGAAGACTGACTCGTCTTCTGGTATGGACGGCATCACTGCTAGAGTTCTGAAGGAATGTGCCGACTCACTTTGTTATTGTTGGCTGCGATATTTACTGAATCCTTACGATCTGGTAGGTTGCTTTCGGCTTGGTTGCGAGCTTCGGTCACTCCTATTTTCAAGAAGGGCGACAAACTATGTCCGAGTAACTGCCGTCCGATAAGCTTGACTTCTATCGCTTCGAAAGTCTGTGAGCGTTTGATAGTGAGTGAGATGACCAAGTTCCTACTAGAGAATAACATCCTCCCCGAGACCCAGCATGGATTTTTACCTGGTCGATCCGTCATCACAAATTTGCTGCAGAGTATTGATGAATGGACCAAGGCTTTTGATCGAGGCATTCCCACTGACATATACCTAGATTTTTCGAAGGCGTTCGACCGAGTTCCTCATGGACGCCTTCTCGCCAAGCTCGAACACTTTGGCATAGGGGGGGATTTGCTGAGGTGGATTGGTGCTTTTCTGCGAGATAGGAGTTTCTCTGTGAGAGTATCTGGTTGTTCCTCTCTACCTAGACCTGTGACCAGCGGTGTGCCGCAGGGGACAGTCTTCTCTTCTCCTCTTCTTGGTGTACTCTGCCGATTTACCTCGTGGTTTGAGATCTCCTTGTTTGCAGTTTGCGGATGACACGAAGCTCTTCAATAACCCCTTCACGAATTCCGACTTACTTCAATCGGATCTGGATACTCTGTTCAGCTGGTCCAGGGATTGGTTGATCCCACTAAATCTCGAGAAATGCGTGGTGTTGTACATTGGCAAGCAGAACCCCAGACACCATTACTTTATCGATGGACACCAGCTTGCTACAACGGAGTCACATGAGGACCTAGGATTAACCATCTCATCCGATCTGACCTGGTCCCAACATGTGAATAAAGTGACGTCAAAGGCAAGGAGTCTCGTTTTCATGGTCTCAAAGTGTTTCCGTAGCTGTTCTCCCATTGTCTGCAGCAATATCTATAAGACCTATATAAGACCAGTCCTTGAGTTTGCTGGTCCTGCCTGGTGTCCGGTGCTCAAAGCAGACATCGAACAGTTGGAAGCAGTGCAACGTTGGGCTACGCGAATTCCCTATAGTTCCAAACGCCCGGAGTATGAGGAGAGACTACGGATATTCAATTTAACACCCTTTCAAGATCGCCGAATGAGAGGTAACCTAAAATTTAGCTTCCGAGCAATGAATAGCATATTGGCAGTCAACCTTACATCTTTATTCACCCGAAACACGAACAACTCAGAACAGCTCAGCGGCAAAGTTTCCTTGTTAATAGAATTTTTCACATCTGGAATGGTTTGCCTGCTGATGTGGTTGGTGCGGCCAGTGTGAACTCATTCAAAAACAAACTCGACCAATTTCGTTCATCTCTTGCATAAATGGATGTTTCAGTGAATCTGAATTAGTGGTTTTATTCAAATTTTAATTTCATGTTTTATCACTTTTATCTGTTTTTCTGGGCCTCAAAGACGTAGTCTCGGCTCTTATTATAAAAATAATAATAATAATAAGTACCTGTCCAATGTCATCTACAGAATTAAGTGTTGTCACTGTGAGAAGTGCTATATTGGCATGACTAAGCAGCACCATACTAATAGAATTTCAAACCACAAGTCATCATGTAAAACGATTTCTAATCAGAGGACGGCGTTGGTTGAACACCACCTTGAGACTGGACGTTTGATTGTAATGTGCAAAATATAGATATTCTCCACAGAGAGGATAATTATAGAAAAAGACTCCTTGCTGAGATGTTTTATATTAAAAGATCAAATAATTGTATGAATTTTAGGTCGGATCTCGATATACAATGTTATAATTAAAAGATGTAATAATTGACCTATGTTTCCCGAGGTTCTGTTGTTGTTTTTGTTCCCTTGCTGTTCTTATTTTTTCTTCATGTGGAGCATTTTTTCGCCTGTTAACCGTTAAATTATCTAAAACTTTTATTGATGTTTCAACATATTTATAATTAAGTTCTTATATTTCATCTCCTCGACATTATATTGAGAATGATCTATTTTAATTTGTTTGTTCATTGTTCAGTTGTTTTTATCTGTCTCGGTGAGTGTGCCCTTCGTACTTTCCTTACATGTTGAAATTCTATCGCAGCCTGAAGAAGGATCAAATTGGATCCGAAACTGTAGCGAAATAAATCGTTTTTGAATAACCTTGTTTTGCCATATCGTAAAACCAGTGTTCAATTTCAGTTTGTGAGTTTCAAATTCTTGAAAATACTATATTCTTCTAGGCTAATTATTATATAAGTACGACTCACTCTCATCATATAAGGTCTTTGATAACACGAGAACAGTGCTCATTTCGCATATTTCTGAGTTCAGATAACAGATGAGATGCCTTTGGAAAGAGGCACGTTGAGTCAGAATGTATTGATATTCTTGCTTTATTTTCATAAGGGTAGCTTACAACAAAACATGATACGGATATATCAACAAAATGTAGAATAATCTTTCAGAATGATCTGCACCGACATCCTATGCGAGAGTTCCGTCGAAATTCAGATTAATTAGTTCATTCTTTCGGTTTTATGATTTCAGCAGGCGAAAATATATTGTTGGAGTGCCCATTTACGTTTTATTGCAGATAGCTGTTCGCTCATCCATTTGAAATTTATTGACCAGAAAGTGACACTGTTAAAGGAATGGTTAAATTTTGCACCATTCAATGTCTAGACGAACTTTCATTATATTGATGCATTGGATTATTTTTCCGGAAAAACAATGTATGACAAGATGCCTTGAGCATAATAGTTGAATTGTTTTATCTAATTTTTTCAACGCCAGCGGCAGGAATACCATCACTAATTTGTGCTTTCCATTCCTGCATATGAAATTTTGAAAAAATGAGAAACGTTTGTAGTATATAACAATCAGCTGTTGCTTGTATAATGAGGACCACAAGTTTTCTGAATATATTACAGAAGGAATGAAAAAAAACATTTTCATTTTTAACCTTTTTATTTAATTCATATCCGAACTTACCCAGACCAATATCAAATATAAATGAATATTTCTGAAGTTATATTAACTGTCAAGCATGTTTTACCGAAATCAAAAATCTGATTTAATAAATAGTTTGAGGCTTTCACGACAGGATATACTGGTAATAAGAGAGTCTTCCGGGCTTATTGGCCGTGGTCCATTAGGAATAATTTCACCTAACGTTACGCCTACAACGCTAGGCATCTTCAGAGGATTCTTGGTCTAAGGTTATACCTCGAACGCTGAATTTCTGACACTGACCTGTTCTTTTCTGTTTATGTTATTTTTGTGTTTATAAATTTCAATGGCTTCCATGTTATGCCTGGGATAGTAACTGTCGATATTGGAAATAATCTCCGCCTTTGAGAAATCTATGTTGTGTCCATCTGTTAGCGCATGTTCTGCTAGTGCGGATTTTTCTGTCTGATTCAGTCGACAGCATGGTTCGTGTTCTTTAATTCTCGTAATGATACTTCGCTTTGTAGTGCCAATATAGACTTTGCCGCAGTCACAGGGTAACCCGTCTCAAATATTCAAACGTCAAAAACGAACTTCAGTTTTGACGTGTTGTTTTTGATTTCGTGAATTTAATTATCATTGAGGATAGATTTTTATTAAATGAAATTGATGATGTATATGAGGATGATTTCGACATATTAGATATCATTGACTATGGCTTTTCTAGAAGTCTAGAATTTAATAGGGCCGATCACTACCATGATATGGACGAATTCGCATTTTTTCGGTGATTTCGTTTGACCCAAAAAACTACTCTGCAACTTCTGAGATTAATTGAGAATGAATTCAGAATTGCCAAGTAATATGTAATTACATATCTTATTATATCTTATGTATGATGATGACAAACCTCAAAGAAGGGAGTTTAAGCCTTGATGATTGTAGGAATCAGAGTGTATCACCGATGAGTCAACTCCTTACGTGCCTCCGACTCTATGCATCAGCAGGACATTCATTTATTGGCTGTAGCCGATTTTATGAAAATTCACGAATCTACAGTATCAAGAATAGTTGTTCGAGTTTCAGTTTTCATGAAAATGCCTCAGACAGAAGCAGAATTACGTTCCACCCTAACCCAATTTTACCAAATTGCTGGATTTCCTCGTGTTATTGGAGCAATTGATTGTTCCCATGTAATTATTAATTCTGCAGGTACTATTTACTCTTGTAAATATGAAAAGTATTACTTCGATGATATTTCACAGGTGCAGAATTATGTCATGCAAGTTACGAATGAAGAGAATAAAGAATTGTTGGAATCAAATCAAATCATTTGCTTCAAATAAAAAAATATGTTTTTCTGTGCGAGTTCGTCAGCGGCCCGAAATTTAAGTAGTTCTGTGAATCAGAATACTGAAAAGGAAAATGCATAGACAAATTATCTTATTCGGCTATGAATTCGCGTGTTCTTCTTACTTCGCTGTGCTCAGTTCCGACACAAAACCATATGGTCATGTCGCATTTCTATGTCAAAACAAAAAAATTCACTGATTTATACAGTGTTGCCAGATTTGGCATTGCTTAGCGCGTGCTTAACAAAGTCGTTTCTATTAGATATGCGGTGCAAGATCTGATTCGTTAAGGCGGGGAAAAGCATTCTCAAAATTTAAGGGCGCCTTAGATAAGAGTGTCTAAACCAGAAAACGGTGCAATTGGGCATTAATCACAGATTCTTTTCTGTTCGGAACTGAAGGAACAGATGAGTGATTAACTTGTCCAAGAAAAAGGAAACAATTTCTCCATTCGAACAAAACGAATTCCGGTGGAGAATATAGTAGCCAATGTTGAGGCAGCAATTCGGTCTTTACCTAAGGCTACTGCTGAGGAAGTGAGAACTGAAGCCTCCAGAATTATCAGGAAGGCTAAACCATCAAGAAGTAATATAAATTTTAGGGAATACAAAGCCATAAAGAATCTCAATGAGGACACATCCATTGTGATCCTTCCAGCTGATTAAGGAAACGCGACGTTTGTAATGGATTCCTCAGACTATAATTTCAAAATGAGGGAGTTGTTAGAGCCTAAAAGCTACAGGAAACTTAGAAGAGATCCTACCTCATCCAAAATCAAACAAACAAAGACTCTCATAAAAGTTTCTTCTCTCGATGAAGAAACTAAAAAGAAAATCTGTAAGAGTGAAGAAAGGGCTCCGCGCATATACGGACCGAAAATTCACAAGGATGAAGTTCCATTGAGACCAATTGTTAGTACCATCCACTCGCCAACATACGACTAAGCCAAAGTTTTAACAACGAGGTTGAGACCTTATGTGGGAAATACGGAAACCATTATCAAGGACTCTACTCTGTTTGTAGAAAAGCTGCAGTACATCCAGTTGGGACCAAACGTCCGACTCGTTAGTTTTGATGTTGTGTCTCTGTTAACATTAGTTCCCATCAGGGAATCGCTGAACAACGTGTCGGAGATATTCCCGAATGACATAGCAAAGCTCTTTGAACTTTGCCTAACATCCAGCCACTTTCAGACGAAAGGCGAGTTTCATGAACAAATAGACGGTGTCGCCATGGGAAATCCTTTAAGTTCTGCAATTGCGAATTTCTTCATGAAAAAATTCGAACAAAGTGCCATCGAATCGACATCAAAGAAACCATCCACGTGGCTACGTTATGTAGACGATACTTTTGTCGTGTGCAGTCACGGAGATGAAGAATTGCAAGCCGTCTTAACCCATCTCAACAGTAGGCACCCAAATATTCAATTCACAATGGAAATTGAAAAGGATCGTGCACTACCATTTCCAGACGTCTTAGTAATTAGAAAGCCTAATGGGAAACTAGGACACAGGGTTTATAGAAAACCAACCCACACTGACAGATATCTACATAAGGAGTCCAATCATCACCCCAAACAGAAACGAGGAGTTATCAAAACACTCGTAGAAACGACGATTATGCGGGCCGGAATTTCAGGAGGATGAACTTGAACATTTATGGCATGCATTCATCGCCAATGGCTATAATGCCAAAGAAATTCAGATGGCAATAAGTACAAAAATTTACACCCGTGATGATATCACGTCACAAATCACACCCAACGGAAGAGCCATCTTACCATACATCCCCAAGGTCACACATAGAATTGGTAGAATACTGAAAACGCACAACATCGAGAGCGTTTATAAGTCGACGAAAAACCTTGGGCAAATGATCAAAACAACCGAAGATGAAGTCGACCCACTTTCACAAGCTGGTATCTACAGGATACCTTGTGACTGCTGCAAAGTCTATATTGGCACAACAAAGCGAAGTATTAATTCGAGAATCAAGGAGCACGAACGATGCTGTCGACTGAATCAGACAAAAAATCCGCACTAGCAGAACATGCGCTAACAGATGGACACAACATAGATTTCCCAAAAGCGGAGATTATTTCCAATATCGAAAGTTACTATCCCAGGCTGAACATGGAAGCCATTGAAATTTATAAACACAAAAATAACATAAACAGAAAACAAGAGACCCCTTTCTTGCATATAGTGCCTGGTTACCGACCTTAGAAAAACAAAGATCAAGCCGATACGAAGCGGGAGCGATGGGCCAATCAGCATCGCCCACGTACTCTCACCACTTTTTCCCGCCATAAACCGGGGTGCAGATGACGCTTCCGGTTCGAACAGGTCAGTGCCAGAAATTCAGCGTTCGAAGTATATTCTTAGACCGAGAATGCTCTGAAGATGCCTACCGAAGTTGTAAGCGAAACGTTAGGTGAAATTATTCCTAATGGACCACGGCCAATAAGCCCGGAAGACTCTTTTAATACCAATTTGATTTGAGTCCATTAAAATTTAGAGCTCTCTTGATTCTCCCTTTAACGGAGTATCTATAGACGGTAGCCATGGATACTCCATTTAAAAGAGTATTGAGGGATCTTAAAATTTTAAGAGACGTTTATCTCTCTGAATTTTCATATTGCAGAACTATATTCTGAATAATATTTTAATTGTACATCGGCAACTGATTAGCACGAAAAATTTGAAAGTCTAGATATTGAAAACCAATCTTTGTAGAAGATGGCCTCAGCACAAAACGAAAAAAATCGAAAACAGAAAATTATATATTGACTAAAAGAAATAAAGAGAGGAACGACAAATGAAGAGAAAGCCGAAATATTTGCGGATTCCCTAATCGGAGAGCAATTCAAACTCATCGTAGGAAATAATCACGTAGAAATCAATTGATCTATAGAACTTATGGGAACTATGCCAGCGATAGATTTAAGTGGCTCACAAAGATAAAGAACAAAAACATGAAAGACCCAAGAAAGAATGAAATTCTTAATCAAGCACCGAAGAACTTGCCATCATAGTCGTAGGATGAAATTGTTGGAATAGCAAATGCAATTCTCGAGGCAGAATATTTTTCAGATCAATGTGGAAAGAAGGGAAGACTAGAAGGATTCTAAGAACTATAGGATGATATTGTTAGCTCTCGGTTGAGTATTAGAAAAACTGATCCATAAAAGATTATCAAAGCTCCTAGGCGCAAACAAAATAATTTTCTATCAATAATTTGGATTTCTCAAAAACATTTGACAATATAACAGCTACCGCAGTTGACAGAAGACGTAAAAAAAAAACTGAATATATCTACAAACACTGGAGCTGCTTTCTCAGATCTAGAAAAAGCCTTCGACAAGATGTTGCACCAAGGATTTATCTACAAAATGAAGAAACAGAAGTTTCTCTCGAAATTGATAATACTCATATAGTCCTTTATGGAGAAAAGAAAGTTCCAAGTGAACATTGATCATCATCAACGAGATGAAATATCGAAGCAGGCGGTCCTCGAGGGTCGGCCCTTGGTCCACCATTTTTCAATATAAACATGTTGGGATTAATTAGAAAAAAAGTCAAAATAGCTCTATTTGCCTACAATAGGCTGATATGAATACTTCTCTTGTGGTCAGAGGAAAGCCGCGAAGAAACAGCTATGGAAAGATGAAGACTTAATATTAGAATATTTCAAGAAATATTCAAGGTGAACGCAAACAGTAACGTTACTATCCTTTTCGGATTTACAATAGTTCTCCAAAAACTGAGGAACATTACGACAGATGGCCAAAATATCCCAAGGAGTAAACAAACGAGACATCTGGGAGTAATGCTCAATCAAGAGCCTAAAATCAACAACTAATTGGAGAAAAATAGAAAAAACAACACGAATACTCAAATACATAGATATTTATATCCACTCTTCAACGTAAAAAAAGATTGTCACTGGAAAATAAGATCCGAATAATAAAAATAGTGCCGATACCCAGCATAATGTATGCTTCACTTATCTGGCATGAAGTAGAAAGCTATATAAAAAAAGAACTTCAAAGTACTTTAGCTGGAACGGTTTTTAAGATATGATCTCTGGTTTAAACCATCATGATAATGAAAGTAGTCGAAAAAAACTGATCTACATCGCAGAGTGACACAGATACATTGGAAACGTGGGATATTTTGAAGTAAGAGATTCATGTAGATACAAAATGTGATATGAGAATTCTCATTTCAACATGCAGGGTATGTTCATGTTTAAGCAATTTCCGATCATCCTGTAGACTCAAGTTAATAAAAGGGGCTTATTTACTGTACCAGGAAATGAAACGCTGGTTAAACTTCTAATAATTGCAGTTCAAATGGTCAATACTCCTGACTCTGAAGTTAAAATCAAAATCGATTCTGAAGATGTTACAATTTGGTTGAAACGTTTCATTGTTCGTTATTGATAAGAAACAATTTTTTCAAGTGATTTGCTCGTAATAATTCAGTGCAAGCATTTCCAATAATAAAATAAATTCAAACTCGGTTCTGTTACAGATAGAGGGAGTGAAAACCAGAACAAATTAGAGAAATTCGGGTTCCTCCCATACTGAATTTCAATCAATATCTGCTCGCGAGGATGCCTTCGCAGAATTCAGGATTTAAAGTTCTTTGCAAAGTTTTGACATTCCTTTCCAACGAAAAGACCACCATAAATGATTCAGAACTGAGTATCTACCCATTTCAAAACAAGCGAAGACGGATAATAATATTATAAGATGTTATCAAGATCAAGATATTTCGCGATATAATTTAAAATACTAAGGATTGTTCGAAATTCATTTCCAAATTTAGTTCATTCAAGATGTTCTTTATTATATTCCATAAAATATTCTTAGCCAGTGACCGGTTTCGTCCTTTTTAAAATGCGGACATCCTCAGACTGAGAATTTTGAAATTAAGTGAAAAATAAATGTATATATAATGTATGGATGGCACCCGATCCAATGCTCAATTGCTACTTACACACATTATTCTGCCGCGGTGAAGCTATTGCATAGCATCTATTCAAAAATAAGAAGATAATATTGTTAACTTTAAATATTCATTTATCTTACAATACATGTAGGTTATTCAGGAATGTTTATCATTGAAACTTTAGGTTTATGGTAACTGAAATAAGAAAGCTTGAGATTTAATGTCTTTAAATATCTGGAAAATACCACGTCAATAGTGGTCCCATATTTTGTTGTGGATTCTTGTGGATCATTATTCATTTTTAAATTCAATTTTTCCGAAAGAAATGTTGTCAACCGCTCTGATTTTTTTATTAGCGAAGTTAATGTTGAAATCTCCAGCCAAGATAAGTGAAAATTTGTTACCATTGGTACCAAGTATTTTCGACCCTTCTTCAGTGTACTCCAGTAAAGTGCGATGAATAAAATGCTCTACCCCGTCCAATTTTGGATTCGGAGAAATGTAAATTGCTACCATGACTATGTGTAGGCCATTTCTAAGTTTGCATAAGCATGCACAAATATCTCCAACAAATAAGCGTCTAACATTAACATCGCAAACGTCTTCAATATTTATTTCAATATTCGGAGTCATAATATTAGTCACATTATTACTATTTTGGAAAATAGCTACGCCACCTTTTGGAACAGTATCTCGTTCGAATTGAACAATACAATTGAAATTAGGTATTTCAATCGGATTGTTTCGGTAAGAAGTAACACATTGGTTTGTCTCGTAACTGAATCTAGTAAATCGTGTTTGTGACTATGTAAACTTTGGCAATTGAAAGTCATTATTGAAATGCCATTTCTATCACCAATGAAATCTAAGAGACTTTGAGCTATCATCTGAACACTATTTAGAGACAGTCTTTTGAATTCTTGCAGCAAAGATGCAGTCGATGCAGCTTGCCTTCGATTATGATAAAACTTGAATGCAGAATTATCTTTTTTTGTAGTAATGTACAATTTTTCAATATTAGTCACCCGAGAGAGTGCAACATAGACGAGTTCCTGAGAATGTGATATACTTACTATACTCATATACTATTTCGCCAAAAGTTCCACCTTGCGACTTATGTATAGTTAGAGCAAGAGCTGAAGTTAATGGAAAATGTTTGCGTTTGGCTATACATTTTCTATCCGATGTTAATGAAATATTTGCCGTTCGTAATTCAATGGGAACAGCGAAATTGCCGACTCCATTTTGCACTGCTAGAGTGGCTGCTTTTCTACCCACTTAATCGGAATCAGAAAATTCTAGCCAAACTCTAATCAATGTGTTACTTCCATCAAATTCTAGGTGTACCAATTTCCCAACAGCACCATTGCATAAACCATCAGTAACGTCGATGTTGGTTGTAATAACATAATACTTTCCAACAACGAAAGTAATGTGATAAGGCAATCCTCCAGTGTAAATAACTGACTTTTTATGTAATTAAAGTCTAAAATTAGCTTCCTGCTCAGTACTTTTAGCGCCAATAATGACGTCTACAGACGTTGAAAGAACTTTGTTTTCACATTGGCTCAAAATCAAATTGTTATAATTGGCAACCTTTTCATTATTGAAAAATGAACGAACTCCATCAGGACATATTGCAGCAACATCCTCCTATTTGAAAAATCTCTGAAACTCAAGCTCATCTAGTACATCTCCATTACCTATTTTTGTTAAAACTTGTGAAAATGCAACATTAGCTTGTCTCATTACTGTAGTAGATTGGTAAAAATTTTAATTTTCTCCCTAAATGCGGTCCAATCATGCTCGTTCTGATTGTCTTGTAAATTGGTGTCGATCTTACTAGTGGCAATTGCCGTAAATCTTCGATCAAAATAACATCTTTATTTCCGAAATCTGTGTTTTTTCCTGTTATTTGTTTTAGACGATTATCAATTTCATGTAGAAGTTCTGCACTAACCATGCTAATTTCATCAATGATCAGTACTCTGAGATATCTGAAGAGAGATCTATATAATTGCAACGTTCCTGATGACAGAGGCAAAAGTTTTGAAAGAGAAATTTTGAGAGCTGTATGAACAGTTGTACCATCAATAGCCACGGCAGCTTTGCCAGTTGTAGCACATGTAATATAGGCATTTTCATAATCCGTTGTACATGGATTAGAGATACCAAACAGCTGTTTACGTATTCGTCCAATTTCGGAGCAGCTCGTCTCGATCCAGGCGAGCTTCGTACACTGTGCCGGAGTCTGCCGAACTGAACCGACCGCGTAAGGTTTTTTCGTTACGGAATTTCTACATTCGGTCACCGCGCTCAAAGCCTGAGATAAAAGCAATGCAATAGCTTAAAAAAAAGGATATACATATCATCTTGTCTTTCTTCGAGAAACCTAAAATGCTGAACACCGCAAGTCGCTGAGCTGTCTAGTTTCCATGCTTCAGTGTGATTTTAGAATTTGGCCAATTATCATAATTTGTTATATCTTCCGCAGTATTGCAACTACGCTCTCGAAATCTTTGGGGCAGTCATTTCAGTGTTTTCTACAGATGTAATAGAAATTTTGTTGCCGCTTCAAATTTCAGAGTCATTGAAAAAAAAATTTTTCGAATGGAAATCATAGCGTGCTTGCGTGCTATGATAGATTTCAATAGATAAAAATATTGTTTTTGATTTCGTTGGATCGAAAATTTCGGAATTTTTCATATATGAACTCGCAGTACCTATATCATAATATATATTTTTGAAATTGCCTGTGAATTGTCTGTTGGAAAATATCATATCACACCATTTGAAATTTTTATTAATTGCTTTAAAATTTGTAGCGGCACTTAAATTTTCATAACACGGGTCAAAAGTACTGGAAGAACTTTCCAAAAGATGTTTTTATTTCGAAAGCATAGTCTCAATACTGATGAACTTATAGCGAATTATGAATATCGGCCAAAATTCAAAAGCACCCTGTAGCACCGAAACTAGACACCGTAGCGATTTCCGCTATTCAGCAATTCATGTTTCTAGAAAAAAGAGAACATAACATATCTATTAGCTTATTTTTATCTCTTTTGATTTAGGAGATATTGTAATGAGTCATCGTATTTGTTACCCCGTACAATAATATAACGATTGAAATAATTTCACTCTGAATGGGTAAACACTGTACCTTCATAATACAAGAAAAAGCAGTTCAAGTCAAGACATTTTAATTAGAAACCTAACCTAGCTATTTGTACAAGCTAGTATAAATATGAAAAAACCGTACAGACAGAAGGTTTTTGATATTGTAGAAGACTATTAGCTTCAATCCGATATAAAATATCTAGATAATATAGGTAGTTTCATGTATAGTTCATATATTATATCCGATCAGCTATTGAGAATATTGTGTTCGTTCATCCTTCTTGGGCGATTACTTTCATTCTTATCTCTCAAAAATTATTCAAGGAATATAATAATAATAGTGATTGACTTTATTCAGTGGGCAATATAACACCATATTACAAGACATTTTACATTACTATCAATTTACTACCTACCAAAAAGGCGAAGTCTAGCAGGATTGCTAATCAACTTAACCTGAAGAAACTTTCTTCGTATACTTCAAGATGAATTACACAAGTAAAAAAAAAAATTAATATAATGATGACGCACAAAAACAAAAAATTATTTTACAAAAAAAAAAAAATTCTTCTACAAAATTCAGAAAGGGAAGCCAAATGCAAATGATCACAAACATTCATACATGGCACAATTTGAATGACTACCACTGTTGATTCAACAAAATCATTTTGTATGTTGATTTAAATGCTCTAGGACTCAACGATCTGAGTTCAGGTGAGAGTTTATTGTATACAGAAATGGCATTATATGTGAAACTTCTATTGAAAAGAGACGTACGGAAACGTGGCATCGAAAGATCACCCCTATTTCTAGTTGATCGAGAGTGAAGCGATGACCTAGGAATCAACTTATAGTTGAAAAAAAAAATATGAATGCAGGCCACATAATTATATGCAATGAAACGAGGAGCAATCTTGAAGAGAGCTATCAAATCTATATGTGGAATGTCAATTTCGAGAATTGGCAATTTTCAACAATATATACATTGAATAATATAATTAAAAATAGCTTGAAAGTATTGTAGTTTGTTCTGCAGTCATTTCTCGATTGACAGGATTATCGAAAAGTTCTATTTTTCCGCCTAGGAGGAGAAGTGTATGGAGGATAGTGCACATATCGTCCACTAAAAATTTGAATTTTTCCTTTAACAGATGATGATTGCTCTAAAATACACGAATCAGAAGTATTTTCGGAGAATACGCAATAGTTTTTCGAAAAAAATCAATATTGAAAATGCATCACTTTGTTGAGAAGAATTTGGAGTAGAACTGTCATCTTTGCACGTAAACTTTATGGATTTTGTGAACATAGATTGGCCATAGACGTCACTGGTCTTGGCACAGAGGTGCAGATACAGGTGAGGAATCATTTGTCTCTGAAAAGACAAATTGAATGGTATAAATCTCGTACAAAATGGTGAATTATTGTGGTAATGTTAAGAATTAAAATTTTCTTCTCATAATGAGAGACGATTTGAGGTGGATAATTTTATTGAATGAGCTCGTTATAGTATAATAGGTATACTTTCCTGATGAGTGAGTGATTTTTCTATTTAAATGTTAATTTTTCATATTATTTATTTCCCAATATTTCACATGTGTAGGTTCCCTTCAATTATAGCTGAATTTTCATAATATTTTCAGGCAATTGATTTAGCTTTCAACAATGAAAAAGCATTAACAGACAAAAACCTTAACATCTCAACCCTTGAAAAATATGTAGTGAGCATTTTTCAAAAGAAATGTATGGGACCAAGGTGAAGAAAGATGCTTTTTCAAATTTATTCAGAGAAGGGATAGGTGGAAAAGATATATACTTATATTTATATTGAAGAATTATGAATTTGTAAAATTACTTATTTATTGATTACGATTAGGAGTGAAGAGCATGCTTGAAATTTGGTTTAATCATATTACTTCATGTATTCACCAATATTGATTTCATGTTTGATCGCTAGTTGCTACTTCATCATCAAAGTGGAGGATTTCCATATTTTGATCACTAGCCATTAAGTTAAAATATGCTTGTGTGATCATTTGCTGCAGAATATTTTTCAATAGACTTTGATGGGCAATTCATTGGCCAAAACCTCAATTTCTGAATACATTTTCTCTTTCAAACACTTGTCACCAGCTTGCAAATGATAACGATCAATTATTTCACTTTATATTATCTGTTAGAATTAATTTTGCGTGGCAACCGTAACTAGGCAAATGTCCCATAATTAATTCAATTAAAACGATCGTAAATGGATAGAATCATATATGCCCAAATCTAAGTCAATCCAAAAGTGGATATTCAGATTTTTATGAATTTGAAAACATTCGAAAATAAAATAACATATTTCATTCGGAGTAGAAGTGATTTTTCATGTCTCGCTTTCAAGCTCGTCATTACAAATGACACTTCTTCTCCTTATGAAATAATATACTATTATTTTCGTTTCACTGCAGCCTAAGACACAGGTGAAATAGGAATTGTAGCAGTATGCAATCAATGGACATTAAAATCGAATGAATATTGAATTCTTCAATAATACTGACTGATGATGTTCTGCATAATTACCTAACATAAATTTTTTTGACAATACATTTTATCAGTTCTCACACTATCAATTATTATAAGATAAGTTCCCTCGATTTGATGGTATTGTCCATCCATGTTCCAATTATTAGGCTATCCTTTATAATTATTTTCTTCCCACATACAGAATTAAATGATTGCATTGTATCACGTGTTCACACCTCAACTTTGAGGTGTTGCATGTAAATATTGGAAAATTTCCGAGAATTTGAGGAAAATTTTACCAGATCATCTAAAAAACTTCGAAAATTGAATAGCTCAAAAAAATACAAATAACCTGTTGTTAAAATCGGTACGTGAAAAGAGTATATTTAAAATTGAAGTTCGGTAGTACAAGAAATTCCAGAGTATGTACGAGAATCGTCAGATCACCCAAGGAAGGTCTGAAAACACTTAACACACAGTGAGTGATTTCATCGGAAAAATATTAGCGAAACCGATAGGTATTTCTAAATTAGGGTTCCCTTTTCGGCAGCCCACTTGAAAGTTGAGGATCTGAACGATGCGATTCTAGATACCTATATAAAATTCCTGTCATATTCAACTACGAAGGTGAAGAATGAAAAATGTGAATTTTTATGGCACTCAAATTATACCTGACTACGAATCATGCATCAGGAGTATATGGTCTCTTTCAATATGATGCCGTAGAGCTATTGCATTATTCCAAAAAGTAGGTTAGATGAAACAGGTCACGCGAAGAAAGAATTCAGCCTATAGACGAATGGTTCAATAATGACGTGACTGCTGTGGCATCTATTCTATTAAAATAATTGTTTTCAATGGATGAAATTTACATGAGAATTTTCATCAGGACTGAATGGAATCAATCTGAATATATCATTAAAAAAATCTTCATTAGATTTCAATTTCTATTTAAAGCCATGCCTACTATTAACAGCAATTGGTTTTGGTAAAACATCAAAATTACTATTTCGAATCAATTCTCTGTTTAAAATCTTCAGTTTTTGTCCGAAACTAATTGATTTCAATATAATTCTTGAGAATTTCGGGCTATTCTCATATGATTAATCTGTTCATTGATTTGATTTCCAATCAACATGAGATACCTCGTTCTTATTTATTAGATCATTCATGATAAATTGATAACAGGTGCACCAGTGGAGGTTTGTCTCTATCATATGAGAGAGTATGTAAAATGGACTAGTCTTCGAAACGTTTCATCATGTGAAGTGTGAGAAAATGGTTATTTTATTGGAATACTAGCTGACCCAGCAGACTTGCCTCAAAAAAAGCAACTTTAATATTATAATTAACTATTATGGTATAATACCTTGAAAGTGGACATAAAATTGTCTTGTACAGTATGTGTTGCGCCAAACGTTGTTGTCTGGAAACAGCTTTTGAATGTTTGCCAAGAACTGTTTAGAATCATTTACTATCCCACAAACTGAAGAGCGAAAGGGATCTGGTGGTGGAACTAATTGTGGCAATTGGCAATTAGATAAGCTAGCTGGCCCAGCAAACATTGTTCCGCCTTAGATATGAATAAAGTTGTTTTTTTTTTCAAAGGAAATATATTAGGTGAAATACCAAAAAAATACAAAAGTACAAAATACACAAAAAATTTAATTGCAATGAAATAGCTCAATAGCTATCTCAGTTAATATTGGTAGTCACAAAAGTTCAAATGAGCAAATTTGCAGTATATTTTATGGGCATTCAGAATTCAGTACTAAGAATTGCATTAAGGCACCGTTAACCTAAAAATTCTATGTGAATTGTTGTTTTTCAAATGGCACACCCTGTATTTTATTTTCCTAATCGGTAGAGCTCTTTCTTCTGATTTCAAATATTTATACATAATTTATTGAGGTTTTTTTCGACAGTTTCCGAAAATTATTGGTTTTTTTGTCTAAATCTAAGGCAGCTGTTTAATGCCACTCGAGAATATTGTGATTTATTTATATCTGAGTTCAATTCTATGGTCTCCTGATAGTCGCTTCTTAACATCATTGGACACTTTTTTATGGGGATATGTGAAATATAAAATGCCCGTCCGCAAAATATTGAAGAAATTGAATTCAGAATAGAAGAAGAAATTGAGAACCTCAATATATTCCATAAATGTTGAGGAAAATCTTCAAAAACTTAAGAAAAAAGATATCGACTCTGTCTAGAAATAAATAGGGGTCATTTGAATCCCTAATTGAACTTTCAGTTACTAAATAAATAATATAAATATCAGATGTCATTATCCACGGATATGACAAAATCGCATCGTTCTCGTGTGACATTCCACAACTGCCTTTGATTTAGAAGAAAATATCTATATTTATAGAAAACTGCCAGAGATACTTTCAATAAGGTGTATTTGAAATCAGAAGAAAGGGCTCTACCGCTGTTAACCGGAGCGACATCTATTGGCGTTATTCGCAAGAAAGAAAATTATTTCCTATATTTTTTTCTATTTTATCGAATTTTTCAGGGTTTTATGGTATTTTATGTTAACCCCGCCGTAGAAGAATCCAACAAAAAAACTTTCATAAAAAATAGTTCATCCAATCTTGAGTTATAAATGGTGTAACCAACAATATGGCCGACTGAGTTTTATATATAAGATATAGGATGTACCAAGATCGACGGCCTATTAGACTCTTCTGGAGACCTGAACCTATTGAAGTCTGAAAATTGGCATTATGATATTGTTCGATATTATCTACCGAGCTAGAATATTCTTGAGGGCTGACCACTTTTATTTATACAGGGTATGAAAAAAATTCTTTTTTTAAATTATTGAGAATTTTTTCTGTCATTTCGTTTCAAATTTTGATAGATGATTAAATTCTGAATACATTTCTATTAAAATCGATGCATTCGTCAAAATACTTTTCAAAATATTAAGAAAAAACTGAAAAAAAGGAAGGTTAGAGTATTCGGTATTATATTTCTTATTGTTATTCCTATTCTAAATATCTTATTCACAAATCGTTTTCACATTTTTGAATTCGTAGACTGTGGAAATATTGTAAATTTCTAGAATTTTGAAAAAATCGTCACAGGGTGTTCCAAATGTTGGGACAAAAATTGGGATCAAAATTGTCTCATAAGTTTCGTTTTTCAAATGAGAACCCTATTTTATATGTTTGAATTTGATTCTGCGAAGAAAAATAATGAAAGTGTTCTTATTTGTCGATGCACCTAAAAAGAATAACTCTTGAGTTATTTTCAATGATCTTATTATAATAATAATAATAATAATAATAATAATAATAAGTTTTATTGATCTCTTTAGACATAAACATGTATGAGACAAGTCAAAGAAAAATAATACATCAGTACATGAGAAAAAAAAATTTAAGAAATACCATAATACAAAGGATCATTCAAGTATTCACTCAAACTATAATAGCCTTTTGCCAATAACAAAGATTTAATTTTCTTTTTGAAACAGAGGAAATTCATATTTTTAAAAGATTCAGGTAATTTGTTATATAATTTAATCCCTTGGTAGGTTGGTGAATGTTCGAATTTGGTTGTTCGATGCTTGGGCAGTGACAAGATTTCCGTATTTCTTGTTGAATATGTGTGATGACTTGACAATTTCTCCAATGTATCCAAATTCTGTCTGACCAAAAGTAGTGACTTATATATATATATATAAATACATGGGACAGTTAGTATCTTGTTCTCTACAAAAAGAGGCCTGCATGATGACCTCGAGTCAATACCGAAGATCAAGCGCAGAATCCTCTTTTGAGCAACTGATATTCTATTTACATCGGTCGAGTTACCCCACAACAAAATATTATATGATATGTGACTGTAAACTAAACAGTAGTATAAGTTGAGGAGACATTCAGTAGAGAAACAATTTTTGACTCAATATATTGCATAATAAGATGAATTCAATTTCTTACTTAACATGTTAATGTGGTCACTCCATCTAAGGTATTCATCAATATGTATACCTAAAAACTTTATACATTTATCAGACTTTATCGCAGCATCAGAACAGGTGATTATTAGAGAGTCATGCCCAACATTTTTGTTTCCGAAGAATATACATTTGGTTTTTTCAACATTCAATAAAAGTGCATTTTTCTGACACCAATCGATAAGACTCTGAATAAGACATTTACAGGAATTCATAAGTTCTGCAACATTCGAGGCAGTGACGGCAACAGAAAAGTCATCTGCAAATATTAGCACTAATGCTGATTTCAGGTATTCAGGTAGATCATTGATAAAGAGTAAGAATAAAAGTGGACCTAGGACCGAACCTTGAGGCACTCCAGAAGTGATGTCATACTTCTTACTGAAAATATTCTTAACTCTAACTCTCATAGACCTACCGGAAATGAAACTGCACAACCAGTCGAGAAATACACCTCTAAAACCTAATTGATAACATTTGTCCTTCAGAAACCCGAACGAAAGAACATCGAACGCACAGGAAAGGTCGAAAAATAACCCAGCTACCAATCGACCCTCATCCAGACTTTTATATATGAATTCAGTGAACTTAAAGGCAGCTGTTTCTGTTGAATGGCCAGATCTAAAACCATGCTGAGATTCAGATATGACAGAGTATTTACTCAAAAACTGAGTAATTTTTTTTAGAACAATATTCTCCACTATCTTGGAGATAACGCTCAGCATAGATATAGGCCGGTAGTTGGAAATATTGAGTACATCATTCTTATTCTTCAAGATGGGAACAACTATCGCAGTCTTTAGTAGACTCGGGAATACGCCATTCGTGACAGATATATTAATGAGATGGTTCGGATATACTCTCTCCTGAGGCCTTCAGAATCCGTCCGGATATATAGTCAATTCCCGTACTCCTCCTATGCTTTAGATTTCTAATTGCGTCAAGAACCTCATGATGAACAACAGGTTGGAAATAAAAGGTATGTGGGGACATACAACTAGTTGTATTATGCGCACGCATCTAATTTGTGACTCAGGGTTCAATTTATTGTAGTGGCAAGCGGCCCTAAGTAGTGACCGTCATGTAAGTTTGAGTGTTCTATTCAAAATTCTATCTAGAACTGAATAAACTGAACAAGAATCTATACAAAATTGTCAAGGGAGTTTCAGGAAGGATAGGAATTGTTCCGGTCAGGTTTTCAGTCCCACCACATTTATTGAATCAGGTTTCAATGAAAACTTGAAAACAGGGACAACATTTGTTTATTTTTTAGCAGCATACGATACAGTATGGAAAATATGCTCTCCAACAGAAAAGTTTCGTGTTTTTGTGAATAATGATAGCAGTTAATTTGAAACTTTGAACAATGGTCCTTCTAGAAGGAGCAGTTTCAGCACATCTTCTTTTGAATTTATATTTGTACTCTATGACTACTACTCTAGAAAAATTCATTTATGCTGATAGTATTACTCTCGCTTTTCATCATTCTAAGGTTCAAAGCATATAAATTGCCCTTTTCACAAATTTTCCCCATTTTCGCATAGAGACAACAGCATTTTTGAAAGAAATTCAATCACTTTCCAAATTCATTTCACATACTCTCATATATTACAGATAATGAAGTTCCTCGATTGAAGTCTGTAAACCATTCTGGTCATATTTTTCAATCAATATAAATAAAAGTGTCAAGAATATTTGGCAATCCGAATGGAATACATGCAATTTTTTCAACAAAGATCTAAATACTGATATAATAAAGTCTTTAAGAAAAAGAAAATTCTTTGCCTTTATGAAGGTACATCGAGAACATTTTTGAAACATAGATGAATTCAAAATAGTAATCATCGAAATGGATACCATTCTCAATTCCCAGGCTCAGAGATCTTTTATCATGAGGTTGGAGAAATGATATTAGATTTTGTCACTGGGATGAGAGATATACCGGTTTAGGCCTTGTTGGGCCTCATCAGTATCCCGCACATCCCAGGACAAAATCTTCATAAAAAACTTCAGAATTTATAGCAAGTGGTTGTGAAGTAATGAGTAAAATATTACAAAGTACTAAGGTGGTGACATCCAATTGCGTCGAAATGAGATTGCACATCTCCAATCAAATGCAAAAAAAAATCTGTACTTCCTCTTTCACTGAATGAGATTTTAGCAGTGGCTCTATTCAGGGCCCGCTTGCTAGTTTCTCAAAGTGATGGAAACGCCCAATTCTTTTTGTGACTGTGAAGCAATTGGATGTCACCACCTTAGTACTTTGTAATATTTTACTCATTACTTCACAACCAATTGCTATAAATTCTGAAGTTTTTTATGAAGATTTTGTCCTGAGATGTGCGGGATACTGATGAGGCCCAACAAGGCCGAAACCGGTATATCTCTCATCTCAGTGACAAAATCTAATATCATTTCTCAAACCTCATGATAAAAGATCTCTGAGCCTGGGAATTGAAAATGGTATTCATTTCGATGATTACTATTTTGAATTCATCTATGTTTCAATAATAAAGTCTGTTCGAAATCTTATTAGAACAGGTCATGGACCTTATAACACTTTTGAGGTTAAATTCGGTTGAGACCCCTAGTTGTGAGTGTGGGAAAGTTGAGGTGTCAATAGAACATCTTATGAACAGTTTATTTGTTTAATTACCATTTATAAAAATTTCAAGGTGGTTTCGAGGCTCTACATTCTACATGAAGTAACGAATGCATTTCTGAAATGGGCGGATAATTTGAAAATTATTCAATTAATTATTAATAGTGGTTTTTTTTCAGGTTTTGCCTTTTTATTTCAATTCAAGAATTTGGGATATATTGGTGAAAACTCGGCTTTTCCCTGTCTATAGAAGAATGACATGAAGATGTCTTTCGAGGTCACGCTTCAAAATCCTTCATTATGCATTTTCAGCAAAGTATTTTTCAAACAATACGAAAACATTGTTAATGTCTAAAAATAGGATCTGTGTGTCGTTAGGGCGAGGATTAATCGATGATACCATCAACATTAATAATATAATTATTATACCCATTCTCTAGAGATCAATTTCATTCGATATCATTCATTATTGGAAGAAAAACATTTATTACTATTCGGTTCTCCGTACCGAAATTTTTCTTTCATCCCCATTCCTCTTAAACCTAAAGAACAAGTTCACGCCATCTACTTTCTCGGTTCCGGAAAAGGTTTTGTATACGTTCTTGAATTTGTTTGTTTCTATTCGACGTTCCAGTTTGTTGGGACAAGATACGAAAAATCGATCAGCAGATATAACGATACAACGTTTTGGACCGAAGCATAAGCTCAAGCGCGCAAGTGTTACCCTAAACAATGCGCCAGCGGATCGCAAACCTTACGGCCGCGGCAGGGCAGACCTCCCAGAGTTATAGGCCGATTTCCAAACTAAACCGGGAAATTTACGCGGGACGCGAATGATCTGGAGTCGTTCACCTGTGACCCACGTTGAGGTCGCCCCAGATTCTATCATTAATTGGACTTTAATGCATCAAGAAATGAATAGCGCAGTCTGGTTTGTATTCACGTCCTTAATATGGGATCGAAATCTTCGCTTCGCATGACCTATTACCCTAGTTCGTCCGATTTTTTTTCCTTCGTGATACCTTCAGCAGTGGTAATGTCCTTTCGCCGTGAGCTACAGGTTGGGACGTGACCTGTTTTTTCTTCTGTCTTCACGCTTCATTCACAAGACTACTACGTTCATAAAATTATTATTAACTTGCAGTAGAGATAATACAGGGTGTTACGAAAGGAAAGACCTCCTCTCTACGATAGGAGAGTATGTTGAAAATAAAGAACTTATGATTATTATTATTATTATAAATGCTTTGAAATTTAGAGAGGAATCTAGTGTAACTAATCGAAAAAGAAATTGTCGAAGAGGAGGAGCAATGCGGGTTTAGAGCTGGAAGATCTTGCACGGACAATGTGTTCTGTATGAAACAAATAATTGAAAAAACGAAGTTCAGTAAACCTAACAACACATATTTCATTCGTAGACCTGACCAAGGCTTACGATTCAGTACCTTGGTGTATGCTATGGAAAACACTACAGAATACAAATATAAATCAAACTTTGATTAGCGCATTGAAGAATCTTTATTATCAGTCTTCATCTAGAATTAAAATTGGGAACAAATTGTCAAGTCCATTTTACGTTAATAAGGGATTGCGACAGGGATGCACCATATCACTCACTTTATTCAAAATCTATATAAAGCATGCTTTGATGCAATGGAAACGGAAATGTTCTGGAATGGGCATACCCTTACATGACACGAACATCTCTACCTTACAGTTTGCGGATGATCAGGTAATAGTCGCAGGAGATAAGGAAGATCTGGAATACATGACACGTAAACTGAAAGAAACGTATGAATATTGGGGACTAGAAATAAACTTGGAAAATACGAAATACCTTTGTATTGGAGATGAAAAGAGCGAACTGGACGTTGGGGATGCAGAAGGCATACAACCTTGCGAGGAATACAGGCATTTGGGAGTAAAATTCGACACAAGCGGTACAGATGACAATGAGATAAGATCAAGAGTAACAGAGACAAGAAAGATGATTGGCTGTTTGAATGGAATATTGTGGAGCAAAAACATAACCAGAGCACGGAAATTCGGTATCTATAATACAATGATCAAGAGCATTCTAACATATTATGGATCTGAGACATGGAGACTTACAGAAAGAAATAAAAGAAGGATAGAGGCTGCGGAGATGGATGCGTTGAGGAGATCAGCCAATATCACGAATGCAAAGAGTAAGAAACCAGGAAGTACGTGATCAGATGAGGGTAGAAGGCACAATCATGAATGATATAGAAAGGAAGCAGTTGATTTGGTATGGACATGTTAAACGGATGGGACGAAACACGACTGCCAAAAACAAACAATGGAGTGGATACCAAACATAAAAAGTCGAAGAGGAAGACCAAGAAAGAACTGGATGGAGGGAATACGAAAAGCAATGAGGGATAGAAATCTACAAATAGGAGAATGGAAGATCGCAAACGATGGAATC